>OZ024876.1:40916170-41516170 GCA_964017185.1 Rugalucina vietnamica
CTAAAAACATAATTTTATGAGTGTCCGCTGTTTTCAGACGTTTAAATTACGCCACCTTTCTTTAGAATGTTTTCAGACTGATTCGGATGTATATTCAAAGAATTCAAACTATATGTCAACCAACACTCAAACCTTAAGAAAATGATGTCAATGTAAAATGATATCAAGAGAAATAAATTTTCACTTGTAGCATGCACCATTTCTCAAACAAAAACATCATCTGAAATTCGCCACATTTTATCACGATTTGAAACATTTCCCGGCCCTGCGCGGCCCTATCGTAAGGTGGAAAACAGGTCATATCAAGCATCTCGTTTTTTTCTAAAGTGAAACATAATTTATTCTTACATACACTTACAAGACATTGCTTATTGTATTAATGCTAAAAGTTCGCCAATAACGCATTACTCTTTCTGTTAGCTAAGGTGTCTACGAACTTTTATGATAAACCACGTATATTACATGGGCTTGTTTTCATAATGTCTTAAAATTGTACAATATTGCTTTCATTCTTTCTTCGAAACACTTAATAACTCCTTCAAACTGATCTCACCATTATATCGACAAAATTATAACTGTAACATAGAATGGACGTCATAGATGTTGCTCTATTTAGATTTGCCTGTCTTTGTATTGACATCCTAGTGTAACTTCGTAAAATTGTAGTAATCGCCTCTGGCTCTATGTTGCCAGATTTATAGGATCACTGATGAGGCTTGATGTGCCGAAATCGCGATATGGTACATCCCCTATCTCATTAATGTTTTCCCTGCTCTTAAAGGTACACATTTGTACTTTTTATTTGCTATTTCTGCAGCTGAGGTTGTGGCGTGTGGTGGTCATATACAGTCTCCCCATACGTCATCCATAGTGCAGATTGTATTTTCCTTTTGGTCCTTTGAGATTAGTGATAATATTCTGAGAAATCCGAAATTCGTGCTCATTTCAGATACATTCGTCTGAAAAAAGTTCAATCTTTATGTCCTGGACAGAATCTATCCACTGGTTCAGAAGATGTTGCGTCAAACAGCTAATTTTAACATTATTCCTGGCATTATTCATAGGCTGGTGACATTGAAAATTATGTCAAGGCCATCAATATATTGTATTTCTGTATTAGCTCGGTCAGAAGACTGATCAAAATGGTTCAAAATATATCGCGTCAAAAAGAAGCTTTAAAGTTGCAGAGTAACTAACATATTACGAAAATCTTGTCCATGCAATAAACAGAGTTTTTTTATATTGAAAATTTCATTGGAAAATCTTTGATTTTTTTTTTTTCAGAATAATTTCGCTCAAGAACATACACGTTAGAACCGCACCGACGAGGTGAGTCTAACGAGTACCCACAATGTATGCTTTGAATCTGATGCTCTAAAACGTTTTGCTGCAATAACTTGTGTGCGGTCCGTTATGTAATTTGCATTATTTATTGTATAAGCCCCAGGGATCGGAAACATGACTGAGTGATTTTATCCTAGGCTGGAAAAGCATATGCGTTTAAACCCCGGAGGTCTAATCATTGAACTACAAATAAAAGTGTTCATATCAGATCATTCAACCTATGTTAGAATTTTCCTTTTTTTGCACTTTAGCTAAAGATAATGGTAAACTATTATTATCTGAACTAAAATATGCATTTTGCGAATGTGACCTTGTTTACATTAACTTATGCATTCTTAATACTCAATGAATATTATTGCAAAAATACCCCTGTCACACGATATTAACAGTCATATAATAATGAAAAGAAAGCCGTGAGTGCGTGCTGTTAATACATGGCTTTTACATATGCTTGCAACAGCACAGGGTAATTGCCAAAACTGACGTAACGTTGATTTTGATTTAACGTTATATTGTGACGTCATAATGACGTTGAAGTTTGCCCCGAAAGCAGCAT
Source organism: Rugalucina vietnamica (assembly GCA_964017185.1). Classification (NCBI taxonomy): domain Eukaryota; kingdom Metazoa; phylum Mollusca; class Bivalvia; order Lucinida; family Lucinidae; genus Rugalucina; species Rugalucina vietnamica. The sequence goes on from OZ024876.1 coordinate 40,918,071, forward strand.
TTTCAAAACGTCGTTAGCTAACGCCATTTTTCATTGCCATTTTAGGTTCATGATTTGTTTTTGCAAAATCTAAAAAATTTCTCTATTTTCGCATGATATAGTTGTATAATGCAATAGTAACGATCAAAAATTTTCTTTCTGATGCATTAACATCTACTGGGCCTTTCAGGCTCGGGGTTCAACGTCTTCCTTGGGGCAAAGCATATGTTAATGCATAAGAAAAGCATGTTTGATCCCTTTATTGCTGAAATAAACAGTCAAGTGAACCAATGCTCCAAAGAATGCTCGCTTAACTGGTCTTTGAAATAATGACCTTTGACCAAGATCATTTTTGCCAGGGTCAAAATGTTACGATGACGTGATTTTGAATTTTCATATATCTTCCTTAAGTCTATAAAACGCTTGTATAAATTATCAAGTCACCGGGCTATAAAGAATTTATAAAAGCCGCTATCACATACTCTGACCTGTATTTCCATGCATATATGATGATGTGATTCCCGACCTGTGGTTATCAGCACGGGCAGGCTGATAACCGGAAATCATGTTTTTTTTTGTTGTTTTTTTTTAATGAATGAATGGATATACAGAGGTTATCATTCCCACATGCTAACGCGCCACCGAATAGTAATTATTTACACTTCTTAGTACTTTGGCTCTGCGGTAAAATATGTCATTGTCAACTCACGTTTGTGATATTGTAAAAGAAGTCATAGATTGGCAGCCTGTATGCTCACAGCAGCATATTTCGTGTTAGATAAACCAGGACAGGTGTATATATCTGTTTTGCAACGTTGGCAATGGCCATCTTGTAATCTTGTATAATTTATGATATGATTTGGGGTCTTGCATGTAAAGTAATGCAAAACGTCCTTCGTAAAACGCCACGTTTTAAGCAACATGAAGAATAGAGTTTAAATTAATTCCAGCGTTTTGCCACTTTTAGTTATAACTTCATTACCAATATGGTAACCTAATAATTCAAGTGTAGAAATGCAGGTATCTCCCTTTATATTTTCCTTAATATATTTCATATTGAAAAAAAAATGTTTTTAGTGATTTTACATGAATCCCGCACGTACATTTATCTGTCAGTTACGCACCCTTAACTAGAAACAATAGTGGCAAACATTTTGAAAATACAGGGGAAAACAACAAAATTTCTATCTTTTTCTTGTTTATATAAAAACACTCTTTAATCCTAACGTGTCGGCCTTTTACAGCCTCCTTCAGAGGAAACCTTTAATGTTTTGCAAACTTTACATACTCAATCTGTTAGTCAAACTCAGGTCCCCATATAGAAAACGATGTCACTTGATTACAACATCGGCCCAGGCGACGTCGCAATCAATCTAACGCCAGTTTGGCGTACTTCCTCCAAGTTAGCGTAAAATTGGAAATGAAAGTTAATGCAGGCATGATGAGCCAGAATATACACTTTGCATAGGAATAAATAAATAAATAAAAAAATAAATAAATAACCACACACAAGTAAATACATGATAAGTAAATAAGATAAAACATATATAAAGTGAATAAACAATAATTAGATAAAGTATTCAAATAAATAAATAAACAAATAAATGATTTAACTATATAAAAATAAATAAATAAATAAATAAATAAATATATATATTTAAAAATAAATAAATAAATAAATAAACTGAGTTAATGGATGCCTACTTAATTACATGAGAAGATAGTATATCAATTAATGACATTAATTGGTCCAGATTATGTGAGCCGCACCGCTATTAGATCCACACCCACACTAAAACTACCAAATGATGACAAAAATATGCACTGAATATCTGAGCATGAATATCTTCAAAAGACATGGAAATATTGCCCTAAATGTAAATGATGAATATCGGAAGCTAAATAACAGTGTCTTGTGTTGCTAAAGTACATGTATAGGCATATACAAGCCAACGAGTCAATGGCCCATTCACATTTTGGGGAGCAGAAAAACATACAACAGACGCACGTAATTTTCTTTGCATGCTGGACAATCCTACCTATGTAAGGCTTTATTCGTCACGACAGTGTGCAACTTAATGACAATGTCTGCGATCAGGTTTTCGGAAGATAGACAGTATGCAACTATATGGAATAAACTGTTTTGATTAGGTAAAAGTAGGCAATGCTCAGGAAATGGCGCATTCAGAAAGGACCAAAAACCAAGGTGGGAAAAACTAAATTGACAATTAGGTACATGTACTTATACTAAGAAAACATATTGTCAGCCAACTAAGCAGCTTATACAGGTATCGCCTTAATATTTTTCTATTACATTTTCTCTTGCGTGTACCTGTCGGTTGCACATTCTAAAATAGAAACACTAGTGACATAAATTGTGAGAATGCAGAAAAAACACACAAAAGTTCTATATTATTAATGAAATTAAGACTTCCACCCCACTGGAAATTAGTTTTAAAATAGTTTTCTACTAAATAATGGCAAAAAATATACAACGCCTGGTCAAGAATATCTTCACAAGACATGGAAGTATTGGCCTAAATATAAATGATCAGCATGATCAGTAACAGTGTCATGGGCGGCTATAGTAAAGGCACATATTAGCCTAAGAGTCAATGGCTCATTCTCATTTTGCAAACTTTTAAAGTAGAAAAACGTGCACCAGACGCACGTAATTTCCTTTTCAGACTTGCGAACAACCTTACCTGTGTAAGGCTTAATTCGTCACGACAGTCTGCAAAACATGACAATGTCTGCGATCAGCTTTCCGGACACTAGACAAATATTCTATTGTTTGATTAAACCAGCATTTGTCAAATAATTTATTATTTGATTAAACCAACAAATAATTTATTATTTGATTAAACTAATACATGTATGTCTATGAACTCCCTACATGTTTAGTATACACATGTGTTTATATGGTAAAACTAACGTCTACAGTTCCCATGTTTGCGGTTTGGTACAGTTTCATTCTATCTGACATCCGTTTGTTCTGTGTCTTGGGATTATACACCATTATAATTACGTTTTTAAATTCTCACTTTCGAACTTAATAGTGATTAAGAGCACGCTTATCCAGTACCCTGATATCAGCAAAGGTGACATATATCATTCGTACAGAGATCGATAACCAGCCAATGTAAAATGCCACCTGCCGTTTTGTATTTTACACTTTTTATACCCCAACACGTTTAATACCCCATCACATTATGTTTTACTCTCAACTAAAATTGTGCTTGTGTGTCGGTCCATCCGTCCGTCCGTCAGCACTTCGTTTCTGCTCCATATCTTGAGCATTTATAGACCAATTTTCTTCCAATTTTGTATAGGACTTTACATCTGGAAGGAGTGATCTGGGATTGTAGATGGGTAATTTTCCACGAATAAGTACAGAGTTATGGCCCTTGATTGATTGATTGTAAAATGTAGTTTCCGCTCTCTCTCTCTTCAGCATGTATATATATTGACCGAGTTTCTTCAAAATTTGTATACGATAAGATAAGATAGATAAGATTTATTTACTAATCATGGACCACTCTTGGTGGTATCAAAAGCCTATTCATCTACTTTTGGTGGTATACAATCAAATAAAAAATACATATAGACAATTGATAAAAAGCATAAAAGCATAAATATTTATACACGAATGTCAATCGTTAAAATACTCAATATCAATACATGCTCAATAAATCAAGTAATTCTTATTTCCCAATTCAATGCATTGTTGCTAAGTTTCTCAACTCAAAACACTAAAATACAAAATCAGCCAAAGCACTTGTATATGAGTTCATATTTTGAAGAAGTAGTATGGGATAGTAGATGGATAATTTCCGTTGAATAAATACGATCCTTGATTTGTGCTAAAATGTCGTTTCCGCTCTCTATCTTGAGTATTCATTGACCAATTCTTTCAGACTATTTATTTGAGTTCATATCATTATCTGGAAGGAGTAGTTTGACACTGTTCATGGATAATCTTCATCAAATATGTAAATAGTTATGGCACATAATTTATGTCAAAATTTCGTTTCCGCTCTCTGTGTTTTGCATTTTAACCAATGGTCTTCAAATTTTATATAATAGTTCATAATACTAAGGAGTGGTTTGGGATTGAAGATGGCCAAATAAATACATGGTTATGGCCCTTGATTTATGTTAGAATTCCATTTCCGCTCTCTATCTTGAGCATTTGTTGGCCAATTTTCTTCAATTATTGGTTACGACAGTAATACTAACCTTCCAGAAAGGGTTGGTTTCGGATTGAATATGGGTAAATTTCGTCACACAAGTACAGAGTCATGGTCCTTGATTTATTTCATAATTTCGTTTCCATTCTCTATCTTGAGCATGCTTCAAACTTTGCATAGAAATTCATATTAGGAAGGATCTGTTTTGGATTGTAAATGGGTATATATGGGTAAATTTTCAAATAAGTACAGTGTTATGACCTTTGATTTATGCTAAAAATTCGTTTCCGCTCTCTATCTTGAGCATTTAACGTCGATTTTCTTTACACCTTGTATAGGAGTTCATACTACGAAGCAGTAGTTTGGAATTATAGATGGGTAAATGTTGTAGAATATTTACAGTGTTATGGCCGTTGATAAATGTTAACATTCCGTTTTTGCTCTCTATCGTGAGCATTTTAGACACATTTTCTTCAAACGTTGTAAAGAAGTTAATATTGGGAAGAAGTGATTTGGTATAAAACATGGGTAAATGTTGTCAAATAAGTACAGAGTTTTGACCTTTAGTTTTACCTCAGTTTTGAAACACAGTTTGTAATCAATGTCATCAAGATATTCTGAGCATTTGTGGTAAATTAAATTTGCGAGGCGGGGTACCATGCATACCTGCAGCGCTTTTATTTATTTATTCATTCATTTTTAAATAAAAAAATGTACAAGTCAAATCTTTGCTAAGACAAACCTTGTTTAAAATAATATTCGACCTGCAGAGGTCAGTAAATCACTCCGATATCATTCATAGAAAATGTTTGTTTCATAATCAAAACTTAACTGCGGTTGTCTGAAAAATAATATTGCCATTTTAATAAGGGTGGCCATGATCCTAGTAGGCGAATTACGGACACTTCGGACCTCGGCTGAAATGTGCTTTGGTGGCAATATGGACCTAATTCGAACGTCAGTTGTAGTAAATTCCGAGCTTGGACAATTTGGGCATCTCGACCACTGGTAGATTCGGACCCTGCAAATTTGAAGTTCGCAATGACCAATGATTTTTTATTTTTTTTTTTTTTAAATAAGGTCAGACTTCGCCAAGGTCCGAATCGGTTCAGGGTCCAAAATAGTCAATGCCAGATTCAATTTTAGGCCCAATTAGTCAACGTCAGAATTGGATTTAGGACCGAATCGACAAAGCTCATACTGAGATATGGTCCAAATCAGACAAAACTTGAGTTGGTTTAAGGTTCTAACTAAACACTACCGAAAAAAAAAAATAAATAGATAAAAAATGTCGCTTTAAAGCTGAAACGAAATTCTTCATAATATTCATGCCATTATTTGAGTGCTCTCGAGTGATGTGTATGAATTTTTCAATATATATTTTTCAATATAGACGTCAATAAAAAACGCCTCATCGAAAATGTTGCATAACTTGGCCAATAGATACACAATATGGACAATATTTGCATTTGCCTTATTTTTACGTTCTCACTCATGGTATAGCATAAACCGAATTTGATTAACATGCGCATTTTTCTCAAAACTTGCGTGGGTGCACCATTTTTTAAAATGCATCCTGATGTCATTGTACAGACGTTTTTGACGTGAAAATTCTTGAAAGCCGTGCAAAGTCGTTTTACAACCTTAAGAACATCAGAATTTTGAAACGTAACATTACTGGACTACGTGAAGTTGAAATAATGAAAACAACATAGGGACTTTTCAAAAGAAAAGAAACAGACGGAACAAAAAAAATGATACTGTTCGGTTTCTGGCGTTCGAACCGACTCCATAGTCCGGGACCATCGTTCGCCTTGGCATAAGATTCCCTCTGTCGATTTTTGTTACCGTACCTCTTGCGCCGACGCTTCTGTAGCAAAATCGTTTTGACGTCGACGTCTTTTATGCTTACGAATTCTAATGATGAAACATTTCAAAAACGATGCCGTTATATTCGGATACACACCTTGTGTTAATTTTCATAACGTAGTCGCATTATTTCAAATGAATAGCCAAGAATGGAGCAATAGTATTCTGACGCTTATTTCCCTAGCCGTCAAATACACGTTATCCGTAACGACGTTCGTTTCATAATGGAAGGCATGAACAGTAACAATAGAAACTATTCTTTGTCAAATAGGCATGCCAGGATAGCCTTTGAAAACTTTTTCACCATTTTGACGGCGATTAACATTTAAGCATTGACCATTAGCTGCAGTGACGTCAATTACGCTATAGAACGAAATTCGGTTTTCAAAAAATGTGTTTCAACAACATATGGTCACGTATGGATATCCCACTCTATGGCTTATGTGTAGGTATTGCAAAGGAGGCTTTCAGTAATCGAAAGAAGCGATGCATGATAAACCGGTTCATGAACAGAATAGGGATTTTGCGAGGGGTGTATGTTTTCAATAGCATGTCATTTTTCAAGCAGCTGTCTGAATAATTCCGTTTCAGCATTTCCGAATGAGTTAAAGGTTAGCAAAAGATATGACAAATATTTAAAATAATTAATGTTGTTAATCTTGGCAGTATGACGTGTCAAAGTTGACTGAGGCGTTTTTTGTTGACGTCAGTATACATGTACTCTTAGGACTATCCAATTATTTTGTTTATTCGTATTGTAGTGAATACAACCCTGAAGATTAATCCTAATATGGACTATATCCAAGGATCCAGTATTTGCATTATTTTAGCAAACGCCTTGAAGTTTTTGAATAAAATAATTTTAGAACAGAAACTACCTTGCTGAACATCACAGAGTAATGTTTACTTGGCTAGTTGAAACCCCGGTTTAGAACTATAAACACTGATTTGAAAAACTATATATATATATATTTGTCTTTCAAACCATCAAGCCGATGTTAAATTAAGTAATGTCACCTGGTCAGCTCAACCAACGTTTTGAACATAAAACTCTGGATTAGAACATCAATGTGCACTTTGACACACTAACCACGGTTTAAAGTTTTGATCTTCAAAGTTCAAATATAGGGATCAACCATGGTTTTCAGTGTTCAAACATTCGATGGATCACGAGGAAGGCGTTTGAACACAATGCCGCAGGCCGCGTGTTCAAACCCCTTCCGAGTGATCCAGCGAATGTTTGTACACTGAAACAAACCATGGTTGATCGCTATTCTTGCATTTTCTCTCTAATCCACTTAAAATCTCTTGAAAATAACATTAACAACGTAAAAACTCACCGAAAACCGCGGAGCTTCTTCAACGTCGGCCATTTTGCTTAGAACGAAACAAATGACTTCACGTCGCATTGACCAATGACGTCGGCCAAAACCCACGTTCAAACGGCACGTGAATTTCATGATTTGAACATGGGTTTTTGCTGTTTGAACACGGCTTTCGACCAATCGAAAACGGCTTCAAACAGCTATGTGCATAGATTTCTATGCAAGAATCTAGGTTTGAAATTTAATGTGCACTTTGCTTAATTTACATGTAGCTTCCAGTCATTTGACACCAGCCGCTTTGATTATTTTAATCAAAGAACATCGTTTTATTTATTTACAAACAAGTGTATTAGAATTGAAAACAGATACATAGTAATCTATTAATAAATCAAACCATCTGTTACTACAGCATTACTACTTATGTATGCATTCTTTGTCACCATTATCAATCAATGAAAGAAATGTAATAATTGCTTTCCTGGTAACAAGTGCATAATTATTATTCGTTTCTGGCATTCTGTCGATAGAACATACTAAGTCTTATATCTGTATCAAAAAGATTATGAGCAAACACTACCAATAGAGTGCATCAGAAAAAAAAAAAAAAAAAAAAAAAAAAAAAAAAAAAAAAAAAAAAAAAAAAAACATTATTAGCAGTTTACACCGCATGCAGTCTGGTGATACCCGCGCTGGTTTGCCATTAAAGTGCGGTTAGCTTTACAGACGAACGATCTCTTCCGCACGAATTGCAATAAGTGTCAGCATCAAAACACGTGTACATGTAACCTTCACTTTTTTACGCATTTCACGTCAGCATCTAAAAGCCGTCATTTCCGCACCGCACGAAGTGTCAGCATTAAAACGCGTGTACATGTTACCTTCACTATTTTTGCGTAATTCACGTCGGCATCTGAGCCGCCTCATGTGAAAACCAACAATCTGCATCTGCGAAAACAAAGACGCAGATCAGCTTCGCGGTAACCGCGAATCTGATCAGCGCCTTTGTTTTCGCTACTCGGATAGTACAATTCCTCTTCTACTAAAATCCGACATTTTAAGCTTCTAGCCTGCTTCTGTGACTGTACAGCATGGGCGGATCCAGTGACTATCACAATTCACGTATTTGAATTACGATAGCTGTACTTCCTAATTACAATATGCGCACGATCAAAGTATTCTACCTACAGTCAATTCATAGATGCATTGTAATAAGGCTATACCATGTTTCGCAAGAACAGATAAACGACAGTAAATAAATCGAATCAGTAGAGGCAAATTCTAAAACTCGTGATAGCGTTGCACATTGAAATAAGCAATACTATCCGAAAATATGCAGTAAATACGTCATACCAGTAAACCCTAAAACGCGGAAGAGTCGATGTTCACACGGGTAGTGCTGTACCCCTGTTTGAAATTCCAACCCAAATTTAAATAGTTAATAATCACTTTGCTAGTTGCAACCCCGGTTTGGAACTATAAACACTGATTTGAAAAATATATATATATTTGTCTTTCAAACCATGTTTTAAGAGTTTCAAGCCAATGTTTTGATTTCAAGGCGATGTTAAAATAAGTAATATCACTTGGTCAGCTCAATCCACGTTTTGAAACGTTAGACTCTGGATTCAAACATTAATGTGCACTTTGACATATTTTAAGTTTTGAACTTCAAAGTGCAAATCTAGGTTTGAAATTTATGTACAGTTGGCTTATTTTACATGTAGCTGCCAGTCATCTGACATCAACCAATTTGATGATTTTAACAAAATAAAACATCATTTGAGCCTGTGTGTAAGAAAACCAACAATTTGGGTTCCGACCAGGTCTGACACAAACTGGACTATACAGTACAGAAAATGGTTAGATGCTTGAAATTTTGTATTTAATTAGCATTCTCCCTAAGAATCATACAGGTCCTATAGAAATGGTAATAAGTGACTAGTCACAGAAATCGTTCGTTTCACCCTTATTTAATCAGGCTTTTTAAAAGTAGAAGAGGGATTGTACTAAAAGTATCCGAGTAGCGAAAACAAAGGCGCTGATCAGCTTCGCAGTTACTGCGAAGCTGATATGCGCCTTTGTTTTCGCCTATGCAGATTGTTGGTTTTCCCATGAAGCGGCTCATTTCTATTTGTGGAATACAAACAAGTATACTGGAATTGAAAATGAAACATAAACACAATAATCTTTTAATAAACCAAAGCAGCTGCTACCACAGCATTTCTACTTGTTTATGCATTCTTCGTCACAAATATCAATCAATGAAAGAAATGTAATAATTGCATTCTTGGTAACAAGTGCATATTATTTGGTTCTGGCAAAGTATTGTTAGAACGTGCTTATATCTGTATCTAAAAGAATGTGAGCAAACACTACCAGTAGAGTGCGTCAAAGAAATATTATGAGCAGTATACTCTGGTTTGTCATTAAAGCGCAGCTAGCTTTACAAACCCACACGAATTGCAATAAGTGACAGCATTAAAACGCCTAAACTCTCACTCTTTTGCGCAATTTACGTCAGCATTGGAAAAGCTGTCATTTTGAAAATACGTTTTCGTCTATTATTAACATAAATTTGTTTAGGTTGATGTTTTACGTCTCATCTAACAATTTTCAGTCATGTGGGGACATAGCTAATGCTTCCTGGGTATCTACTCAGTCATTTTGAAGCTTAAAGGTTTGTTCAAGATTTGGACAAGGTTTGATTTCTAGTTATGGCAGTTTTGGTGACTTTGATACATGCCCATTATGGATTAATAGTGGCAAACCACCCATGTTAACAATGTCGGAAAAGGAATCCAATACCGTTGGTATTTTTTGCCAGTATAATGTCATGTTGTAAACATGTCATGCCAAATAAAAGGTCATTTTGGTTCCGTGTTCCGTTAACTAAACAGATAAAATGGGACAATACTGGACATATGGAGGCGACAACACACAATGCGGCAACTGTATTTATATAGATCCCGAACGATCATAGTAGACTTTCGTCACAGATTTACCGTTATACATGCGAATTAAAAGAATAATTTCACCAATAGGAACAAGTGTGACATTCATGTATATAAAGGTAAATCTGTGAGGAAAGTATACATGTATAGTTCGATTTTGACCTCAGATACGTCAACAGATCGACGAGTCTACTTAGTAGCACGTGAAAGGATATTCACATTGTAACAGTACACTGAAAAAAAAGTTATAAGAGGCCACTTTTCAAACTCACTTTTAATTTATTAGCCATGTGCAAAATTGAATGCTTTTTTTGCCTAAAGACGTGTCTTTCAAGTAAGTAAAGTTACAAAATGTTCAGAAATAATTTTCTTTCACTAAACGTGTTTTTCGTGTAAAGGTGCAAAAATCAATATTTTTGAATAAAAATTGGTTAAAACGCAGAATGTATTGAAATAAGGAACGGATGTCATCAAAGGGGCCATTCCAGGTTGGAAAAACATCAAACATTCGAATATTCTCAACTTATAATCTTTTAACGCATTTTTAAAAAATCGCTTTTTCGATATTTTTTATTTTTATTTTTTTTTTTTTTTTTTTTGAAAAATCAACAATGTACCTCTTAAACATGTTAATCCCTATAAATCTCATTTTTTGAGGCCTGGAAATGAGAAATATACCTCGAAAGAGCTGTATTATACGATTTTCGAGGACAAACAGGTCACGACTGCCGCACACTTCCGGTTTCAATTCCAAATTTCAACAACCAAAAGAACAAAATCTGTGAACGATTCTTAAAATTTTAAGAATCAGAATCAAGTATTAAACATAAATAATCGCTAAAAATTTCAATGCCGTGCTGCTGCTAACAATGCAACCAGAGAAGAACAAAGTTTGTATGCAAATTGCATACAAAAAGCTGAATTCCTGTTATTCATGTTGCTGTCTTCTTGCATTTACAAAACTGAAACGAAAATTCTTATTGCAGCAACACATATAACCTGATTTCATCATACGTCTACAGATTGGAATGCAGAAACTCACAGAGCCACTGTTAGACATTGGTTTATTCATATGACCATAAATTGTAATTGATCGTATTTTACTTTCTGAACTAGAAGGAAAAAATATATGGCGGCCTCTTATAACTTTTTTTCAGTGTACAAATTTACTTACTGTGTGGGCAACCGAAGTGTAACGAAAAACTTAAGCCATTTATTTGTTTTATGCTACATAATCATATCGTATTGCATATTGATAGTGTCATTATAGTAAATAAACAATATGTCAGACGTGAACCGGCATGGAGAAAATATACAATAACACTGTAAATCTGTAATTAAGATAGAACAAATTAATTAAAATAAAACTGCTGGGTCCGAACCGTCCTAAACAATTTTTGGTCCGAAAGGTCTTTGGTTCGAAACGCCTGACAAATTTGATACCGAAATGTTATACTGCGTTTACACTATGTTCCCGGCGGTCACGGCAGCCACGTTTCAGACAACCGTGAGCAAAACGGGATAACCGTGAAGCAACGCAGGGGAACGGGATAGGCAAACGTAACACGCCGGGATAACCGTGGACGCCGTGACAGATTTTTTGACAGTTTAAAAATCTGCCACGGCAGTCACGGCGGAAATGAGAAACGTAATGGGCCGTAATAAAACGGGCTGAACGTAACACACCGTGACAGAACGTAACGGGACGTAGCGAAACGTGGAGGCGGTCCGTAGTGCAACGGGAAGCTAGTGAATAGCCCGGCATGTTACGGATCGTCCACGTTCTGTTGCGTTTGATCACGGTCGTCTCACGTCTCGTCCCGTTTCCTACGGAATAGTCAACACGTTTTGTTGCGTTAAGTTACGGAGCGTTACGGTCTTTGACGGTGTTCACCCCGTTCTACTACGTATGTCACGTTCTGTTACGGTTATCACGGCGCGTTAAGTTAATAGATATATAATGGCATATCATGGGGACAAGTTCCTTCATACTGGAGCAGTCACTATAGTTAACAATACCGACCATACGCTGCACTATGCAATTGAAGAACAATTACAATCCCGAACTTTCTTAATCAACTCTGCAGTCGGTTGTTGAGGAGCGCGGCTGTTATTATTTCAAAGGACTTATTCGTATACAAAAGGAAAAATGTTCTTTATATTGTATGGTGTCTACGTTTCGACCGTAGCTGACCTTGACAGACCGAAAAAACGTGTTACGCCTTGGTCAAAACGCAACTGACCGCAACAGAACGTAACAGGTCGTAATAGAACGTGCTAATAACCGTGATAGATCGTGGATAACCGTGACGTACCTTAGCGCCTCCGTGACACACCGGCTTATCACTACCACGGCTTGTTACGGATATCGTAATACAACGTAAGATAACGTAACAAAACGTAATAGATCTTGAGAATCAGAGAAATATATTACCAAACCTCCACGGCACGCTACGTTTCTAGCAAACGGGGCTGCCGGGGCCGCCGGGAATATAGTGTAAACGCAGTATTAAGCTTAGTGAACTAGCCTTTTTCACTGACGGTATAGATCTTTCAGAGATCTAAGAAACCTGTTATAAACAAAGAAAATTGACTCATACGCGTTTTAGGGTTTACCGTTATGACGTATTTACCACAAAAAAATGTAAATAATATAGCTCCCGAACGATCAGAGTAGAGTCATTCATATTTATAACGGTAAATCTGAGACGAATCGTCCGGGAGCTATACTGCTTATATCAACATGCAACGCTATCCAAGGTTCTAGAATGCAATGATAATTGTTACAGTTGTTTACTGTTATATACCCTTTCAAGCGAAAAATGGCATGGCCGTATGCATTTAGAATCGACTGTACAAACCTATTTGTGTCGCGCATTCTCGGAAACCCAAAAACCCGAATATCTCATAACGTATACGTAGCTTCCATGTTTCTGTACTGAATGACAACAAAACTGCAGGGTCGAGGAGAGTAATTTATGTATGCCGGATTTGTAGCCACACAAATGTTTTATTTAAGACTTTGTACGTCTTTCTCGAAAATTGCCTCTTTGAGCCGCCTCATGAGAAAACCAACAATCTGCATATGCGAAAACAAAGGTGCAGATCAGCTTCGCAGTTACTGCGAAGCTGATCAGCGCCTTTGTTTTCGCTACACGGATAGTACAATTCCTCTAGTTTCTAAATCCAAAATTTCAAGCTTCTATCAATCTCCTGTGCTTAAACAGCTCGGTTTGTGTCGAACCTGTTCGGAAACAACATTGTTGGTTTTCCCACGAGGCGGCTCCTTTACTTTGTTGGTAAAAGGCAAACTCTTACCTGTGGTAGGCTAGAACTGACACTGAGCACCCAGGAAAAGATGAGAAACAGCTTCCCTCTTTTATCAGCGTCATGTATACTTAAGGGATGCACAATAGAGAAGTATCTGTCCAGCGAAATGGCCACCAAAATAAAAGAGGACAAATAAAATCCAAACGCCCTACAGAACATTAACAAACGGCAAGCGAAATCCCCAGCACGCCAGGCGACAACTATGTGCCAAACTGTTTCCAGTGGTAGCATTATAAAGGTTACAATCAAATCGGCAGTTGCTAAATGCATGATAAAACAATTGACACGTGACTTTCTTCTCCGGGTTCGAAAAAGTGTGATGAAAACAGTGAGGTTTCCAACAGCGGCTATAACAAACAAACACGAATAAGCAATCACTGACACCAGATTGTTGCTACTGAAGGAAATTTCAAGAGGAACAGTGTTCACGTGTGTAACCGTCTTGGTTTGGTTGACTGAAGATACATTAAAGCTCATTAGAGTTTTAAGCATTTCCATATCATTGAAGTTAAGCATCTGGTCCATTTGTTCCTCACTCAGTGGATAGTCGGGGGTATCACTGAGAATATCCCCCAAGTCTTCCATGTCTGTGATTTATTTTCAGGTTTATCTACATATGTTCTTATTTAATAAAAGTTGCCACGTGTTTTTAAAGTTTGCGCAGCATCAACACGATACCCGCTTATTTAGCACTATAAATCATGTTTTAACAAGTTTAATGTTATACTTCATATATAGGTAATAATTGTATTTCAAACATTAATCCGACTCCTGCAAATATCTAATATTGTCCATTCCAACGTTGTAAAATAATGGAATGAAGTTCAGAGAATTATTCAATCTGCATGTCACTGAAGTAATATTATCGAGCTATAGACAAGCCCTGTGCTGTAACTGCTATAATTTCAAGACAATCTTAGCTACCGATAGTTACTGATTGAAACAGAATGTATTGGAATCTTAGGAAATTTCAGAGACAGTAACTGTCATTGTTTTGTGGTGAGTGACGCGCTTAGGGGAAGAGACAGCTGATTAGCGATAATAAATAAATCATCAAGAACCGACAGCTTTGTCATGGGCTTCCTGATGCTAAGATTTTACATATAATTAAGTTGGGTTCATTCGGTATGAACGGCATTTCGAATGAAGATTTTTCCCAGCATTAGATTTTCATGAAGTCCAAGATATGCTTCAAATATAAATACATAACGCTAATACATGAATAGATGATTTGACTTTATTTTCCAGGACAAGCTTAGACCGTCTAAGCGCTTTACAAGGTGGCGGTCAGTAGGTTAAAGGCTTTGCCTAGAGGCACAGGCAGTACATCTATCACTCACGGCCGCAATGGGCTGGCCCATATTCCCGCCCTACAATTCTTGCGACAAGAGGAGTCAAGAGGATGAGCAGCTACTGTATTGTTTAACCACTCAGGTTCTCCGAATTACATATTAAGATGGCATTAAAGCCTATGTCACACTAACACTAATGGGGAGTTTTCTTTACTTAGTTTAGCTTTGGGCGAGGATGTAGGGCAACTTTTTTTTTTTTTTTTTTTTTTTTTTTTTTTTTTTTTATTATTATTATTGCAGCTGGTGGGCGTTGTTCTGTGTAGCGGCCCTAAAAAGTCTCCCCGTATCATTCATAGTGCATATTATATTATTTTTTCGGTCCTTCGTGATCAGTAAGAATATTCAAAGTATTAAAATTTTAGGTTTAAAGCCATCTTCTAAACACTGTTTTAATTATTTGACCCCGTTTAGGCATATGTTTTTGATTAAGATAACCCCTTGTGTAAAAGTGTTGTCTCTTATACTTGCAATATATTTACATGCATCTGGCTATCATCGCTGGTTTATAAAGGGTCACCGATGAGGGTTCAGTACCTAAAACAGCACAATGTGACCCATACTACTTCTGTTAGAACAATATCAGTGCCTCCAAAAGGCTCAAAAATTAATATTTTTTTGCTGCCACACGGAGAGGGCTTTATTACCAGGGATTACCCGACAGGTTGAGATTTCTCTGGTGTTAACTATTGGTCTAGGTAATTATAATTATTGAAGTACCTGTGATATCTAATCTGCCGATAACTGTTGTCAAATGTTTCTCCCCAAACAATATCCAATAAGAATTAACTATAGCTTTTGATTTACGTATACTGAAGCGATGTTGATATGTTGATGTATTAGAAAAACTGTATCATTGTGAAAATGGAGGATTTATTAAAAACAAATTCGACCAATTTCGTGGCGGCATGACTTTTCAACGTTGCAATAGTGTACTGATTAAAGCTACATATATACATGTAAATAAACTAGCACACAGTATGTTCCAAACTTTTGCTAAATTTGAACACAGAAACATTACGCTACGCATTCTGGTATACCATTATGATCTAAAACCTAATAAGGCGATTTAAGCGAGTTTCCAATATACATAATCACGGACGGTGTGAGCAAAATTAAAGGGGTGTGGTAACAAAAGTGTCTGTAGATTTTTATTATCGTTTCCGGTTACCACATGATTTTTCGAACCAAATTTCTTAAAGTAAGATGACATGTCACTGAAATTTTCGCGAAAATTTGTCTGCTAGCTTTTTGATTATAATAGATTTGCTGTGTTGACAAGGATTTGTATCATATCTTCATGATGATTTTGTACAAAAACTTCAGTGAATAAAGTGTTTTGTATTGTTGTATTGTACTACATTTTGTCAATAGAAAATTCGCAAACCAGATGCTTGACTATCAAAATACCATAGAATTCAAGAAGACAACATGTTGTTTGTGTATATGAGCTTCATCACGTGTGAGTTTTGCCAACATGTAGACATGTGTTTGGTAATTGTGTGAAGTTGTGTTGGTCTTGTTCAATAATACACGTGAGCCTTCGCATAAGAAAACCAACGATTTGGGTTTCCGACCAGGCTTCGACACAAACTCGCCTCTGCAGTCATAGAAAAGAGCTAGAATCTTGAAATGTTTTATTCACAGCTGATCTGCGCCTTTGTTTTCGCATTTGCAGATGCAGCGGCTCATTTAACTTGACATGGTTGAATCAGTAGTAGCAAAGGGCAAACATACATTTTGGGAGAGTCAGTGGGTGTTTTTCCGACAGGTGTTAATAAAATTAAGTCATGTTACTCCCAAATGTTACTTTCTCAGCGCAAAGAAGACAGATGTTCAAATTAATTTTCAGTAAAAATAAGAAAACTTATCAGGCCGTTAAAATCACCATATCGGGTCGGTATCATCCTCAGTTAAATGGAAATTATTGTCTCTTTGCATGACGTTGGTATACTGTCCTGGTCTCGCAGCACCACAGACGTTCAAGACGTTCAGCTTGGTGTTAACCTTGATTCCGTTTCGCTTCTAGGCATTTGCACGCAGTCTGTCAAATGCCATACTGACATTTGTAGTTCTGTCAATAACCTAATTATCAATGTACTCTTCCATCTAAACTTCTAACTAAACTACTGTTCAAACACCATCTTAAAGTTTCAGACACTGCTTTCTTTCAAAATCTCACTTTTCTAAAGCATTGCAAGGAAAAATATGACCATATCATCGTTTTGCAACCCGAAAATCTTCAAAAGTGCCTCTATCTCTTTGAAAACCGGTTTACCACAATCTTTTTGAAAACCGGAAGCCTGTAAAACCGGTTTAAGCCCCCCAGTAATTTTACATTACTGAGTTCAGTTCGAGTAACTGAGTGGCCGCCTATTGGAGAATAGCTGCTCACTCGGCTTACGACATGTTTTCATGGTATAAGTACCTAAGGGTCAGTTTAGTTTTTCCCACCCCTCGGTTTATGGAGTTAGAATGTCTTTCTGATTGCGTCATTTCCTGATCATTGCCTATTTGTACTTTTTTATGGATAAGACGAAAATTATTTTGAATAGTCCTTTTACATGTGCAAGTGAGGTAATCCAAATCCTTAAAATTGAAAATCTAGCAAATATGTGGAACAATTTTTTGAGTTTTGCTCAGCTATGTATACTATGCAATTTTGGTTTTGGTTTTATTTGGTGCATTTTAAATGAAAAAGAAATAATCAATTTAGATCTTTTCTATGAAAATGGTTATTTCCCTTGCAGACATTTTCACACTGAAAGAAGCCCTATTGAAAATTATTTCCTGGTATAGAATTTTACTTGTAAGCCGATTTTTATTTTTGCGACACTTTTTTTTAAGATTTTACGAATGCAAATGGTGACATGGTCTTGAGTGCTTTCCTTTAAGTACATTTGTCAACAACTTTCAGCTTTTCTTGTATTTTGCGGTATTGGTTGTTTCATTTTTTGTGGCTGCAGGTTAAAGTTGGTGTATAACCCCTGTATTATAGGATATAATCTTCACATGATTGTGTTTGATGAGCAGACAGGCTATGACGGACGACACAAGCAGAAAGGCGGAAATGGTTGGATGCCGAACATTTGAGATGATGTACGGTACCGTTCAGAGGAGCTATTGTCCTTACACTATTTCAGTTTCAGAATCTACATTTAAATGTTATCTTTTTACGAAACATCATATCAGCACCTTGGTTTTCGCTACACGGATGATACAATTCCTCTTCTTTCTAAATATACAATTTCAAGCCTCTAGCGGTTTGTGTCGGACCTGTTCGGAAACCACATTGTTGGTTTTATCATGACGCGATGCATTTATTTCACAACGAATTCTGTGAGTTCTATGATGCGGACGGATGTCAGAAACAAATACCATATAACACACTGTAGGACCCTGACCTTATGGTACGATTGTTTTCGAGTAAAACATGGCGGACCAACGAAGGTAAATTTTAAAATTTTTAATCGTATTTCAGTGTTCCTAAACAGCAATTTTGGAGAAAAATGTTCATTTTAACAGCCTGTAGCCACGGTCTTAAATAGAACAATAATAGTAAGATTATTCAAATCTAGTTTCCAGATGCATCAGAAAGCGATGTCATACAATAGGAAAACGTGTAAACTGAATGTAATATTTAAGATGACAGATGCTCAAGATAGCTTTTGGATGCAAAACCAATAGCAATTTATGAGGAAAACAACTTTTTATTCCACTGTACACATACCTTTTCTTCCCAGTTCTGTACAGTATTTTTCGAGCAGTGTTGCATTCCATTGAACGAATATTCCGAGTACTAATGGTGTGATTTTATTATGAGGGTTCCCCTCAAATTCTAAACGGTAGGCCGAGCGATATAATCTCAGCGTATTTAACATCATGCTGTGGACAAATAAACAGAACAACATAATTTAGCAAAGTGTGACGCGCTACTTTAAGAAAACTGGCTATCAAAATATAAACCACCTGCTTAAGCACAGGACCAATGGTCCTGTAAACGCTCACCTGAGATTTGGGATATGGGACCTCTGCTGACCTTGCCATAAAATAGGTCAAGGTCATCCGGGGGTCATGATTAAACAAACTTTATAGAGCTCTATTCACTGATGCTTCAGGCAAAGGTTCAATAAGGTTTATAAAGGTTTTTGCTATTTATAGACATTGTGGCCATCTTGGTCATGTGACCATGACCGTTAATATTAACTTCATTCACCTTCCCTAAGAATTCTTAACATAAAGTTTGGCTTTGATTGGCCAAGCGGTTTCAGAGAAGAAGATGTTTGAATATTATATGGTCATATACGTGTATATAGCCCAGTGTCGGGGGCAGACAGCCCCCTGAGGACATTTTTTCCATAAACATAAATCATCTGTCCCTTTGCATACACCCAGAAAGTTTCTTTCCATTGAATTACATTTTACTAAATTTCCCCATTCAAATGCATGGGCAACCTATGTTGGCCTTGCATAAAATAGGTCAAGGTCATCCCAAGGTCATGATTTATATAAACTTTGTAGAGCTCTTCTCCCTGATGCTTCATGCCAAGATTCAAAATCATAGGCCTTCTGGTTCTGGAAAAAAAAGGATTTTGCTATTTATAGCCATGTGGCCATCTTGATCATATGGCCTTGACTATTTATATAAACTTTCATTCTCCCTTCCTAAGAATGTTCCAAATGACGTTTGACTTTGATTGGCCAAACGGTTTCAGAGAAGAAGATCTTTGAATATTATGGTAATATACATGTTTATTGCCTCGGGGCGGGGGCAGACCTGCCCCTGGGGTACATTTATTTTCAGAATCATAAATATTCAGTCCATTTGTCCATTTCCAAAAAGTGTTTCTCTTCAAATGACATTTTGACAATTTCCTCATTCAAATGCATGGGCGCCCTATGTTGACCTTACCAAGATAGGTCAATGTCATCCCAGGGCCATAATTTAAATAAAATTTGTAGAGTTCTTCTCCCTGATGCTGCATGACAGGTTTCAGAATCATAGGCCTTCTGGTCATGCAGAAAAAATAAAGGTTTTTGCTATTTATAGCCATGACGGCCATCTTGATCATATGATCTTGACTATTTTTTATAAACTTTCATTCCCCCATCCCAAGCATACTACGTATGAAATTTGGCTTTGATTGGTCAAACGGTCACTGAGAAAATTAAGTTTTCCATTTAATTTGTAAATTACCTTCGGCCAAGGTCAAGAGATGACCTTGACATCTAATACTCACATCACTTCATGAGCTCAACATGTTGTCTGTGCCTACACAACTCCCTGAAAAATTCAACGTTTTCACTTTTTTACATTAAAAAGCCTATGTAACCAAATTCGACCTTACCGTAAAATAGTTCAAGATCAACCCAAGGTCATGGTTTACATTTATATAAGAGTCCCAAATGCTACACACTAAGTTTCGTTGAAATCGGTCCACCGGTTTCAGAGAAGAAAATTGTGTTATGTTTTTTTTTCCATATATGGGCATGGCGGTCATCTTGGTCATGTTACCTGGACTATTTATATAAACTTTCGTTCCCCCTTCCTAAGGATGCTCCACATGAAGTTTGGCTTTGATTGGCCAAGGGGTTTCAGAAGAGAAGATCTTTGAAATTGTGGACGACGGACGACGGACGACGGACGACCACCGGAGCATGGCCATCCTTTAAGCTCACCTTGTGAGCCTTCGGCTCAAGTGAGCTAATCATGTTAGATAGATAGATATTTTGTCATAAGTTTCTCTCTCTCTCTCTCTCTCTCTCTCTCTCTCTCTCTCTCTCTCTCTCTCTCTCTCTCTCTCTCTGGGATATAGGGAAGGTGCTACGGCACATTCCTGGCATGGTTAAAGTTAACAGACTATAACCTACATGTCATGTATTGGCGTTGTATTGTCTTTGGTAGACGTTTTCTATTTTGTATGACATTGCGTCATAAAAAACAAACACAAAAAACTGGTGAACCCTTAGCTAATCGGACTGCTTCCTGGCAGAGCCATACTAGTCTAATCTACAGCACCTTAATATCAAGTCTGTTGTCGTCATCGTAAGTTGTGTCAGGCAGTGGTTACATGTAATCGGTTTGATAAGCTTCAGTGTAATATATTACACAGTGATTTATAATATATTTATTTTGCATGGTAGTGAATCTTTACGATTTGTCGCACGAATAGATAATCAGAACCGAGGTAATCTGGCACCTGGGATAACGTTGTCCGTTAAAATACAGTCCAACCTGTCTAAAGCAAGCGGCCAAGAGAAACACAAAAATCGCTTGCTTAAGACGAATTGTGGACAATTCGGACCTTGGCTAATTCGGCCCTAGTCAATTCGGACCCTAAAAAATTCGGCCCTAGTCTATTCGGACATCGACCAGTGGTCAATTCGGACCCCAACCACTGGTCAATTAGGACCCTTTTTATTGGTCAATTCGGACCTCAAAAAGAAACATTCTTTGGTCAATTCGAACATTTTCTCTTGGTCAGTTCGGACCCTTTCCATTGGTCAATTCGGACCTTTTCCTTTGGTCAATTCGGACCTTTTTCTTTGGTCAGTTCGGACCTTTTCCTTTGGTCATTTCGGACCTTTTTCTTTGGTCAGTTCGGACTTTTGTATTTTCCACAGAGAAAACTGCGTTACTGATTTCTTGCCGTGCTGTATGACAGCCTCGCATTTCATAAGGTAAAAGTTCGGCCAATGTCATACACCAGAGGATTGTGAACAACAAAACACAAAGTAGTAAGTAACTGATGGGCTGCTTCAACCTACAGGCAAAGCTTTTTCACTACTGAGTGACCGTCTGATCACTGGTTAACCGCTCAGAAGGTCTTGCTTACTTGCGTGATTATAATTTCAAGCGTATTTTGAGTGTCATGACATCGTAATGTTGGGTAAAGGTCCTGCACAATGGAGACAATGTTTCGAAATGACCATAGCTGTGTTGACTGGGATGCTAAGCCACAAATCAATCAATCAGTCAATCAATCAACAAAGCAAAGTATTTCACTCGCGAATACTGCATGAAAGAGTGACATGAGTACTACAATGAATTTTTATTTTAACGATTTAAAGACACAGTCAATCCTTCCATCTTGAATCGATACTAGCATTGGCTGATTCGGACCTTATTTCTTTTTCACATGTGGTCGATTCGGACCCTAAAGTGCTTCTGACATTGGCTAATTTGGACCTAAATTCGATTCGGACCTTGGCTAATTCGGACCCTATTTCAAAATAATCATTGGCTAATTCGGACCTTGAATTTGCGGGGTCCGAATTGACCAGTGGTCGGGTCTGAATTAGCCAATGTCCAAATTAGCCAAGGTCCGAATTGTACATAGCTGTGGCCCGAATCAGGTCCAAATTAGCCAAGGTCCGAATTAGCCAAGGTCCGAATTGTCCACGTACAATTAAGACAGGTGCTTGCTTCATAAAGGTTACGTTCTAACACTAGGGAGTTAGCTAGATATAAATAATAGCACTGCCACTGTCAATGGTAATTGTCACTAAGTTCTCCAGATTGCCCAGACAAGTTGTCTAGGATTATCTTTTGAGACAACAAACAATGAATTATGCCATCTGGAAGGTGTGAAGACAATTTTGACACCTAACAGAGTTTAAATATCCATGTCAAAACATTTCTAATGTAACTGATGAAATGACTGGCTGCTTAAAGCCAAAATTGGGACAGAAAGTAGTGGCCTCTGGCCACGTAAGACAGGTGCCTGCTTAATAGAGGTTCATTTACAAGTAAAATCAATTGGGGGAAATGAAAGTGCTTGCTTAAGACAGGTACTTGCTTAATACAGGGCTTGCTTAAGACAGGTTGGACTGTATGCAATTGAATTTAAAACTTTATAGCCAATATATCCCACCAATAAATAATAAAATGCAGATGATCAAGGGTCACCGATGTGAGTTCATTACCCGAAATTGCGCAATGTGGCCAATACTATCTCTTTTTAAATGTTATCACTGCTTCCAAAGGATTTAACATTTTATTTTATTTATTTGTTTACGTATAGCGGTTTTCAAGTCATTTAACACGATTTACAGGACTGGGCATGTGTAGTTGTATAGGCCTTTCAACATAATACGAAAGGTTCAGGTCATACGGTGTGGTAAATGGAATATTGTGAATAGCGAGTACTCGCTATAAAACAGAGAGGTAGTAAAAAAAAAATATTCTAATAAAGACTCTTGACATGCCTATTGCCTGTATAAATCGCACATCATCCGCAATTAAGAACTTTCTTTCATATAAAGAGTGAGGATAAAGAGTTTGATGATTCAAAGGGGTTGAAATACAATGTTTACGTACTCAAAACACCCATACAGACATAGACTCAGAATACCCGTTCAATGTAAAAATATGTGCTCGAAATACCCGTTCAGTACTGCTCGAGAAATACTGAACTGTTTTGCACGCGATTTGGAAAATTTTAGTGTCTGTACAGTGATTAAAACCAGTAATTTTTATGTTAATTTTGCCTTATGTGCGTTTGTGGGCTCTTACTGTAACGGAATATTCATATTTTGACACATACAACTGTAACTGAATTTTACGATGATTTTGTCCTTCGAATTTCATACATAGTACATAAGCAAAGCCAGCCAAACACGTTTATTTTCTGTATACCACTCCATTGAACAAAAACTACTTGCACTATCATAAACTAGACATAGTCCGAGCTGCATATATATTCGAGTTTGCTCTGGGTGAAAATAAAATCAATTTACGTCAAGAAAAATGTCTGCGTCTTCATTATTTATCCTCCTGTCCGCCATTTAGGTTTGGTCGAAAAATCATCCCATAAGGCCAGGGTTCTATAGCGTCTATAATCCTAAAATGATTTGGTGCATTTAAACGGAGACTAATAAAAGTTACGTTACTTGCTTTTTTTTAAGAAAAATAATTTTCTGACATATTTTGTTTCATTTAACAGCCGATGTGTGTGTGTGTGTGTGTGTGTGTGTGTGTGTGTGTGTGTGTGTGTGTGTGTGTGTGTGTGTGTGTGTGTGTCGCATCGCGTTAACGGTTTTAAGGCTTACAGAATGCCAGTAGAGAGGTTTCATAAAATGATGATGACCATGTATGTACAGTTGAGCGGCCGATGTCCATCCCTATTTGATATCGATACAAAATACTTATTTGCAATAGTAAATGGAAACGAAGGTCTGCTTGTGATCGTCGCCTGCCCGCTAGAACAATTACGCCCAAAACGGCATATGGATTCGAAACAAATTACTGGAGGCTGTCATTGCATGTTGCATTGTAGTATTCCCATGACAATATTTTTTCTGCCTTTTAATCTTGACAGTCCCGTTGCGCGCCCACATACCTTTTGCTATGAAATAACATCCATGTCTTTTCTGGGAAAGCATGAGTATAGCTTGTCAATACTTCTCATAAAATACTATTTCTCAGAAACGTGACAGGCTTGTATTAATCAAAAAAGCATTCAGACACACAATGTAGCTATAACTCAAAGTATGACGTTAATGAACATCTTATTCAATGAAATAAATGAGCCGCCTCATGAAAAAAACAACAATCTGCATATGCGAAAACAAAGACGCAGATCAGCTTCGCGGTAACCGCGAAGCTGATCAGCGCCTATGTTTTCGCTACTCGGATACTACTTAAATCCGAAATTTCAAGCTTCTAACTCTTTTCTGTGCTTGTACAGGCCGGTTTGTGTCGGACCTGTTCGGAAACCACATTGTTGGTTTTCTCACGAGGCGGCTCAAATATAATGTGAGCCAAACATGTCATATTGTATTAATTAAAATTACGTGCAATGAGTTTGCCTGATCTCAAATATCATATTTTCGTCGATCCTATGAGTTGCTAAAGGAAACGCATGCATGGTGGGAGACACGCAAAGCAAATATCATTGACATACATGCTATATGCGGTGGAGGCCGATTTCAATGAAAACATTGCCTGAGACACTGAGGGTGGCAATTGTATCTGGTGAGCTATTAACTTCTGACAGAAACGAAAAAGATAACCTTGTAGTGGTGTCTACCGAATGACGTCGAATGACGATTTGTGGAATCTTTGATGGACAACTTAGGATGACATAAGTTTGAAAGTAGTCGATGGCAGGAGTTGTGTATACATGTACGTCCAAAAAAGAAGTGACGCTATGTTGACGTGCGTGTGCGTAAACAAAAGATTCGCTGCTAATTGTAGCGAAGTGTGTTTCCATCGATAAATGGCGGTTGTAAGATATTGTGATGAAATCAGTGTATGTCATGTATTCAATTTATTGCGTTTATCATGCTGCTATTACATTTTTCAACACAAAAATGCCCAGTCACTGGTCGCGTTTGTGTGTTTTGCCGTCTTACAGTCTTACTGTACAAGCGATGTTCATTGGAAGGCACGTTTGCATGTGATCCTGAATGTGCCAAGTGCGACATGTACGTGAAAGGCGTCAATTGTAAATACTATCGAACGATTTAAGAACGCAAACGTTCACATTCATGTATTCAACCTGTTTTCTATTTCAGTGATTTATGACGTCACATCAGGGTAACATTCCCATATACCCCTTTATAGCCCACCTTTATATGGCAAAACTGGGGTGTGCATCATAAGGATTCCATACATGTAGCGGCATACTTTATTATGGGGCCCCAATTTTATATTTCAAGTTTCATGATTTTAAATCCTTGGATTCTGTAGAACAGGATTTTTCAAAGGTAGTTACCATATGAGTATTCGCATGAGAAAACCAACAATTTGCATATGCGAAAACAAAGACGCAGATCAGTTGTGCAGTAACTGCACAGCTGATCAGCGCCTTTGTTTTCGCCACACGGATACATGTAGCACAATTCCTCTTTTACTTATATCCAAAGGTTCAAACTTCTAGCTTTAATCTGTGGTTGTACAGCCTGGTTTGCGTTGGACCTGGGCGGAAACCCAAATTATTGGTTTTTATATGTACAAGCTCATACGTTTATGTATATGGGCATGAACTGATTATATTCCACTTCCCTATAGAGGTGTCATATAAAAAAATGTATTTGATTGGTCAAGCGGTTTCACATTGGTTCCTTTTTTGAGTACGACGACGATGTACGGACGAGAGCTAATGGGTATCCGATTAGCCTACCTGTTGAGCCTGTGTCTCAGCTGAGATAAAATGCGACACAGAAAAAAATAAACAGCATAACAATTGAAATATTTACGACTAGATGTAACAATGTGCTTCGTGTTGGCATGAGAGACAGTCACGACAAGCTAGCAGGATTACCGATATTCAACTGGCGGTAATAAACTTTTCTTAATGTCAAACATGGATAACTCGGTTTCTTCCCTTTGTTTAAGCTTATCCTAGATTCTAAAGATTTCATAATGTTGTGCGAACATCAGGAAAACATGTCCGTGATATAAATACCCCCTTATACCCCACTTTTGTATAGTAAAAATGGGGTATGCAGGGGTATACCTATTTTTCTTATTTTTGCGCCAAAACATATAGTGTGGGTACTCGTTAGAACCGCCTCATCAAAAATATCAAATTTTTTCCAGTGAAAATTTTCATTTTTTACAACTTTAAAAGTCAATGTATATTGCAAGGGCAAGTTTTCGTAATGAATCTTCAGACACAATAATGCGTTTCTAGGTATTATCTTTACTCAATTATGCCTGAAAATATGTGGATTTTCTATGTTTATTTTCCTAAATTATCATTTCCTTTCTTTCGTCAGATACTGAGTCGATCAATCACCTCATTTCATCAAGAATTTTAACGGAACATTGACCATTTCTATTTACATATGCCTACGGGTTTTGAAAAACAAAAACTGGTATCAACAAACGCTGGAACTTCAACAAACGCTGGAACAGGTTCGATCCGCCAAATACCTTGGACTTACTATCACTGACAACTTGGAATTGGGTCAAAATGTTTCTAAAAAAAATCTTGTAAAGCAACTAAGACATTGGATTTTCTTCGGCGCAATTTGGCATCCCTATAATGACACTGAGACAGATAAAGTGGAGAAAGTATAGAAGACAGCAGCGAGGTGGGCCTGCAGGCGATGGAGGAGCAGGAGTAGCATCGACTAAATGTTGGACGAATTCGAGTGGCCATCCCTGGAGGAAGGGTGAAGTCCTCCTTAACTTTCTTTTACAAGATTCACTCCGGTACAGTGTCTCTTGATAAAGATATATACCTGAAAGAAGTACCATGCTATCTCATGATTCACAATATACAAGATATATGGCCTATAGTGATTCTTTGAAGAATTACTAACCCTTTATGAAATAGTCTTATCTATCCAGTGGTCTCATCAAAGACTTCTGAAGAATTCAAGGCTCTTAGGTCCGGGGTTCAGAGGTATACGTTTCAGTATGCCTTTGTTTAGCTTCTTGTAAATAGTTTTATGTCCCATCGGGAGCTTTATGATGGTGTTCTGGGCTGCTAAAGTATAGGGATATACAGGATATATAGTTAACGATTCTTTTATACAACACTGTTTTCACTTCATACCGTCTTATGCCTGTCAGTTTATTTAAATTGTGCGTATTGGAGAGAAAAAAGTTTCCTTTTCTTTTGATATTTAGAATAGGCAAAATCATTCAAATATGGCTGAACGCGGCTCTCAACCTAATGGTGTTTTCAAACTGGCAATTGATAAAATTGATGGAAATGGTGACATTAAAGCTCCTATGAACACTGCAAGATTTACATGCACATTGGATCGTTTATATGGTAATATTCTAAGTACCACACAATACATAAACAAGTCTTCTTATCGCTGGAAAATTATACCCACTTGAAAAATCTAAATCACAATTATAGGCTTACAGACTTTTAATTTGTGCTGTTTGAACCATATGTACTTTTATGTCAGGTCGGGTAACTGTGTTGTCGCCTATTGGGAAATAGCTGTTTATATAAAAAGGTACAAGTAGGCAATGATCAGGAAATGGCGCAGTCAGAAAGAAATTCCCGCTCCAAAAACCGAGGTGGGAAAAACTGACAGGAATTATAGTGATCAATATTGTCAGTTCTGGTTTAAAATCGAATATACATGTACTTTACAGTATCACATTATTCCATTTTATATTTTTCTCTAAAACAGTTCAGTCTCAAAAACTGTGAATTATCAGAATATAAACAAGATTTCTACCACTATGGAATGCAGTTATAGGACAAAATCCTTTACAGAAATAACATGTTGTGGGAAATAATTGTGATGCTTTAAGCTAACCTGAGCCGAAAACTTACAAGTTGAGCTTATCGGATTGGACTAGAGCCGTCGTCCGTCTATGCGTGCGTCCGTTCTCACTGTCAAGTGCATGTACAAATATATCCGCATCTTGTACATGTATGCCAATTCAATCAAATCTTACATGGAACAGCATTGGGGCGGGGGATTGCCTGTGTAAGGTTTTGAAGCAGATCGGATGAGCACTTTAGTTTCCATGCCAACAGATATCTCCCATAAAGCTATAATATGGAAAATATTGTGGCACCTCCACCAGCGTCATTTTTTATCTGATTAACATAATTCTTGGTAGTAGGGAAAAATCAGCTGTCATTGAGATTTTGGAAAATCCTTATAGTCGTGCATCGGGACAATTGTTGTGGCAACTCTAGCTCCTTGACTTTTATATGGATCTTCTTCAGTTTTTGAAAGTAGCAAGTACAGCAACAAAATCTCTGAATAGTTCAAAACTGGGCCAGGTCGTACTAGTGACCGTTGAGTAAGCTGTTCTTTATTATTTGAAAAAATCGATATTTAGTGTTTTGGCAACTCGTTTTGCTTCATATTTATTTGATCTTCTTCATTATTGCCGGGAAGTTTCGAGGACAACATAATATCTTAGATGAGTACGGATTATAGCCAGATTTGAGTTAGCTACCATTTTCAGTATCTGAAAAAAGCACCGTAGAGTTAGAATCACCTAAATTAATTTGTTTCCACAATACTTTTAGTTGGTTCTCAGGTGAGCGATTGTTGCCTTTTCGGCTACTTGTTTTCTTTTCTATTTTTACTCTTTTCATCGTTATACAAATAGGAATAGAAAATTCATTTTTTTAGAAAATTGTGGTGGTTGTGCTGCATTATGGTTCATGTAAAGTTACATCATTTCTGTGTGATAGCGCAAATCTGCCGGCTTCTGGTGCTGCTTTTAAAGTTCAGCGTTTTTTTTTGTCCCATTTAAATGTCAAAGTAATCAATTTATGCATTAGCATTAGTCATTTGTAAGGATGCAATCTAAATGGGAAGAATTATCGCAAGATATGTCAAAATCCACTTAATAAATTTGATTCTCTGTTAGAAGCACATATTAATGAACCTTCTTTGCGTTACTGCTCTCGCAGAAAATCGAACGCATACAGATTGGATTATCAATCACAGAACATACATACCTTGTCACCGTTAACCCATATTTGACGAATGGATTCTCCCATCATTATTAAATGGGTTAGTCCACTTTCATTTTTAGGGGTGTTATAAGTGATTTTAAATTTTATCACGTTTTTCGATGAATTATCTCTAAGCAAACAAAATAGCCCCAGATGGGACGTTCTGTGGCGTCCCATCTAGGGCTATTCTGTTTGCCTATGTCCCATAAAAAGGACGCCAGGCTTAAATGAGTTAATGTAACACTGTTATCACTGTATTTCTGGTGTATGTGGTTGGGATTTTAACTTAATTACATCAAAAGTTTTTGTTTAATGGGTTCGCCAGTTGAACACTATTTTTGTTTTTATTTAATTTTCTTTCTTAATGATTTCGAGTCTGTCCCCAGGAAAAATAGTTTTCGGCGTTGTACCAAGAAAAACGATAATTTGTGTCCCAGGTGAATTGGTTTATCTTCATCATACTTGTCCCCACGATAATCGATGTCCCAGGAAGAGTGGTTATCTTTATCATACTATTGTTTATTGCGCCTGCCTCACTGTCGTGCTCGTTTCCTTTCGTTCCTGATGAAACTTAGACGGATGACTACCTTGTTGGGAAAGAGCTAGTCATTCTGCTCTTCGAGTGTGTTGTCGGAAAATGTTGTGTCGTGTTTTATGTATTTTCTTTCCCGGCTGGTGTCTATGTTGGGACTTTAAATTTAATTGCACCGATTCCTGATCCGTCCATTCTTACACATTGGACTAAATAAATATTTCCTCCAAGACACGACAGATTCCTACTTTGTAAATTGTTTTTCATTTTTATTTTTCTAGCGCTTGTTTTGTAATTTCTTTCCTGACCGTTGACCATGTCGGTGTCTTACATTACGAAAACACATGTAACATACAGATTTTTAAAGTTGTAAAAAAAGAAATTTTCAGTAGAAATATTGATATTTTTCTTATTTTTTGCTCAAAACATAGAGTGTGGGTACACGCTAGAACCGCCCCGGCGAGGAGGTTCTAACGAGTACCGACAATCTATGTTTTGGAGCAAATATAAGAAAAAATAGGTATACCCCTGCATACCCCAGTTTTACTACATAAAAGTGGGGTAAAAGTGGGTATACATTTCACGGACATGTTTTCCTGATGAATTAAATTGCATCGGTTCCCAATCCCTCTATTCTTACTTCACTTTTGCAAGTGCCAAGAATCGAACCATACGTATGATTTCTCCTGTTCCCTGTCATTGCATATTTGTTTATTTAGTTTGTTTATTTCATTTGGACTAGGAACATAGTAGGGGAACGGAAGAAAACGAAAGTAACAGCGCTTGCGAATGCATGGTGGAAAGTATTGTACTATAGTCGATCGGTCACTGTTTACGTCATCAAAGC
The DNA here is from genome assembly GCA_964017185.1 of Rugalucina vietnamica. NCBI lineage: Eukaryota > Metazoa > Mollusca > Bivalvia > Lucinida > Lucinidae > Rugalucina > Rugalucina vietnamica. The sequence goes on from OZ024876.1 coordinate 40,948,839, forward strand.
AAGGAACTGTACAAATCTATGGAATTACATGTGTAATATTTTTCTTGGACAATTAAGCACTATTTTGCCCCATGTTCTCAGCAAGAAGTATCAAGTGATGACTAAAACCTTAAACTACGTGTGTTAACATGTTCAATTCGTGATGACAATTTCAAAAAACGCCCACATGAATATTTATTAATTTATTATAGTGACAAGTACATATACATATGAATATAACACATACAAAGGTGTAATACATATAAATAATACCCAGCCTAACGAGGCTTATCAGTCACTATTTGTAAATATGTATGAACGAAATGTTTGTACATCAGTGATCATATTTTAACACGGAAAGGAAAATCCACATGAATCTGGAAATTATATAATATTAATCAAGTCCTTAAATATCCAGATAACACATCATGATATGCGCAGTTTCAGCGCATCACATAAGAAGTGGGCTGTCTTTAAAGTTAGAGCCTTTGACGAAAATATGCTTAAAAAGTTTATGATCGTCATTCAAATTTGGTGGGCACAAATTTTAAATCGCTCGTAAAATATCCTGTCTTAAATCATGATATTTAGTACAATGAAATAGAACATGTTTTTCACTTTCGACAGTTCCCATCGAACACTGTTTACATAGACGTTCATTTTTTGGAGTATGAAGATATCGACCGAGTTAGACGTTCATTTCTTGGAGTATGAAGATATCGGCCGAGTTCTGTTGCGATCGGAAGGCACCCTGCTCTTAACTGGACTAACGCCGATCGAAGTTTTTTACCCATCACCAGCGTCACGTATTCTTCAGCACCAAAATCATGTTTGATATTTTTATAATTTTCAAGTCAAATAATACCACCAATGCCCTTTCTTCAGCTGGCGATGAAATAGCTTGTAGCTGTGGTCAAAATATATAACAACTGTGTAACTTTATCTTACCTACACGCCAACAAAAATGGGTTTGTCAACTTTTCCGTGTATTTAAGACAATGTTTTGTCGGGTGTAAACAGTTAATAGTTACAAAAGTGACCGATTTTAATTTATCAGTTTTAATTTTTATCTCCAATGTACATGATCGCAAGTGACGTGAGTTGCCGGTGGGTGTCCGGTAATTACTACACTGTAGCTGTCCATTCACTTCCGCTCCCCTACTGTGATGAATACAATTTGAAGCAACTATGCGACGTAACATTCTTTACACGTTTTGAGAAGAATGCGCGCGTGCGCCTCTCTCTCTCCCTCTCTCTCTCTCTCTCTCTCTCTCTCTCTCTCTCTGTGTGTGTTTGTTTTTGTTGTTGTTTAGGTGTAAAACATTATTGTTTACCAATTGCTTATTCGGGAAGGAGAAACAACAAAGAGCGATTAGCTGTCTAAACAGTAGTGTTATCGCATTTTTCAGTCAAAGACTGACATTTAAGGCAAACATTGTATACATATCTCAAATACTTTGGAATTAATAAGAATGTCAAACCTACTACATTTACATGTATATGTCTCTAACTGGCACATATAAAGTACAACTTGCATGCTTTGTCACTTTGAAATAGTCTCGAAACAATCAGAAAGTCAGAAAATACAAACACAACATGCCCTTCTTGAGATAACAATGTAAGCACTTCTCAAAGGGCAACACCCAATCGAAAAACTAATCACTGACCCAGGTTTGATAAATGCGCAATTAAAATGGCTATGTGATATATTACGCAGTACTTTATCAATATTGCAACAAATAATTTACTTTACTCAGTAAAAACTGGTTAAGTAATATATTCGACCCACTATTTGGCTTACCGAATCCGAATTTTGACATTTGTAGTTTTGAACTAAGACGTCTATGAATGAACGAATTCATTGTGCGATTCTTGCTGTCTTCTTGTATTATTACCTGGCTGTCGTTGCCAGGTTTAAAATGCAAATAATGGCGGTACTGCCTGAAACCACGCTTTTTAGTTTAGTGCTTGAATTTTTACCCCCTCGGTATACCTCTTGTATTGATACGTATTGATAATCGCACGGCTTCGAAATGTCTGATTCTAACTTGGTAAACAAGACATTTCCAACATGTTTCCCATGGCACTTGAAAATGTCAAAAACAAGGAGACATGCTATGGAGATATCTCACACAGCTAAGCCCTTTGCTCAAAATCCCAAGATGGATAATGAAGAGAAGTGTATTCGCATATGTCAAATATATATCTTAAATACATATAACAATATTTGGAGTTTCAATTTGGTTTGCTAATCTGAATGCATAATCGTGCAAATTTTCTGCCATTTCTGTATTTTTAAGCATACGATATCACATGGCTTACTGCGTCTTGTTTAGGGACACATGTACAGTAAGGCAAAACTGCACTAGGAACCAGAAGTATACCTTCAATACCAAACTGAACTGTGGAAATGATGCGATACGTTTGAGCCACATCATGAGAAAAACCGGATTTTTGCCTATGCGAAATCGAAGGCGCAGATCAGCTGTGCAGTAACTGCACAGCTGATCAGCGCCTTTGTTTTCGCTAGTCGGATAGTACAATTTCTCTCCTTCTTCAATTCTTTATTGAAATTCCGTTCAGATGCAAACTTGTCCTGAAGCCATTATGCAAACTATTTCAAACAATTAATCTTTGGAAACGAAAAAGCAAACTTAATTGAGCCGCATCGTGAGAAAACCGGATTTTTGCCTAGGCGAAAACAAAGGCGCAGATCAGCTTCGCGGTAACCGCGAAGCTGATCAGCGCCTTTGTTTTCGCTACACGGATAGTACAATTTCTCTTCTACTTAAATCCGAAATTGCAAGCTTCTAGCTCTTTTCTGAGCTTGTACAGGCCGGTTTGTGTCGGACCTGGTCGGAAACCCCGAAGACCGGTTTTCTCGCGTCGAGGCTCAATTCAGAAACGATTCCGGCAGGCATGGTACAAATACACGCTTAATTGTACGAGCATCATGATTTTCTGCACGCTGTATTTCAAAAAAGAGGCACCAAACATTTTTGTTTGCAGATAGAAACGGATTTCGCTGAGTCAATCTTAATACATATACTTTATGTTTCTGTATACACGTAATAAAAGTACTATACGAGTATACATACGAACACAATAAAACAGAATAGCATTATTTCTGGGATACAAATTACATCATTCTTTAACATTGATTTCACACACTTCAAGTAAGTTTGAACCAAAAACAGATAATCTTGCTAAATTGACAAATCGACCAGTAGACTACATCTTACATAATATTGAAGGTCACGTTTATTAAAGCTTAAAATATGGCACCCTACTAGCCCCAATACACCGTTTGATATAATTGTCAATCGATGGTATATTTAAGAAATGAATTTCATTTTTCTGGTGTTCATGGAGCTATGAACCGCAGTGGGTCGCGTGCAAAGTGAATGAACCCCGAAGGGGTTCATGTAAGCTTTGCTAGCGACCCACTACGGTTCAAAGCTCCATGAACAACAGAAAAAGTAAACTCATTGCTTATTTACATGCATTTCTCTTTATCGCTTGTTGAAAAATCACCAAGGCAGTCACATTTACCAGCAAACAGAGAATCTACACACAGTGTATGTACAAACAGCGGAACGGCGTCGACGTTTTACAACGTCCAATCTGATTGGCGAGATTCATGTTTTTTGACGTCAAGTTTGGATTACGTCACGTCGCGTGACACCTAATGGTTCATCTAAGGAGGTTTTAAAAAATGTAAATATTTATAAGTAACATAGGTCAAACAGTTCTTTGGATGGCACATGTATTTGATACCAAGGAAGCCGGTCAAAAAGGTATTTGGACATAAGATGGCGAAATGACTGTCCAAACAAGGTCAGGAATATTGCTTCATTGCAATTCCTGTATCCAATGTTCCCAATTTTAAATCCGAATTTGCATAATCTGACATGTTTTCTATTCAATTTGTCTTTTTCTTTTTCATTCAATGTCTGACATAGTATTCATACTTCACTGCAGAGAGTAACACCAAACACTTCCAGACTCTACGACTTGTCACAATGTGTTAGATAAATAAGAGCTGATAAGGGCGTTGAAACTTTACACTTGAAGAAATTTATAAGAGGCCACCTTATATTTTTCATCTAATTCATATAGTAAAACACGATCAATTAAAATTCATGATCATATGAATAAGCCAATGTTTAACAGTGACTCCGTGCGATGTTGTATTCCAAAATGTGTAATACATCTGGCGCAGGCGAAGCATGAATCAAGGTACCCTCTTTACAGTCACACTTTATTATCATCTAATTTAATATAATAGTAAGAAGTTATGTTGTGCATTTTAATTTGTTTAAAAGTGTTATTGACTGACATGGGCTAAGATGTAATCATGTCAACTGTTTTGCTGTCATGAGAATCTTCGCTTCTGTTTTGTAATTGCAAGAAGACAGCAACATGACTAGCAGGAATTCAGCTTTATGCGTGCAATTTCCATACAAACTTTGATCTTCTCCGGGATTTATTAATATAAGCAGCAAGGCATTGAAAGTTTTAGCGATACTTTCTGTCTAGTGATAAGCTTTGAAAATTTGAAAAAAAAAATATCCACAAATTTCGTTTTTTGTTTGTTAAAAATTTGGCATTGGAACCGGAAGCTTGCGGTAGTCTTGACATGTTTGTCCTCGTAAATCGTCTAATTATATTCTTTAGAGGCATACCTCTCATGTCCAAATATCCTCAAGTGAATTTAAGAGGAAGCGGCAAATTTAAGCGACTCATTGGTCATTTTTTAAAAACAAAATCTCGAAAATAGCGATTTAAAAAAAAATGCTTCAAAATCTACAAGTAGAGAAAATTCGAATATTTGATATTTTTTCAACCCGGAAGGGCCCCTTTAATGACATTCGTTCCTCATTTCATTAAATTTTGTGCACTGACCAACTTTTATTAAAAAATAAAAAATGTACATTTTTGATGACGTTTCGACATTAATGACGTTAGTGTATTTATATCACTGTGGTTAAAAGACGCAAGGACAAAGATTTTCAAAATGCTATGTGTTTCTTGAATAGGCACAAATTCACACACCGTTTGATAAAACATGCATTACAGGTTTGATAAAACGTGCATTACAGATGGCGAACTCGGTTTATAAAATGAGGGTATTCCGTATGGCGCATTTGTTGTCACGACAACATACACGATACAATGGACATCGTTTCATAAGAAATATATGTGAATTGTGTTACAATATTAAAACAGTTTGGCATAAATATAAGAGCATGCCAAATATTTCAAATTTTGATGGTTTTTAATTTCTAATAGCATAAAATGTACTTGAATGTCAGAAGACATCTTTAACCAGATATGCGCTCATATAGATGAACGACTGGGTTATTTGCGCTTGTAATGGGAAACCGTATGGTCTAAAGCTTAAGTTGCCTGCTATGCTTCTGCATGCTAAATTGCTTGTTTTCCCTGTGTCATATAAATGGACCTCTGCATACATGTATGTTTGAGCTGAAGGAGAATGAAAGTACATGTATATGTACGTGATTTTCTGAAATAATACGTACATTGTATTTTATTCGAGTATGCTGAAAAAAACAACAAAAACAAACAAACGTTAGGTCAGAAGTCAGTGGTTCTATTTGTTTAAGCATCAACTTCAAAATTACTGCAGCTGAGACAGTCGATGTCTCCAACTTCCAGTTAAAAAATAACTCATCAGTAATTAAGGAACCTTCGCCAGTAACCCTTATGAACCGGCAACGAAAGCCAGAGAGTTGTGTTGCAATTTCAATACTTTGAACATTTCTGCACTTATTACTGTTAAAAAACGTGATAGCACAAATTTAAAGGCTTCTGGCGCCTCGCTTAAAAGTCAGCGTATAATGTGTCCTATTAAATTGCCAAAGAAATCAATTTATGCGTTAAGCTGGTATCCCACTGGCATGATAATTTCTCGTGACGGTTTTGCGAATAAAAGCGCAAGAATGTATTACGACTTTCGTACAAATGTCGCGCGAATTTTAATGTATCGCGACCTAGTCGCCAATCATTCGCGAAAGAAACGTTAAGTTTTAAACATATTGAAAACCTTTTTGCGGTCATAAACTTTTCGCGCGACAGTCGCACGACATTTGTGCAAGTGTCACAAACCTGTCGCCGTAAAATTGTGCGAATGTACAATGCGAAGAGTTCGCGACACCCGTACGAATGTCAACCGACAGTCGCGCGCCAGTCTTGAGCAAACATGCGAACAGCTCGTCACTTCTGGCGAGAAAATAATGCTAAGCGACATTCGTACGAATGTCGTGAGACACTCTCACGAATGTCTAGCGACTGTTGTTGTGAGTGAAAGTGAAGCTAAACTACATTCACACCAACGTCGTAGACACTCCGAGACCCACGTCGCGACTGCCGTGAGACATATTTGCAAACTTTGACCAAACTTCGAGAAATGTATTTTCATTGAGACTGCAATTTGAAAGTTGCGTTTATATCGTACATGTAAATCTTTGTCGCAAAACAGTCGTGTGGTCTTCAGGTGTCATATTCCAGTGAGATAGTGACTATAGCCATGTTTATGGAAGAAATAATTGCAAGAAATGTCAAAATCAACTTCACAGATATAATTCTCAAATTGAAGCACATAGGTTGGACCTTACTCACACTATTTCTCTAAATTAGATGCATGTAGTACATCGAAAGAGCACATATAAATTTTACCCAAGGAAATTCTTGAAGAGCATATTGCAAAAAAAATATTTTTTCCTAAAAGTTCAAACGGATTCTTAGCTAAATGTACATATTCAAAAATGTTCATGCTCAAACTTTCGACACGTTCATGCCCAAACTTTCGCCAATGTTTTTAAGGAATCGTGTGCAGATTATAAAACTGAACTTCCAGTTACTTAAGAGAGCTTCCAAGGAACAAAATTTAGAAAAAAAAAAAAACACCAGCCAAAACACAACACTTTTCTCTTAAACAGTTATCTCGACATATTCGAGAAAAAAAGGCCAACAAATGAACGATCCTTAGTGTTGCAGATGCGAAGGAATGAATTTGGACAGGGGCCGAATTTCCAAATCGCAGGAACACTGAAACTCACCTTAAATGTTCAATAACTTGTACCCAGGCTTTTTAGGGGAGCTTTAAATTCTTCAGGTTCTTAAATTTTCTCCCCTTGAATTAAAATATAGTGATTTTTCAAGTAATCATATTGACTTTATCTAAGTTAAACGTTTTTTTTTCAACTTGAAGATGTTTTCATATTCATTTTTGTAATTCCAACATTGCCAAATGACGAACAGAAAGAGTCGTCTTGCAGCTGTTAGTTGTAACGATTCATAATTTCAATGGGAATCGCATTGAAAGTGACATTTACGGATTTTTAAGGAATCACAGTTGTCAGAAAGTTGGCTCATTTCGCCCACTGTTACGAGTCAAATTTATTTTTTCTAGCACGAAATTTTCCCTAAGGCTTTGCTTAAGTGTCTAAAGCACTTAATCAGAGAACTTTTCAGTCTTAAATGGCATTAAACTTAGCCAATATTAATAGTGTCTCTCGGTGAAAATAAAGTACTCCATTCACATTGAAACGACAATTAAAGCATTTGTTATCATAAGAAATCATGAGTGATTTTACATTCATGTTCAATTGATGAATGAGTGTAAGAACTTTTGTCCTGGTGTAGATACTTTGTTGGGATAGTATAATAATTATCATATTGACCATGTTAACATCTTCTTGCGATTGCTTCGTGTGAGTAATCATATGATGCACTGTATTTGGTATTGCCCTTTACTTTTACGCGTTTTATCCGATTTGTGAGTTTATATCTATAAAAAATTTGTTACATTGTATGGACATTCTAGCATCATCGTTTATGACTGAACTCTCATCTAGCTCGTAGGAGGAAGGAAACACCGTAAAAACTCGGATATGTTTGTAATATGATCAGACTACATTAATTTTATTGTCTTCTATGTGCAGTTAGTTACAAGTCATTAATTTAGTGAATTAGTGTCCGTGCTGATACATGTATCGGAAAGATAAACTTGAAGTATTACTCGTTTTGAAGAAAAAACATTTTTTTCCGCATTATCCTAATATAGGATCATATCAAATTGGTTCTACCCTAGACTTAATTTTATAATGTAAGCAATACAAGTATAATAGTACCTAAAATTCAGTTGAATTAATACTAATGTCAAACGTCAGAAGATGTACGTATTTTTGAGGCATATGCATATACTTGTTTATTTTATACTTAGCAGTGAAATTAATGTATTATCAAAAATGGATAAAAGTGATATTTTCACTGCAGAATTGATATTGATGTTTTCACTAGTGATTGATATCAGCCGATATTTTCACTGTAGAGTTTGGATTACTTCTGACGTTTCCATTCACTTGACGTCATTAAATGTGCCTCACTTCAGAAATTCAAACGCCTATAACTCCGTTATTACGAACGAAAACATAAAGTATGGGTATTCATTTTCTTAGTTAGAACGTTAGGATCAATGTGGTACCAAAATTATTTGTGTTTTCAAACACCAGCAAAATTATTTGTGTTTTCAAACACCAGCTACGCACTCGTGAAAATTTTGATGTTTTCAACTCACTCGATGAAATATTTTTGTATTCACCTCAAAAAAGTAAATATCCTCTATAAATTACTATGCTTAACAATTCTGAAAAACATCGTATTAATCAGAAAATTAGATACAAAATATGCCCTACTTAGGGAAACAATGTAAGCAATTCTCAAAGGACGCAACGTTACCACAGAACTAATTAAAGTAATGTATAACGAAATTAAACTAATCGCTCATCACTGAACCAGTTTTCAACACAGGCCATTTGTCCATTGAGCTGCCGTTGTTCAGAATAACCATCATCATGTTAAGTAACTTCATTCGACATAGTATTTTGTTATTTGAGCACGCCGTGTGATGTATTTGTTTCAGACTCCCGTGACTTACCGAATATATTGACCGACAGTACGCGCTTATTATTGTCTTCTTGCGTTCTTTGACAGGTTTTAAAGTGCCAGTAATGATGGTTTTTCCTAAACTCGCCCTCGTTGTTTTAAACCTTTTATTGTTTGATTTCTTCCAGTCTGCCAGTTACCCATCAGGAAAACATGTCCGTGAAATGTATACCCCCTTAAACCCCACTTTTATATAGAAAAACTGGAGTCTGCAGGGGAATACCTATTTTTCTTATTTTTGTTCTAAAACATAGATTGTGGCGGTTCTAACGTGTACCCACAATCAATGTTTTGAGCAAAAATTTTAAAATTAACCAATTTTTTCCAATGAAATTTTCAATTTTTAATGCTGAAAACAATTCTCTGTATATGGAGGTGTAACCCCCCCCCCCCCACACTCCCCTCTTGAGTTGAGAATACACTTATTTTTGCCCTGAGTCCCGAATACTCTTTAATTTTTGCCCTGAGTCCCGAATACTTTTTAAGACAAAAATTGCAGCCTCACGGGTAAAATGAAATAAATTCTATCCTTTTTCTCATAGATCTTTGATTTGAAATGCTAGGCACACGAACATGGATAATGAAAGATATATTAAACCCAAAGTGGTAAAGAGCCGTATGGAGCTACAATTTATTACAACGATCAAAACGGTTGAGTTGTCGCAAGAAACGAGACCAGAAGATGTGTACAGGGGCTGAAGAAAATAAGCACATACAGGCCACAAATAGTTTTTTATTGTTAAAAAGAAAGTTAGGTTTAATGATCTATACACGTTGCTGATTGCACAAATCGCTTTATTATAATCTCAAATACCGAGCGATCAACGCGAGGGGAATATGATGTTGATAACAACATTATTACCACAAACGGTGCGCGTGTCTCATTGCACAATTTACATAATGATTTTCTTTTACGTTATCGAATGCCTAGTGACGAAAAACAAAATGCTGATCCACGGATAAGTGCTCATGTTTGCATGTACATTTTTAAATGAACCAAGCGAGCCAAGCCAGTGAGGAATGATTAATAAAATCCATTAATTGGGTCCCCGAGAAATTTATGACTACTTGTGCATCAAGGCAAAGCTTATATATAACTGGCCGACCATCTGATAACTGGTTAAACCGCTAAGAATGTCTAAGCCTGTCCAGAAAGAAGTGCTTTTGTCAAATTATTTGAATACCTGTTAAGCTAATCTAGACGATGTGCTTTCCCATACATATGTTTTATATGCATATGCGGAAAATATACCACCTAAATTGAGATAATTATGCACTGCTGTGTTTAAGTACATGACTGTGCTTTGCATACGGAATAGAACAAGTTCATATCACAAGATTTTGGCAAATCAGCAGAGCGTTCAACTGGGCTTATTCCTTTTACAACCTCGACAAGAACAAATTGTATTGAGCAATGCAAAAAACATTGGTATCCGGGCTGTTATCAATTGTCTATTTGCATAAAGTTAAAAATGAAAACTACCATTCACGCATATTATAATCGTAAATCTGTATTAATTTTGCAAAATTCAGTGATTTTTATGTATATGAGGATTCACTTTAATTTGTGTTTTTTAAACATAAGCACATTATGTAGAAGCTTTTCAAAAATAGTGTGCATTTGTAACCAGCAACATGCCTCTTAGTCTCCATTTTAAATGGTGTACGTGGTTTGGGCCTTATATCGCATCTAATGTTTATTAGAATTTAATAATGGTATCATCACATTGGCAATTTTTGAATCATAGATAACAAGTTTTAAAAAATATTTTTGAAAAAAGTTTCTAACCAATGTTTAATATATTTGGCCCCTTTTTGATTATAATAGTCTTTGTATCGACTATCCTGTTGAAAGTTGCAACATTACTGTAACTTTCATTGGCTCCATGTTGCCAAATCTATAGTGTCACTGAAGAGGCTTTACTAGCCGAAACCGCGGTATGGCCCATCCCCTTTCTCATTAATATGCTCACTGCTCTTTAAGGATGTCAGTTTTATTTTTATTAATGATTATACGCCGGGATATGCATCTTTGTGAGGGGTGGGTGTGGGAAAATGCTTATAGCAGCTTAAAAAGCGTGGAAACATCTATCAATTTATGCATTATCTTATTTGATAATCAATTCTCATGTTTAAAAATCAGTTTTTTGTTATTCTAAGTATATTCTCGGAGATGTACTGGACAAATATGTTATATAATTAATAAAAATATTTTCTGCAAATATTTTTTTTTTTGTATTTTGCCCAAGAATGCATATATTAAGTTTTACCTTTCAATTTTGTAATTTGTGAATAACTTGTGAATAAGCTTGTGAATACATTTACAGTTTAAAACACATTCCGTTTGCATATTTTCACACTGGTCAATCTATACGTTGCATTGCCGGGGTCTACGCGGACTTGCCGGTGATTGATACGCTGATTTCTGGAATAAAATGGCGGCCAACAATAAACAAACTGCGGAAATGGTACGTATTATCCTGCTTTTCTTCCGTTATAGTTTAATCCAAAAAATCTCGTATGCGAAAGGGACTATAGAATTGTATCGGAAAGACGTGCGTGGCATGCGCTTGGTGATTTATCTAAGCATTTAGGAATACATTCGAGTACCGATACGGTGGTTAGGACGATTTTGAAGATTTCTTGTAAATTCACGACTTTCAAATGATATAGTTTTCATCTGTTCTACTTTTCTTTCTGTTTATCCATGCACGAGTCATCATTTGGCCCCATAGCATCGGAAACTAGCAACAGTTGGGAAGAGATGTTTGTTTTCTGAGAAATATCTCGAAAAATATCGTTGTACGCCGGAGCTGGCGGAACCATGTGCTACGCGGTTTGCCGGGTACCTTTTTTAAGCACCTGGTAGACTTAAATACGTCCAAAAAGCATCAGAATTATCAATCCTTCTTTTTACAGCATGCCAGCTAACATTTTCCTCTACTATCTAAAGCGAATAGAAATACTTTTTGACCATCAACACACCCTACGGCCTACACACACATGGACACATGCATTGTCATGGGAACATTTCTTCGATTAAAAAACATAGATGATTTACTGTTAATGTCCTGATAATCTCTGAGATTTTTGTACGCCTGCATTTGCCAATATGAATAAAATATGAACAATGTTACATGCACTACGACTGACTTTCAGAGAGGTCAGTCAAATTTATTTGTGGATGTTCAGAGAAACGTCATAGTTTCGTGAGATTCAAACATAAATGTCCCGGTAATGAATATCCCCTTAAGCCCCACTTTTTATTGGGGTATACAGGGATATACATATTTTTATTGTGGGACATCTAATAGAACCGCCTCAGCGATAGGCGGTTCTCTGTTCAATCTATGTTGGAGCAAAAATGAAAAATATAAAAAAAAAACTCATTTTGAAACTGAAAAAAATGGGTTTACTGTATGGGTACGTTTTCGAAAATCCATTAGGATAATTTATGTACGTGAAGCGTATGCCCCCTTAAACCCCACTTTTATATATACTGAGCCAAACTTATAACGCAATACGGTTGTGGCATATTTTTCGCATTTTAATATAATGCAAGACGGCCTACCAGACATATGTTGGTCAACGATCACCAGTGAATAAATTGGGTACCAAAAATTTGATTTTCAGAGCATGGGACACTGAGCTCGAATCTGATTGGTCAAAACGGTTATTTGGGTGGTATGTGCCTCCTGAGAGTTTCTGGAAGTCAGTTTTAACACAAATTGCTGTATGGATCATCCAGTGAGGCTCGATGAGGTAATTGCAAAATGCTTTCCATTAGTACCCAAAATTTCAAATCAAAGTTTGCATCATTGAAAATCGAACGTTTAATACTGGGCATTCCATTGAACACAATAGGAAATGGAATTGGTGAAAAATTCTAATGCCGAATGTTTTTCATGAAACCTTTTTAGAAACATGTTCATTCTGTCATTCAGCATTGTTAGAAAACACAATACCGTACAATAGTTGGATCAGGGACGTCTGTAACAAATGCTAAAATGTGAGTAAACTTGAATGGTTGGGAGCGAAAATGAGTCTTCAACTCTGCTCAAAATTGAGCAAAATTGATCGATTTGGAGCAAAATTATTCATTGTCTAAAGTGGTGCATGGGTAATCCTGTAAACCGACGGTAATTTCTAGGGTACGAATACAAGTCACATGTCGCGTTCTGGAAAATCACAATGCATATCATTTTTGCCACGACCCTACCTCTGAAAAATGATTAATGTCTTGAGCCGCATAACACAGAATGTTACGACCAAGACGTTGTGAGATGTGTCGATCATCCGGCAATCTAATTCAGTAGAGACAAAGTTAATTTGATAACGTTCCGGAGTATAACATTAAAAATAAACTGATGTTGCGTTTTAAGTTTGGCTCAGTATATATAGAAAATAATAATAAGTAGAAAAAAAAGAAAAAAACTGTGGTTTACCGTTACAGGGAAGTGTTCCTTTTCAGTATTTTGGGAAGGGGGCGAGGCATTTTTAATTGGGAAAATTGGCAATAAAAACAAGGAATTTGAAAAGCTGAAAACATGTTTAAAAGTAAAAAAGATACTGAAGCCACATGGTTAGGCATTGCAAACTGTACAAATCATTACCTTCACTACTTTTGACAGTTTGGCATCTGTCAAAACCAACAAAAAAAAAAAAAAAAAAAAAAAAAAAAACTAAGAACTTCCATGTAGAATTTTCTCCATTTTCCAATTGGGAATTTTAAGTCACTATTTTGGAAAAAAGATACTTTTGACATTGGGAACGGGGCACTATTTCGGTCCCAAATTAAACGTAAAAGGAACACAGCAGGGGTATACCTATGTTTCTTATTTTTGCTTCCAAATATAGAATTTGAGTACTCGTTAGAACCGCCTCGCCCACAATATATGTTTTGAGCAAATATAAGAAAAGTAGCAATCAAGCCACTGCATGAGAAAACCAACGCTTTTGCATATGTGAAAACAAAGGCGCAGATCAGCTTCGCGATAACCGCGAAGCTTATCAGCGCTTTTGTTTTCGTTACATAGCTTGTACAATCCCTCTACTTTCTAAATACGAAAGTTCAAGCCTCAAGCTATCTTCTGTCGCTGCACAGTCTGGTTTGTGTCAGACCTGGTCGGAAACCCAAATTGGTCAAAAAGTTGTTCTATTCGCTTTAGATAGTAGAGGAAAATGGTTGGCTGGCATGCTGTAAAGAAGGATTGATAATTCTGATGCTTTTTGGACGTATTCCAGTCTACCAGGTGCTCAAAAAAAAGGTACCCGGCAAACCGCGTAGCACATGGTTCCGCCAGCTCCGGCGTACAACGATATTTTTCGAGATATTTCTCAGAAAACAAACATCTTTTCCCAACTGTTGCTAGTTTCCGATGCTATGGGGCCAAATGATGACTCGTGCATGGATAAACAGAAGAAAAGTAGAACAGATGAAAACTATATAATTTGAAAGTCGTGAATTTACAAGAAATCTTCAAAATCGCCCTACCCACCGTATCGTTACTCGAATGTATTCTTAAATGCTTGTACAATCCCTCTACTTTCTAAATACGAAAGTTCAAGCCTCAAGCTATCTTCTGTCGCTGCACAGTCTGGTTTGTGTCAGACCTGGTCGGAAACCCAAATTGGTCAAAAAGTTGTTCTATTCGCTTTAGATAGTAGAGGAAGAGGAAAATGGTTGGCTGGCATGCTGTAAAGAAGGATTGATAATTCTGATGCTTTTTGGACGTATTTCAGTCTACCAGGTGCTTAAAAAAAGGTACCCGGCAAACCGCGTAGCACATGGTTCCGCCAGCTCCGGCGTACAACAATATTTTTCGAGATATTTCTCAGAAAACAAACATCTTTTCCCAACTGTTGCTAGTTTCCGATGCTATGGGGCCAAATGATGACTCGTGCATGGATAAACAGAAGAAAAGTAGAACACATGAAAACTATATAATTTGAAAGTCGTGAATTTACAAGAAATCTTCAAAATCGCCCTACCCACCGTATCGTTACTCGAATGTATTCTTAAATGCTTAGATAAATCACCAAGTGCATGTCACGCACGTCTTTCCGATACAATTCTATAGTCCCTTTGGCATATGAGATGTTTTGGAATAAACTATAATTGAAGAAAAGCAGGATAATACGTACCATTTCCGCAGTTTGTTTATTGTTGACCGCCATTTTATTCCACAAATCAGCGTATCAATCCCCGTAGACCCCGCGTAGACCCCGGCAATGCAACGTATAGATTGACCAGTGTGATTTTAGATCTATTCCGTGAAAAAAGAAACTGAAAATATTTCAAAAATTATATTTTTCTCAATTTTGAAAATCCGTAACTTTTTAAAAAGTATGGATACCCCCAAAAATATTTTGCTTTTTGAGTAGCATTCCACCTATAATTTAAGCTGTCTAACAATTATAGATTTATTTATCAACAAAAATTGGCATCGAGCCACCTTAAGGGATTTATTTCCCGCCAATGTTTAAGGCTATATTTTAATGCAAAATGGAAAGGAAACTATAATATGGCTCTGCAGACCGGGCTGAAGACGTACGGCACTGCCAAATCTTTCATACTTGACAGTTTTATCTTCCGGAGAGTATGGGAGTCCCGGTTGTCCCCTTTCGGTAGGCACGGGCACGAAGTGCACGGAACGGTTACACCTTTCCCACCAGCTCAACACGGATAATTACGTGAATACAAAAAAATAGAATAATCAATGCTCAATTAGCCAAAAGGGAACAAACGCTCACATAAGAATCATCAGTAGCATACTACTTAATACTGATTTTCCTAACACCCAATAACACCTAATGTCACAAATGGGACAAGTTCAAATTTCAAATACTCATAAAAGGTTTCGTAATATTGTTATAAGATGTCCCAAAACCTGATGAAAATATTTCCCACCGCAATGACACTTCACATAAAATCTGATCAATATCGAGTTTTCATGCTTCTCCTCCTTTCCTGCAAGAAAGAAGCAAATCAGATAAAAAAAAAAAGAAATGTATCATGTATACGATAATTTTTCCATTATAAGCCAATGGGTGCTATCTGCTGTTGTGAAAACGACAATTTTAATCTGATATGTCCAAAAATTCTCCCTATCTCAGTAATGCTTTACATAAAATGTGTTTAAGTGATATTCCAGTTTCAAATACTTGGCGAACTGGCCAATATTAACACGTTTGAGGTCTTGTTTCTTGCTGAATTAAAGCCATTTTAGTCAGGTGAGCTAATAATGCTTCATATAGAATACTTCATTCTATGTAGTAAAAATGAAAATTACTCCTAAAAATATTACACCACGCTAAAACGTCATTTGTACTGAAAACAACTTGTATGAAACTCAATGTTTTATCGTTTTTATTAAATTTCTGCAATCATATTTGATAGTTTCTAGAATGCAGACACTCACTGATTTTATATAGATAGCTATACAGCTAGCATTTTCGATGTTCAGTCTCAGAAAAATAAAGCGCCATTGTTGACAAACCCATTAATTAGCGACAGCAATTTCTTACGCCTTGGGCATTGTAGTGTGCATTTTATGTCATTGGAATTCCCATAAGATGCGCAATTGTCCTAAAGACATTATGCAAACTTTTCCAAGCAACTGATCTTTGTGGATGAAAAAGCAATCCAATTTCAGAAACGTTCCCGGCAACGCCTACTCAATTACAAACATGTGCACGCTGTACTTTCAAAGGAACATAAAACATTTTCCGTGGTTATCATCTTGTTAACTATTCGACAGTAATTAACTGAAGTCAATCCTTTTATTTTTCATCTTTATTTAAGCTACATATATTTACAACTGATTATCATGAAAATGTTAACATAGACGTAAGGAGGCATTTTATTTTTTCACCCTTTCGGTTTACTCTGGAAATTATTCTCAGTATTTGCTGATCACACAAATTCCAAACCGTGATCCTAATGGTCGCTCGTCTCTCAGTACTGAGAATTTTATTTCTTGAGTATTGGATGTTCATGTGTGTTTGTGAGTTCTTTGGTGGCTGCCGAGGCCAATTTTAGCTCTAAATTGCAAAATTCGAATACGGTAAACGACAAATGCACATGAGTTTTACTTATTACTGGACAAATTATTGTCTAAAGCAAGGAGATACCATCCTGCTAATAATTACAACATTTCACAAAACGTTTCCAGGTGAGGTCAAATGACAAGATCAATTGATGTATTATATTACATATACTTATATTAATTACCTTTGGTTACAGCCATACAATTGCTAAAGTGTGTTTTTGTCCGATTATTTGTTTACATTGTTTTGTGGTTAAGGCTCTCAAAGAACAATTTTCCAGTCATCTCGGAGCAGAAATCAACGCTTCCTTAGTATTCAACAGTACTTTGTAGACTAAAATTGCCTTGACCAGGGACACAACACTGCACACTAGCGGGCTTGGAAACCAGGACCTCTCGCCCTACCACTGGGCAACCACGCTCCCTGTATAATAATTGCCAACTAGTGTCATGGAACGCGTTTTCAAAATTTCTTTATGAACAATTAATTCTCCAAACCCCAGAGAAGGAGACTTGTCTCTGACCTTTATATTAGCTGGTGCGAGATCCTGAATTCAAGAGCACATTTTGCCTTACATTCCAATAGGTTTACGTTGGCTAAGAAAATAAAAGCCGATTGTCACGACATTGAGCCACATCGTGCCAAATTCAGACTCATACAGAAGAAAAGAATGTGGATAAAAGTGATTTCGTATCGTAGAGCAAAATGGGCGTCCGTGCGTTCGAACCCAAAACTTCTCAATTAAGAAGGTGACGATCTATCAATTATGACCAAAGAAGGAATTGAATGACATAACCGTGACACTTAATCCAAGCAAATGACACTGATTTTCGTTTATGACCGTACGAAATATACACATGGAAATAAGTTAGGGAACACCTGTAATAATGTGACTACCACCTTTGGACTATATATATCCTTCTTTGTAAAAAATATGAAGAATGTTTTGACAACTTGTCAGAATCAGTAATATCCAAAGTTGCTTCTATGTGAAAATGGTTAGCATCAAACATTATCTGTGGCGGCCAGCGGCCATCTTTGATTCAGAATTTTTTTACTAAATTTAAGAAATGCACTGCTAGTCGTTGCGATAACTTCATTATTTGAACTCGCATTGTCGTAATTTTTCGCAAGCATAAAGCTGAGACATTGCTTGTTGAACTCTAGTCACAAATTCTTTATTTTCTGACCGACTGTCGGTGGTAGGTCCATACTGTCCCGGGGGTAAGTTTCTTGATCACGTTTTGTTCTTTGGGTATACATTTTGCAGGTTGTAAATGTTGGGTCAGATATTCGATATGACCCTTTAGGAATATAAACATGCACGTTCTTGTTATAGTGTCCTAGCGGAATTATTCTTTAACGGCTTTGTTTGCAAAATATCCAAGAATTTTGCTTTCCATAGAAAACAATGCAAACAGCAGATTTTGAATGATTAGCTGGTTTAGAGATGACGCATGAAGTTTTAGGTCCGAAGTCGTTTATTCATTCAGAACGATCAGATTCAACATTTTATGCCTGTTTTGCTTTCAAAAATTGAGTTTTGCGGAATGCAGAAGCAAAAAGGCAAACTTGCATTCCGTAAAAGTGGAGTTTTTCACATATGGCATATTGCATCCTCCGTAGTACAAAGACAAAATGTTGTGAATTTCCATAAATTGGTCTGTAGCTAGGCCAAGGTATGAAATATATGTGATAAAAATTTCAGTATCGCCAGAAAAAAGGAAAACGGATTTTTCTAAACTTTCCCAAAGAGCTTAAAGTGTTCCCTAACTTATTTCCATGTGTATATTTTCTTATCACATGGATCATATTGCATTTGATGTATTAGTCTAACGCAATATTATCTTATTGCATTACATAATATTCGTATCACAGAACTACTCATTTCTACCGACGTCAAGTTGGATGAAAATTTCATCCGGTGAAAATTTCATCTAGCAGAAGAAAAAAAAAGTTGGATGAAAATTTCATCTGGACCTGCCCAGTAAAAGTGGTTCATGTCAAAACAAATCCTGCTCCCGTACTACCTCTTATTTAGGCAAGCAGCTTATACTGCAATATAGATACATGTTGTATGAAGGTTTGTGGTAAGCCTCAGTAGTCTGGGCGACAAAAGTCAGAGGGGGGGGGGTCAAAATGTTTCTTTCAATATTTCTCGAGATTCTGTTCCGAAACCAGCTCTTGTGCCAGCAAGCCGCTTATACTGCGATATACATAAATGTTCTATAGAGGTTTGTGGCAAATTTCATCAGGATTGAAAGAGGATCCGAAGGGTCGCCAAAAGTCAGAGGGGGGTGTCTAAAATGCGGTTTTTGATATTCCTCGGTCTCCTGCTCCCAAACCAGCTCTTGTGCCAACAAGCCGCTTATGCTTGAATATAGGTATATGTTCTATGAAGTTTTGTTGCAAGTCTCATCAGGATTGAAAGAGGATGAGATGGATAGACAGGGCGCCAAATATCAGAGGGGTGTCCATAATGCTGTTTTCAACATTTCTCGATCTCCAGCCCCCAAACCAGCTCTTGTGCCACCAAGCCGCATATACTGCGATATAAGCGTATGTTCTAAGAAGGCCTTAAACAAGTCTCCTAAGGATTGGAAAAGGATGAGAATAATAGCCAGGGCGCCAAAAGTCAGTAGAGTGTCCAAAGTGCTGTTTTAAACATTTCTCGATCTCTAGACCCCAAACCAGCTCTTGTGCCACTAAACCGCTTATACCACCATATAGGTAGATGTTGTATGATGGGACGAGGCAAGTCTTATTATGATTGAAAGAGGGTGAGAAGGGTAGGCAGGGTGCCAAATATCAGAGGGGTATCCAAATAATGATTTCAAAATTTCACTAACTTCAGCCCCCAAGCCAGCTCTTTTGCCAGCATTCGGCTTATACTGTGAACGTGTTGTACAAGATTTTTGTTTGTTTTCGAGTTTAAAATCTTAATTATTGATTTTCTATTTAAAGCAATAAAATTTTGTAAGACATTTTTTTAATCGTGTCCCCATAGAAACGTGCTGGCCATCCACGATTTTTAGAATAAGGCAAACCAAACCATCCGGACATTATGGTTTGTGTCTATGGTTCTTTAAATTATGATATATGAATGTATGTGGCAAGTCTCATTAGGATTGAAAGAGGATGAGGAGGGTAGCCAGGTCCCCCAACGGCTCTAGGGTCATATTTTCCTGTACAGAATTGGCTATTTTCGACACTTCTAGGTCTACTGCTCCGAAACTAGCTCTTGTGCCAGGAAGCCGCTAGTACTGTGATAAATGTATATGTTATATAAAAGTATGTGGCAAGTCTCATCAGGATTGAAAGAGGATGAGATGGGTAGCCAGGGCCCCCAATATCATGGGGGGGTGTCAAAAAATTCCATTTTCGATAGTTTTCGGTCTCCTGCTCCCAAACTAGCTCTTGTGCCAGAAAGCCGCTAGTACTACGACATAGATGTATAGTATATACAAGTATGTGGCAAGTCTCATCAGGATTGAAAGAGGATGAGATGGGTAGCCAGGGCCCCCAATGTCATGGGGGGGGTGTCAAAAATTCCATTTTCGAGAGTTTTCGGTTTCCTGCTCCCAAACTAGCTCTTGTGCCAGGAAGCCGCTAGTACTACGACATAGATGTATAGTATATACAAGTATGTGGCAAGTCTCATCAGGATTGAAAGAGGATGAGATGGGTAGCCAGACCCCCCACTATGTCAGAGGGGGGTGCAAAAAAAATATTTTCGATCTTTCTCGGTCTCTTGCTCCCAAACTAGCTCTTGTGCCAGGAAGCCGCTTATACTGCAATAAAGGTATATGATATATAAATGTATGTGGCAAGTCTCATTAGGATTGAAAGAGGATGAGGAGGGTAGCCAGGCCCCCCAACGGCTCTAGGGTCATATTTTCCTGTACAGAATTGGCTATTTTCGACACTTCTAGGTCTACTGCTCCGAAACTAGCTTTTGTGCCAGGAAGCCGCTAGTACTGTGATAAATGTATATGTTATATAAAAGTATGTGGCAAGTCTCATTAGGATTGAAAGAGGATGAGATGGGTAGCCAGGGCCCCCAATATCATGGGGGGTGTCAAAAAAATCCATTTTCGATAGTTTTCCGTCTCCTGCTCCCAAACTAGCTCTTGTGCCAGGAAGCCGCTAGTACTACGACATAGATGTATAGTATATACAAGTATGTGGCAAGTCTCATCAGGATTGAAAGAGGATGAGATGGGTAGCCAGGGCCCCCAATGTCATGGGGGTGTCAAAAATTCCATTTTCGAGAGTTTTCGGTTTCCTGCTCCCAAACTAGCTCTTGTGCCAGGAAGCCGCTAGTACTACGACATATATATATAGTATATACAAGTATGTGGCAAGTCTCATCAGGATTGAAAGAGGATGAGATGGGTAGCCAGACCCCCCACTATGTCAGAGGGGGGTGCAAAAAAATTATTTTCGATCTTTCTCGGTCTCTTGCTCCCAAACTAGCTCTTGTGCCAGGAAGCCGCTTATACTGCAATAAAGGTATATGATATATGAATGTATGTGGCAAGTCTCATTAGGATTGAAAGAGGATGAGGAGGGTAGCCAGGCCCCCCAACGGCTCTAGGGTCATATTTTCCTGTACAGAATTGGCTATTTTCGACACTTCTAGGTCTACTGCTCCGAAACTAGCTCTTGTGCCAGGAAGCCGCTAGTACTGTGATAAATGTATATGTTATATAAAAGTATGTGGCAAGTCTCATCAGGATTGAAAGAGGATGAGATGGGTAGCCAGGGCCCCCAATATCATGGGGGGTGTCAAAAAATTCCATTTTCGATAGTTTTCGGTCTCCTGCTCGCAAACTAGCTCTTGTGCCAGGAAGCCGCTAGTACTACGACATAGATGTATAGTATATACAAGTATGTGGCAAGTCTCATCAGGATTGAAAGAGGATGAGATGGGTAGCCAGGGCCCCCAATGTCATGGGGGGTGTCAAAAATTCCATTTTCGAGAGTTTTCGGTTTCCTGCTCCCAAACTAGCTCTTGTGCCAGGAAGCCGCTAGTACTACGACATAGATGTATAGTATATACAAGTATGTGGCAAGTCTCATCAGGATTGAAAGAGGATGAGATGGGTAGCCAGACCCCCCACTATGTCAGAGGGGGGTGCAAAAAATTATTTTCGATCTTTCTCGGTCTCTTGCTCCCAAACTAGCTCTTGTGCCAGGAAGCCGCTTATACTGCAATAAAGGTATATGATATATAAATGTATGTGGCAAGTCTCATTAGGATTGAAAGAGGATGAGGAGGGTAGCCAGGCCCCCCAACGGCTCTAGGGTCATATTTTCCTGTACAGAATTGGCTATTTTCGACACTTCTAGGTCTACTGCTCCGAAACTAGCTCTTGTGCCAGGAAGCCGCTAGTACTGTGATAAATGTATATGTTATATAAAAGTATGTGGCAAGTCTCATCAGGATTGAAAGAGGATGAGATGGGTAGCCAGGGCCCCCAATATCATGGGGGTGTCAAAAAATTCCATTTTCGATAGTTTTCGGTCTCCTGCTCCCAAACTAGCTCTTGTGCCAGGAAGCCGCTAGTACTACGACATAGATGTATAGTATATACAAGTATGTGGCAAGTCTCATCAGGATTGAAAGAGGATGAGATGGGTAGCCAGGGCCCCCAATGTCATGGGGGTGTCAAAAATTCCATTTTCGAGAGTTTTCGGTTTCCTGCTCCCAAACTAGCTCTTGTGCCAGGAAGCCGCTAGTACTACGACATAGATGTATAGTATATACAAGTATGTGGCAAGTCTCATCAGGATTGAAAGAGGATGAGATGGGTAGCCAGACCCCCCACTATGTCAGAGGGGGGTGCAAAAAAAAATATTTTCGATCTTTCTCGGTCTCTTGCTCCCAAACTAGCTCTTGTGCCAGGAAGCCGCTTATACTGCAATAAAGGTATATGATATATGAATGTATGTGGCAAGTCTCATTAGGATTGAAAGAGGATGAGGAGGGTAGCCAGGCCCCCCAACGGCTCTAGGGTCATATTTTCCTGTACAGAATTGGCTATTTTCGACACTTCTAGGTCTACTGCTCCGAAACTAGCTCTTGTGCCAGGAAGCCGCTAGTACTGTGATAAATGTATATGTTATATAAAAGTATGTGGCAAGTCTCATCAGGATTGAAAGAGGATGAGATGGGTAGCCAGGGCCCCCAATATCATGGGGGGTGTCAAAAAATTCCATTTTCGATAGTTTTCGGTCTCCTGCTCCCAAACTAGCTCTTGTGCCAGGAAGCCGCTAGTACTACGACATAGATGTATAGTATATACAAGTATGTGGCAAGTCTCATCAAGATTGAAAGAGGATGAGATGGGTAGCCAGACCCCCCACTATGTCAGAGGGGGGTGCAAAAAATTATTTTCGATCTTTCTCGGTCTCTTGCTCCCAAACTAGCTCTTGTGCCAGGAAGCCGCTTATACTGCAATAAAGGTATATGATATATAAATGTATGTGGCAAGTCTCATTAGGATTGAAAGAGGATGAGGAGGGTAGCCAGGCCCCCCAACGGCTCTAGGGTCATATTTTCCTGTACAGAATTGGCTATTTTCGACACTTCTAGGTCTACTGCTCCGAAACTAGCTCTTGTGCCAGGAAGCCGCTAGTACTGTGATAAATGTATATGTTATATAAAAGTATGTGGCAAGTCTCATCAGGATTGAAAGAGGATGAGATGGGTAGCCAGGGCCCCCAATATCATGGGGGGGTGTCAAAAAATTCCATTTTCGATAGTTTTCGGTCTCCTGCTCCCAAACTAGCTCTTGTGCCAGAAAGCCGCTAGTACTACGACATAGATGTATAGTATATACAAGTATGTGGCAAGTCTCATCAGGATTGAAAGAGGATGAGATGGGTAGCCAGGGCCCCCAATGTCATGGGGGGGGTGTCAAAAATTCCATTTTCGAGAGTTTTCGGTTTCCTGCTCCCAAACTAGCTCTTGTGCCAGGAAGCCGGTAGTACTACGACATAGATGTATAGTATATACAAGTATGTGGCAAGTCTCATCAGGATTGAAAGAGGATGAGATGGGTAGCCAGACCCCCCACTATGTCAGAGGGGGGTGCAAAAAAAATATTTTCGATCTTTCTCGGTCTCTTGCTCCCAAACTAGCTCTTGTGCCAGGAAGCCGCTTATACTGCAATAAAGGTATATGATATATAAATGTATGTGGCAAGTCTCATTAGGATTGAAAGAGGATGAGGAGGGTAGCCAGGCCCCCCAACGGCTCTAGGGTCATATTTTCCTGTACAGAATTGGCTATTTTCGACACTTCTAGGTCTACTGCTCCGAAACTAGCTTTTGTGCCAGGAAGCCGCTAGTACTGTGATAAATGTATATGTTATATAAAAGTATGTGGCAAGTCTCATTAGGATTGAAAGAGGATGAGATGGGTAGCCAGGGCCCCCAATATCATGGGGGGTGTCAAAAAAATCCATTTTCGATAGTTTTCCGTCTCCTGCTCCCAAACTAGCTCTTGTGCCAGGAAGCCGCTAGTACTACGACATAGATGTATAGTATATACAAGTATGTGGCAAGTCTCATCAGGATTGAAAGAGGATGAGATGGGTAGCCAGGGCCCCCAATGTCATGGGGGTGTCAAAAATTCCATTTTCGAGAGTTTTCGGTTTCCTGCTCCCAAACTAGCTCTTGTGCCAGGAAGCCGCTAGTACTACGACATATATATATAGTATATACAAGTATGTGGCAAGTCTCATCAGGATTGAAAGAGGATGAGATGGGTAGCCAGACCCCCCACTATGTCAGAGGGGGGTGCAAAAAAAATTATTTTCGATCTTTCTCGGTCTCTTGCTCCCAAACTAGCTCTTGTGCCAGGAAGCCGCTTATACTGCAATAAAGGTATATGATATATGAATGTATGTGGCAAGTCTCATTAGGATTGAAAGAGGATGAGGAGGGTAGCCAGGCCCCCCAACGGCTCTAGGGTCATATTTTCCTGTACAGAATTGGCTATTTTCGACACTTCTAGGTCTACTGCTCCGAAACTAGCTCTTGTGCCAGGAAGCCGCTAGTACTGTGATAAATGTATATGTTATATAAAAGTATGTGGCAAGTCTCATCAGGATTGAAAGAGGATGAGATGGGTAGCCAGGGCCCCCAATATCATGGGGGGTGTCAAAAAATTCCATTTTCGATAGTTTTCGGTCTCCTGCTCGCAAACTAGCTCTTGTGCCAGGAAGCCGCTAGTACTACGACATAGATGTATAGTATATACAAGTATGTGGCAAGTCTCATCAGGATTGAAAGAGGATGAGATGGGTAGCCAGGGCCCCCAATGTCATGGGGGGTGTCAAAAATTCCATTTTCGAGAGTTTTCGGTTTCCTGCTCCCAAACTAGCTCTTGTGCCAGGAAGCCGCTAGTACTACGACATAGATGTATAGTATATACAAGTATGTGGCAAGTCTCATCAGGATTGAAAGAGGATGAGATGGGTAGCCAGACCCCCCACTATGTCAGAGGGGGGTGCAAAAAATTATTTTCGATTTTTCTCGGTCTCTTGCTCCCAAACTAGCTCTTGTGCCAGGAAGCCGCTTATACTGCAATAAAGGTATATGATATATAAATGTATGTGGCAAGTCTCATTAGGATTGAAAGAGGATGAGGAGGGTAGCCAGGCCCCCCAACGGCTCTAGGGTCATATTTTCCTGTACAGAATTGGCTATTTTCGACACTTCTAGGTCTACTGCTCCGAAACTAGCTCTTGTGCCAGGAAGCCGCTAGTACTGTGATAAATGTATATGTTATATAAAAGTATGTGGCAAGTCTCATCAGGATTGAAAGAGGATGAGATGGGTAGCCAGGGCCCCCAATATCATGGGGGTGTCAAAAAATTCCATTTTCGATAGTTTTCGGTCTCCTGCTCCCAAACTAGCTCTTGTGCCAGGAAGCCGCTAGTACTACGACATAGATGTATAGTATATACAAGTATGTGGCAAGTCTCATCAGGATTGAAAGAGGATGAGATGGGTAGCCAGGGCCCCCAATGTCATGGGGGTGTCAAAAATTCCATTTTCGAGAGTTTTCGGTTTCCTGCTCCCAAACTAGCTCTTGTGCCAGGAAGCCGCTAGTACTACGACATAGATGTATAGTATATACAAGTATGTGGCAAGTCTCATCAGGATTGAAAGAGGATGAGATGGGTAGCCAGACCCCCCACTATGTCAGAGGGGGGTGCAAAAAAAAATATTTTCGATCTTTCTCGGTCTCTTGCTCCCAAACTAGCTCTTGTGCCAGGAAGCCGCTTATACTGCAATAAAGGTATATGATATATGAATGTATGTGGCAAGTCTCATTAGGATTGAAAGAGGATGAGGAGGGTAGCCAGGCCCCCCAACGGCTCTAGGGTCATATTTTCCTGTACAGAATTGGCTATTTTCGACACTTCTAGGTCTACTGCTCCGAAACTAGCTCTTGTGCCAGGAAGCCGCTAGTACTGTGATAAATGTATATGTTATATAAAAGTATGTGGCAAGTCTCATCAGGATTGAAAGAGGATGAGATGGGTAGCCAGGGCCCCCAATATCATGGGGGGTGTCAAAAAATTCCATTTTCGATAGTTTTCGGTCTCCTGCTCCCAAACTAGCTCTTGTGCCAGGAAGCCGCTAGTACTACGACATAGATGTATAGTATATACAAGTATGTGGCAAGTCTCATCAAGATTGAAAGAGGATGAGATGGGTAGCCAGACCCCCCACTATGTCAGAGGGGGGTGCAAAAAATTATTTTCGATCTTTCTCGGTCTCTTGCTCCCAAACTAGCTCTTGTGCCAGGAAGCCGCTTATACTGCAATAAAGGTATATGATATATAAATGTATGTGGCAAGTCTCATTAGGATTGAAAGAGGATGAGGAGGGTAGCCAGGCCCCCCAACGGCTCTAGGGTCATATTTTCCTGTACAGAATTGGCTATTTTCGACACTTCTAGGTCTACTGCTCCGAAACTAGCTCTTGTGCCAGGAAGCCGCTAGTACTACGACATAGATGTATAGTATATACAAGTATGTGGCAAGTCTCATCAGGATTGAAAGAGGATGAGATGGGTAGCCAGGGCCCCCAATATCATGGGGGGTGTCAAAAAATTCCATTTTCGAGAGTTTTCGGTTTCCTGCTCCCAAACTAGCTCTTGTGCCAGGAAGCCGCTAGTACTACGACATAGATGTATAGTATATACAAGTATGTGGCAAGTCTCATCAGGATTGAAAGAGGATGAGATGGGTAGCCAGACCCCCCACTATGTCAGAGGGGGGTGCAAAAAATTATTTTCGATCTTTCTCGGTCTCTTGCTCCCAAACTAGCTCTTGTGCCAGGAAGCCGCTTATACTGCAATAAAGGTATATGATATATGAATGTATGTGGCAAGTCGCATTAGGATTGAAAGAGGATGAGGAGGGTAGCCAGGTCCCCCAACGGCTCTAGGGTCATATTTTCCTGTACAGAATTGGCTATTTTCGACACTTCTAGGTCTACTGCTCCGAAACTAGCTCTTGTGCCAGGAAGCCGCTAGTACTGTGATAAATGTATATGTTATATAAAAGTATGTGGCAAGTCTCATCAGGATTGAAAGAGGATGAGATGGGTAGCCAGGGCCCCCAATATCATGGGGGGGTGTCAAAAAATTCCATTTTCGATAGTTTTCGGTCTCCTGCTCCCAAACTAGCTCTTGTGCCAGAAAGCCGCTAGTACTACGACATAGATGTATAGTATATACAAGTATGTGGCAAGTCTCATCAGGATTGAAAGAGGATGAGATGGGTAGCCAGGGCCCCCAATGTCATGGGGGGTGTCAAAAATTCCATTTTCGAGAGTTTTCGGTTTCCTGCTCCCAAACTAGCTCTTGTGCCAGGAAGCCGCTAGTACTACGACATAGATGTATAGTATATACAAGTATGTGGCAAGTCTCATCAGGATTGAAAGAGGATGAGATGGGTAGCCAGACCCCCCACTATGTCAGAGGGGGGTGCAAAAAAATTATTTTCGATCTTTCTCGGTCTGTTGCTCCCAAACTAGCTCTTGTGCCAGGAAGCCGCTTATACTGCAATAAAGGTATATGATATATAAATGTATGTGGCAAGTCTCATTAGGATTGAAAGAGGATGAGGAGGGTAGCCAGGCCCCCCAACGGCTCTAGGGTCATATTTTCCTGTACAGAATTGGCTATTTTCGACACTTCTAGGTCTACTGCTCCGAAACTAGCTTTTGTGCCAGGAAGCCGCTAGTACTGTGATAAATGTATATGTTATATAAAAGTATGTGGCAAGTCTCATTAGGATTGAAAGAGGATGAGATGGGTAGCCAGGGCCCCCAATATCATGGGGGGTGTCAAAAAATTCCATTTTCGATAGTTTTCCGTCTGCTGCTCCCAAACTAGCTCTTGTGCCAGGAAGCCGCTAGTACTACGACATAGATGTATAGTATATACAAGTATGTGGCAAGTCTCATCAGGATTGAAAGAGGATGAGATGGGTAGCCAGGGCCCCCAATGTCATGGGGGGTGTCAAAAATTCCATTTTCGAGAGTTTTCGGTTTCCTGCTCCCAAACTAGCTCTTGTGCCAGGAAGCCGCTAGTACTACGACATATATATATAGTATATACAAGTATGTGGCAAGTCTCATCAGGATTGAAAGAGGATGAGATGGGTAGCCAGACCCCCCACTATGTCAGAGGGGGGTGCAAAAAATTATTTTCGATCTTTCTCGGTCTCTTGCTCCCAAACTAGCTCTTGTGCCAGGAAGCCGCTTATACTGCAATAAAGGTATATGATATATGAATGTATGTGGCAAGTCTCATTAGGATTGAAAGAGGATGAGGAGGGTAGCCAGGCCCCCCAACGGCTCTAGGGTCATATTTTCCTGTACAGAATTGGCTATTTTCGACACTTCTAGGTCTACTGCTCCGAAACTAGCTCTTGTGCCAGGAAGCCGCTAGTACTGTGATAAATGTATATGTTATATAAAAGTATGTGGCAAGTCTCATCAGGATTGAAAGAGGATGAGATGGGTAGCCAGGGCCCCCAATATTATGGGGGGTGTCAAAAAATTCCATTTTCGATAGTTTTCGGTCTCCTGCTCCCAAACTAGCTCTTGTGCCAGGAAGCCGCTAGTACTACGACATAGATGTATAGTATATACAAGTATGTGGCAAGTCTCATCAGGATTGAAAGAGGATGAGATGGGTAGCCAGGGCCCCCAATGTCATGGGGGGTGTCAAAAATTCCATTTTCGAGAGTTTTCGGTTTCCTGCTCCCAAACTAGCTCTTGTGCCAGGAAGCCGCTAGTACTACGACATAGATGTATAGTATATACAAGTATGTGGCAAGTCTCATCAGGATTGAAAGAGGATGAGATGGGTAGCCAGACCCCCCACTATGTCAGAGGGGGGTGCAAAAAAATTATTTTCGATCTTTCTCGGTCTCTTGCTCCCAAACTAGCTCTTGTGCCAGGAAGCCGCTTATACTGCAATAAAGGTATATGATATATAAATGTATGTGGCAAGTCTCATTAGGATTGAAAGAGGATGAGGAGGGTAGCCAGGCCCCCCAACGGCTCTAGGGTCATATTTTCCTGTACAGAATTGGCTATTTTCGACACTTCTAGGTCTACTGCTCCGAAACTAGCTCTTGTGCCAGGAAGCCGCTAGTACTGTGATAAATGTATATGTTATATAAAAGTATGTGGCAAGTCTCATCAGGATTGAAAGAGGATGAGATGGGAAGCCAGGGCCCCCAATATCATGGGGGGTGTCAAAAAATTCCATTTTCGATAGTTTTCGGTCTCCTGCTCCCAAACTAGCTCTTGTGCCAGGAAGCCGCTAGTACTACGACATAGATGTATAGTATATACAAGTATGAAGCAAGTCTCATCAGGATTGAAAGAGGATGAGATGGGTAGCCAGGGCCCCCAATGTCATGGGGGGTGTCAAAAATTCCATTTTCGAGAGTTTTCGGTTTCCTGCTCCCAAACTAGCTCTTGTGCCAGGAAGCCGCTAGTACTACGACATAGATGTATAGTATATACAAGTATGTGGCAAGTCTCATCAGGATTGAAAGAGGATGAGATGGGTAGCCAGACCCCCCACTATGTCAGAGGGGGGTGCAAAAAAAAATATTTTCGATCTTTCTCGGTCTCTTGCTCCCAAACTAGCTCTTGTGCCAGGAAGCCGCTTATACTGCAATAAAGGTATATGATATATGAATGTATGTGGCAAGTCTCATTAGGATTGAAAGAGGATGAGGAGGGTAGCCAGGCCCCCCAACGGCTCTAGGGTCATATTTTCCTGTACAGAATTGGCTATTTTCGACACTTCTAGGTCTACTGCTCCGAAACTAGCTCTTGTGCCAGGAAGCCGCTAGTACTGTGATAAATGTATATGTTATATAAAAGTATGTGGCAAGTCTCATCAGGATTGAAAGAGGATGAGATGGGTAGCCAGGGCCCCCAATATCATGGGGGGTGTCAAAAAATTCCATTTTCGATAGTTTTCGGTCTCCTGCTCCCAAACTAGCTCTTGTGCCAGGAAGCCGCTAGTACTACGACATAGATGTATAGTATATACAAGTATGTGGCAAGTCTCATCAGGATTGAAAGAGGATGAGATGGGTAGCCAGACCCCCCACTATGTCAGAGGGGGGTGCAAAAAATTATTTTCGATCTTTCTCGGTCTCTTGCTCCCAAACTAGCTCTTGTGCCAGGAAGCCGCTTATACTGCAATAAAGGTATATGATATATAAATGTATGTGGCAAGTCTCATTAGGATTGAAAGAGGATGAGGAGGGTAGCCAGGCCCCCCAACGGCTCTAGGGTCATATTTTCCTGTACAGAATTGGCTATTTTCGACACTTCTAGGTCTACTGCTCCGAAACTAGCTCTTGTGCCAGGAAGCCGCTAGTACTGTGATAAATGTATATGTTATATAAAAGTATGTGGCAAGTCTCATCAGGATTGAAAGAGGATGAGATGGGTAGCCAGGGCCCCCAATATCATGGGGGGTGTCAAAAAATTCCATTTTCGATAGTTTTCGGTCTCCTGCTCCCAAACTAGCTCTTGTGCCAGGAAGCCGCTAGTACTACGACATAGATGTATAGTATATACAAGTATGTGGCAAGTCTCATCAGGATTGAAAGAGGATGAGATGGGTAGCCAGGGCCCCCAATATCATGGGGGGTGTCAAAAAATTCCATTTTCGAGAGTTTTCGGTTTCCTGCTCCCAAACTACAGTAAGGTCTGAACTAAAGTATACAGAAAGTGCACATGGTGAGCACATTCTCTGAACCTCAGGTGCACATCACTTTGCACGAGCTCTGAGAGTCAAGTGCACTTACCTAGAACTCCAGGTGCACGATTCCTATCTGAGCCGAAAGTGCACTTGCTGTTAGCCCAGGTGTCATTTCAATTTTACAGGTAATTATTATAGGATGCATTTGTGTGACAATCAAACCAATGCATGTGGTTGGAAAATGAAATGATTTAATTAAACAAAATACTGCTGATTTGTTTTATAAGTTTATGAGAAACAATGTAACTATATAAAACAATAGTCCCTGAGCAGACTGTGTGAAAGCAAGATATTCCATGAGCGATGTGGGAATTTGCCTTACATACCGTTTGAGCTGTGTCATGGGCAAACTGCACAAAATAAATGAGCGACAAGTTGCACTGTAAGCAAGCTACATGTGTTTCAGCATATATAGTTTTAGTGCATTTTTAAACTCATATGATATATCTGAATTTCACACAGTTACCTGTCTAGATAACCAGTCAACATTTACCTGAGAACCATTCGAATATTTACTGAACCAGTCCCTCTTTAATTGTACTATTGTACATGAGACACATGCCCACTGGTTAATGATTGCAGATGAGTTATTGCTCATATCTTATGGCAGGTGATAATTGGATTAAAGGACCATAAACCATGAAGTTTGAGCTTCTTTAATTTTATTGAACAAAATGAACAAATTTGACCTGGTTAAATACTGAGGATTCTTGATCGATCTTAATTTTGTTCAGAAGAAGGCAACCGGAAATTAACAGAGATCATCACTCTCTCTCTCTCTCTCTCTCTCTCTCTCTCTCTCTCTCTCTCTCTCTCTCTCTCTCTCTTGCTACAATATTGTACTACATGGGTTGAATGAGGCTTGCTTCAGGTTTTATACGGGATACTTTATCATTCCTTTCTTATTCATGCACTCATACTTAGCAACTTTATAAATTAAATCATTTATTTATTTATTTATAAACACCACGGCATTGTGTTTCAAGACATGACAGGAGTATATAATGTCACACAGTTATACACAATAAATGAGCGCACAAGTTGCACTGTAAGCACGCTACATGTGTTTATGCCATAGTTGTAGTGCATTTTCAAATATGATATCTCTGAATGTTTCACATTTACCTGTCTAGATAACCAGTCAACATTAACCGGAGAACCATTCGAATATTTACTGAACCAGTCCCAGGTAAAAACAAAAGCTCTTGTATTTGTATTTTACAATAGATATGCGTCCACTGGAAAATGATTATAGATGAGTTATTGCTTTTATGACAGGTGGATTAAAGGACGATAAACCTCGAAGTTTAAGCTTCTTTAATTTTATTGAGCATAATGAACAAATTCGTCCTGGGTAAAATATTGAGGATTCTTGATCGAAAGGAGGTTAACGGAAATTTAAAATCTCTCTCTCTCTCTCTTTCTCTCTCTCTCTCTCTCTCTCTCTCTCTCTCTCTCTCTCTCTCTCTCTCTCTATCTCTCTCTCTCTCTCTCTCAAATGCTGTATTAGATGGTTTGAATGGGACTTCCTTAAAATAAGTTTTTAT
This sequence comes from Rugalucina vietnamica, assembly GCA_964017185.1. Classification (NCBI taxonomy): domain Eukaryota; kingdom Metazoa; phylum Mollusca; class Bivalvia; order Lucinida; family Lucinidae; genus Rugalucina; species Rugalucina vietnamica. The sequence goes on from OZ024876.1 coordinate 40,981,710, forward strand.
ACAGGTTATTTTATCGATTTCCTTTCTGATTCCTTTCTGATTCATGCACTCAAACTTAGCAACTTATAAATAAATAAATAAATAAATAAATAAATAAATAAATAAATAAATAAATGACATTGTACTTAAAGGGCATTTCAAGACAGTACAGGAGTATATAATGTCACACAGGTATACCTGTACCATACTGTCTGTTTGTTTGCCACTCAAGTACTCAGTGACTAATAGAATGATTAACATGTCTTACCTCACCTTGTTAATATCAGGCACACTTCATAATTGGTTTCAATAGACAAATTAATCTGTTTGGTTATGATTAGAGAATGTTTGGTTTCTTTTTACCTGAGATACGCATATTGAATGCTGATATTAACTTGATATAAATTATTTTGCATCTTCCTAAACAATAAATAATAAATATGATATAAAAATTATTTTATTTTCAACTTTTATCTTCTGAATGAATGAATGAATGAATGAATTATACTTATCTCACCTTGTTAATATCAGACACACTTCATAATTGGTTTCGATAGACAAATTAATCGGTTTGGTTATAATCAGAGTATGTTTGGTTTCTTTTTACCTGAGATACACATAATGCATAGTATGCTCAAATACTATTAACTGATATTAACTTGATATAAATTACTTTGCATTTTCCTAAACAATAAATAATAAATGTAAAAATTATTTTGCATTTTCCTAAACAATAAATAATAAATGTAATAAAAAACATATTTTATTTTCAACTTTTATCTTTTAAATGGATGAATGAATGAATGAATGAATGAATGAATGAATGAATTATACTTATCTCACCTTGTTAATATCAGACACACTTAATAATTGGTTTCAACTGACAAATTAATCGGTTTGGTTTTAATAGAAGAATGTTTGGTTTCTGAGATACACATATTGTATAGAATACCCGACTGCTGTTAAATTATACGTAATAACTTGTATAAATTATTTTATGTTTTCCTAAAACAATAGATAATAAATATGATTATAAACTTTATTTTATTTTTAACTTTTATCTTTTGAATGAATGAATGAATGTTGCCAGTGTCTTTTTTGTCAATTTTTCTTCACCTTTTACCAGCATGAAAATCTTTCAGTTACCTGTCTTAATAACCAGTCAACATTTTCCTGAGAACCATTCAATTATTAACTGAACCAGTCCCTGGTAAGAACAAATGAATTTTCTTCATGATTAACTCGTCTTATCTCACCTTGTTAATATCAGTCACGCTTCATAATTGGTTGTTGCTCATATTTTATGACAGGTGATAAAATAGATTAAAGGACCATAAACCTTGAAGTTTGAGCTTCTTTAATTTTTTTTTCACAAATTTGTTCTGGATAAAATATTGAGGATACTTGATCGATCTTAAATTTATTTTATTTATTTATTTTATCTGAAATTAATGATTCATGATTTTGTTCGCTTAAAAACCGTTGACTGTTGTCTTTAGACCTCAAGTGCAGTGCTCTTATTTCAATTGAATCAAATAAATAAATAAATAAATAAATAAATAAATAAATAAATAAATAAATAAATAAATAAATAAATAAATATTGGTTTATGTTCTGAAAACAATATCCTAAATTTTAGGATATATAAACATTTGCATGCATTCCTTTGTTAAAACTTTGCGGAATAGGATTATATTGACACCTTTTTGCAAAGAAAGAAAAAAGAAAAATGAAAAGAAAGAAAGTAATAAAGAACACAAAAGATGAGATTAAATAAAAAAAAAGAAATAGAAACAAAAATATAAAGAAAGGAAACAAATATATGTTATTTATTAATAGCTTATTCCCCCCTCCCCCAAAGGAACAATAAATTAGAGATGATATAATATAATACGGGAAAAATAAAAATAAGACAAGCTTAAAATAAGACGAACTGTTTTTTTTTCTACCAAAACCATTTCATTATACTGCTTATACAGCAAATACAGGTATATGGTATCATCAAACACCAGCCATAGTGAACTACAGGTACAGGTAGGGGTATAGAGGTGCCAGAACTTGGAGTGCACTTGAATTGAACATCAGGTGCAACTTATGTCTCAGATTAAGCTCACGCGAAGTGCACATGGCGAGCACATGATGTGCACAAGGGTGTATACTTTAGTTCAGACTTCACTGACTGTAGCTCTTGTGCCAGGAAGCCGCTAGTACTACGACATAGATGTATAGTATATACAAGTATGTGGCAAGTCTCATCAGGATTGAAAGAGGATGAGATGGGTAGCCAGACCCCCCACTATGTCAGAGGGGGGTGCAAAAAATTATTTTCGATCTTTCTCGGTCTCTTGCTCCCAAACTAGCTCTTGTGCCAGGAAGCCGCTTATACTGCAATAAAGGTATATGATATATGAATGTATGTGGCAAGTCGCATTAGGATTGAAAGAGGATGAGGAGGGTAGCCAGGTCCCCCAACGGCTCTAGGGTCATATTTTCCTGTACAGAATTGGCTATTTTCGACACTTCTAGGTCTACTGCTCCGAAACTAGCTCTTGTGCCAGGAAGCCGCTAGTACTGTGATAAATGTATATGTTATATAAAAGTATGTGGCAAGTCTCATCAGGATTGAAAGAGGATGAGATGGGTAGCCAGGGCCCCCAATATCATGGGGGGGGGTGTCAAAAAATTCCATTTTCGATAGTTTTCGGTCTCCTGCTCCCAAACTAGCTCTTGTGCCAGAAAGCCGCTAGTACTACGACATAGATGTATAGTATATACAAGTATGTGGCAAGTCTCATCAGGATTGAAAGAGGATGAGATGGGTAGCCAGGGCCCCCAATGTCATGGGGGGGTGTCAAAAATTCCATTTTCGAGAGTTTTCGGTTTCCTGCTCCCAAACTAGCTCTTGTGCCAGGAAGCCGCTAGTACTACGACATAGATGTATAGTATATACAAGTATGTGGCAAGTCTCATCAGGATTGAAAGAGGATGAGATGGGTAGCCAGACCCCCCACTATGTCAGAGGGGGGTGCAAAAAAATTATTTTCGATCTTTCTCGGTCTCTTGCTCCCAAACTAGCTCTTGTGCCAGGAAGCCGCTTATACTGCAATAAAGGTATATGATATATAAATGTATGTGGCAAGTCTCATTAGGATTGAAAGAGGATGAGGAGGGTAGCCAGGCCCCCCAACGGCTCTAGGGTCATATTTTCCTGTACAGAATTGGCTATTTTCGACACTTCTAGGTCTACTGCTCCGAAACTAGCTTTTGTGCCAGGAAGCCGCTAGTACTGTGATAAATGTATATGTTATATAAAAGTATGTGGCAAGTCTCATTAGGATTGAAAGAGGATGAGATGGGTAGCCAGGGCCCCCAATATCATGGGGGGTGTCAAAAAATTCCATTTTCGATAGTTTTCCGTCTCCTGCTCCCAAACTAGCTCTTGTGCCAGGAAGCCGCTAGTACTACGACATAGATGTATAGTATATACAAGTATGTGGCAAGTCTCATCAGGATTGAAAGAGGATGAGATGGGTAGCCAGGGCCCCCAATGTCATGGGGGTGTCAAAAATCCCAGTTTCGAGAGTTTTCGGTTTCCTGCTCCCAAACTAGCTCTTGTGCCAGGAAGCCGCTAGTACTACGACATATATATATATAGTATATACAAGTATGTGGCAAGTCTCATCAGGATTGAAAGAGGATGAGATGGGTAGCCAGACCCCCCACTATGTCAGAGGGGGGTGCAAAAAAATTATTTTCGATCTTTCTCGGTCTCTTGCTCCCAAACTAGCTCTTGTGCCAGGAAGCCGCTTATACTGCAATAAAGGTATATGATATATGAATGTATGTGGCAAGTCTCATTAGGATTGAAAGAGGATGAGGAGGGTAGCCAGGCCCCCCAACGGCTCTAGGGTCATATTTTCCTGTACAGAATTGGCTATTTTCGACACTTCTAGGTCTACTGCTCCGAAACTAGCTCTTGTGCCAGGAAGCCGCTAGTACTGTGATAAATGTATATGTTATATAAAAGTATGTGGCAAGTCTCATCAGGATTGAAAGAGGATGAGATGGGTAGCCAGGGCCCCCAATATCATGGGGGGTGTCAAAAAATTCCATTTTCGATAGTTTTCGGTCTCCTGCTCCCAAACTAGCTCTTGTGCCAGGAAGCCGCTAGTACTACGACATAGATGTATAGTATATACAAGTATGTGGCAAGTCTCATCAGGATTGAAAGAGGATGAGATGGGTAGCCAGGGCCCCCAATGTCATGGGGGGTGTCAAAAATTCCATTTTCGAGAGTTTTCGGTTTCCTGCTCCCAAACTAGCTCTTGTGCCAGGAAGCCGCTAGTACTACGACATAGATGTATAGTATATACAAGTATTTGGCAAGTCTCATCAGGATTGAAAGAGGATGAGATGGGTAGCCAGACCCCCCACTATGTCAGAGGGGGGTGCAAAAAAATTATTTTCGATCTTTCTCGGTCTCTTGCTCCCAAACTAGCTCTTGTGCCAGGAAGCCGCTTATACTGCAATAAAGGTATATGATATATAAATGTATGTGGCAAGTCTCATTAGGATTGAAAGAGGATGAGGAGGGTAGCCAGGCCCCCCAACGGCTCTAGGGTCATATTTTCCTGTACAGAATTGGCTATTTTCGACACTTCTAGGTCTACTGCTCCGAAACTAGCTCTTGTGCCAGGAAGCCGCTAGTACTGTGATAAATGTATATGTTATATAAAAGTATGTGGCAAGTCTCATCAGGATTGAAAGAGGATGAGATGGGTAGCCAGGGCCCCCAATATCATGGGGGGTGTCAAAAAATTCCATTTTCGATAGTTTTCGGTCTCCTGCTCCCAAACTAGCTCTTGTGCCAGGAAGCCGCTAGTACTACGACATAGATGTATAGTATATACAAGTATGTGGCAAGTCTCATCAGGATTGAAAGAGGATGAGATGGGTAGCCAGGGCCCCCAATGTCATGGGGGGTGTCAAAAATTCCATTTTCGAGAGTTTTCGGTTTCCTGCTCCCAAACTAGCTCTTGTGCCAGGAAGCCGCTAGTACTACGACATAGATGTATAGTATATACAAGTATGTGGCAAGTCTCATCAGGATTGAAAGAGGATGAGATGGGTAGCCAGACCCCCCACTATGTCAGAGGGGGGTGCAAAAAAAAATATTTTCGATCTTTCTCGGTCTCTTGCTCCCAAACTAGCTCTTGTGCCAGGAAGCCGCTTATACTGCAATAAAGGTATATGACATATGAATGTATGTGGCAAGTCTCATTAGGATTGAAAGAGGATGAGGAGGGTAGCCAGGCCCCCCAACGGCTCTAGGGTCATATTTTCCTGTACAGAATTGGCTATTTTCGACACTTCTAGGTCTACTGCTCCGAAACTAGCTCTTGTGCCAGGAAGCCGCTAGTACTGTGATAAATGTATATGTTATATAAAAGTATGTGGCAAGTCTCATCAGGATTGAAAGAGGATGAGATGGGTAGCCAGGGCCCCCAATATCATGGGGGGTGTCAAAAAATTCCATTTTCGATAGTTTTCGGTCTCCTGCTCCCAAACTAGCTCTTGTGCCAGGAAGCCGCTAGTACTACGACATAGATGTATAGTATATACAAGTATGTGGCAAGTCTCATCAGAATTGAAAGAGGATGAGATGGGTAGCCAGACCCCCCACTATGTCAGAGGGGGGTGCAAAAAATTATTTTCGATCTTTCTCGGTCTCTTGCTCCCAAACTAGCTCTTGTGCCAGGAAGCCGCTTATACTGCAATAAAGGTATATGATATATAAATGTATGTGGCAAGTCTCATTAGGATTGAAAGAGGATGAGGAGGGTAGCCAGGCCCCCCAACGGCTCTAGGGTCATATTTTCCTGTACAGAATTGGCTATTTTCGACACTTCTAGGTCTACTGCTCCGAAACTAGCTCTTGTGCCAGGAAGCCGCTAGTACTGTGATAAATGTATATGTTATATAAAAGTATGTGGCAAGTCTCATCAGGATTGAAAGAGGATGAGATGGGTAGCCAGGGCCCCCAATATCATGGGGGGTGTCAAAAAATTCCATTTTCGATAGTTTTCGGTCTCCTGCTCCCAAACTAGCTCTTGTGCCAGGAAGCCGCTAGTACTACGACATAGATGTATAGTATATACAAGTATGTGGCAAGTCTCATCAGGATTGAAAGAGGATGAGATGGGTAGCCAGGGCCCCCAATATCATGGGGGGTGTCAAAAAATTCCATTTTCGAGAGTTTTCGGTTTCCTGCTCCCAAACTAGCTCTTGTGCCAGGAAGCCGCTAGTACTACGACATAGATGTATAGTATATACAAGTATGTGGCAAGTCTCATCAGGATTGAAAGAGGATGAGATGGGTAGCCAGACCCCCCACTATGTCAGAGGGGGGTGCAAAAAATTATTTTCGATCTTTCTCGGTCTCTTGCTCCCAAACTAGCTCTTGTGCCAGGAAGCCGCTTATACTGCAATAAAGGTATATGATATATGAATGTATGTGGCAAGTCGCATTAGGATTGAAAGAGGATGAGGAGGGTAGCCAGGTCCCCCAACGGCTCTAGGGTCATATTTTCCTGTACAGAATTGGCTATTTTCGACACTTCTAGGTCTACTGCTCCGAAACTAGCTCTTGTGCCAGGAAGCCGCTAGTACTGTGATAAATGTATATGTTATATAAAAGTATGTGGCAAGTCTCATCAGGATTGAAAGAGGATGAGATGGGTAGCCAGGGCCCCCAATATCATGGGGGGGTGTCAAAAAATTCCATTTTCGATAGTTTTCGGTCTCCTGCTCCCAAACTAGCTCTTGTGCCAGAAAGCCGCTAGTACTACGACATAGATGTATAGTATATACAAGTATGTGGCAAGTCTCATCAGGATTGAAAGAGGATGAGATGGGTAGCCAGGGCCCCCAATGTCATGGGGGGGTGTCAAAAATTCCATTTTCGAGAGTTTTCGGTTTCCTGCTCCCAAACTAGCTCTTGTGCCAGGAAGCCGCTAGTACTACGACATAGATGTATAGTATATACAAGTATGTGGCAAGTCTCATCAGGATTGAAAGAGGATGAGATGGGTAGCCAGACCCCCCACTATGTCAGAGGGGGGTGCAAAAAAATTATTTTCGATCTTTCTCGGTCTCTTGCTCCCAAACTAGCTCTTGTGCCAGGAAGCCGCTTATACTGCAATAAAGGTATATGATATATAAATGTATGTGGCAAGTCTCATTAGGATTGAAAGAGGATGAGGAGGGTAGCCAGGCCCCCCAACGGCTCTAGGGTCATATTTTCCTGTACAGAATTGGCTATTTTCGACACTTCTAGGTCTACTGCTCCGAAACTAGCTTTTGTGCCAGGAAGCCGCTAGTACTGTGATAAATGTATATGTTATATAAAAGTATGTGGCAAGTCTCATTAGGATTGAAAGAGGATGAGATGGGTAGCCAGGGCCCCCAATATCATGGGGGGTGTCAAAAAATTCCATTTTCGATAGTTTTCCGTCTCCTGCTCCCAAACTAGCTCTTGTGCCAGGAAGCCGCTAGTACTACGACATAGATGTATAGTATATACAAGTATGTGGCAAGTCTCATCAGGATTGAAAGAGGATGAGATGGGTAGCCAGGGCCCCCAATGTCATGGGGGTGTCAAAAATTCCATTTTCGAGAGTTTTCGGTTTCCTGCTCCCAAACTAGCTCTTGTGCCAGGAAGCCGCTAGTACTACGACATATATATATAGTATATACAAGTATGTGGCAAGTCTCATCAGGATTGAAAGAGGATGAGATGGGTAGCCAGACCCCCCACTATGTCAGAGGGGGGTGCAAAAAATTATTTTCGATCTTTCTCGGTCTCTTGCTCCCAAACTAGCTCTTGTGCCAGGAAGCCGCTTATACTGCAATAAAGGTATATGATATATGAATGTATGTGGCAAGTCTCATTAGGATTGAAAGAGGATGAGGAGGGTAGCCAGGCCCCCCAACGGCTCTAGGGTCATATTTTCCTGTACAGAATTGGCTATTTTCGACACTTCTAGGTCTACTGCTCCGAAACTAGCTCTTGTGCCAGGAAGCCGCTAGTACTGTGATAAATGTATATGTTATATAAAAGTATGTGGCAAGTCTCATCAGGATTGAAAGAGGATGAGATGGGTAGCCAGGGCCCCCAATATCATGGGGGGTGTCAAAAAATTCTATTTTCGATAGTTTTCGGTCTCCTGCTCCCAAACTAGCTCTTGTGCCAGGAAGCCGCTAGTACTACGACATAGATGTATAGTATATACAAGTATGTGGCAAGTCTCATCAGGATTGAAAGAGGATGAGATGGGTAGCCAGGGCCCCCAATGTCATGGGGGGTGTCAAAAATTCCATTTTCGAGAGTTTTCGGTTTCCTGCTCCCAAACTAGCTCTTGTGCCAGGAAGCCGCTAGTACTATGACATAGATGTATAGTATATACAAGTATGTGGCAAGTCTCATCAGGATTGAAAGAGGATGAGATGGGTAGCCAGACCCCCCACTATGTCAGAGGGGGGTGCAAAAAATTATTTTCGATCTTTCTCGGTCTCTTGCTCCCAAACTAGCTCTTGTGCCAGGAAGCCGCTTATACTGCAATAAAGGTATATGATATATGAATGTATGTGGCAAGTCTCATTAGGATTGAAAGAGGATGAGGAGGGAAGCCAGGCCCCCCAACGGCTCTAGGGTCATATTTTCCTGTACAGAATTGGCTATTTTCGACACTTCTAGGTCTACTGCTCCGAAACTAGCTCTTGTGCCAGGAAGCCGCTAGTACTGTGATAAATGTATATGTTATATAAAAGTATGTGGCAAGTCTCATCAGGATTGAAAGAGGATGAGATGGGTAGCCAGGGCCCCCAATATCATGGGGGGTGTCAAAAAATTCCATTTTCGATAGTTTTCGGTCTCCTGCTCCCAAACTAGCTCTTGTGCCAGGAAGCCGCTAGTACTACGACATAGATGTATAGTATATACAAGTATGTGGCAAGTCTCATTAGGATTGAAAGAGGATGAGATGGGTAGCCAGGGCCCCCAATGTCATGGGGGGTGTCAAAAATTCCATTTTCGAGAGTTTTCGGTTTCCTGCTCCCAAACTAGCTCTTGTGCCAGGAAGCCGCTAGTACTACGACATAGATGTATAGTATATACAAGTATGTGGCAAGTCTCATCAGGATTGAAAGAGGATGAGATGGGTAGCCAGACCCCCCACTATGTCAGAGGGGGGTGCAAAAAAAAATATTTTCGATCTTTCTCGGTCTCTTGCTCCCAAACTAGCTCTTGTGCCAGGAAGCCGCTTATACTGCAATAAAGGTATATGATATATGAATGTATGTGGCAAGTCTCATTAGGATTGAAAGAGGATGAGGAGGGTAGCCAGGCCCCCCAACGGCTCTAGGGTCATATTTTCCTGTACAGAATTGGCTATTTTCGACACTTCTAGGTCTACTGCTCCGAAACTAGCTCTTGTGCCAGGAAGCCGCTAGTACTGTGATAAATGTATATGTTATATAAAAGTATGTGGCAAGTCTCATCAGGATTGAAAGAGGATGAGATGGGTAGCCAGGGCCCCCAATATCATGGGGGGTGTCAAAAAATTCCATTTTCGATAGTTTTCGGTCTCCTGCTCCCAAACTAGCTCTTGTGCCAGGAAGCCGCTAGTACTACGACATAGATGTATAGTATATACAAGTATGTGGCAAGTCTCATCAGGATTGAAAGAGGATGAGATGGGTAGCCAGACCCCCCACTATGTCAGAGGGGGGTGCAAAAAATTATTTTCGATCTTTCTCGGTCTCTTGCTCCCAAACTAGCTCTTGTGCCAGGAAGCCGCTTATACTGCAATAAAGGTATATGATATATAAATGTATGTGGCAAGTCTCATTAGGATTGAAAGAGGATGAGGAGGGTAGCCAGGCCCCCCAACGGCTCTAGGGTCATATTTTCCTGTACAGAATTGGCTATTTTCGACACTTCTAGGTCTACTGCTCCGAAACTAGCTCTTGTGCCAGGAAGCCGCTAGTACTGTGATAAATGTATATGTTATATAAAAGTATGTGGCAAGTCTCATCAGGATTGAAAGAGGATGAGATGGGTAGCCAGGGCCCCCAATATCATGGGGGGTGTCAAAAAATTCCATTTTCGATAGTTTTCGGTCTCCTGCTCCCAAACTAGCTCTTGTGCCAGGAAGCCGCTAGTACTACGACATAGATGTATAGTATATACAAGTATGTGGCAAGTCTCATCAGGATTGAAAGAGGATGAGATGGGTAGCCAGGGCCCCCAATATCATGGGGGGTGTCAAAAAATTCCATTTTCGAGAGTTTTCGGTTTCCTGCTCCCAAACTACAGTAAGGTCTGAACTAAAGTATACAGAAAGTGCACATGGTGAGCACATTCTCTGAACCTCAGGTGCACATCACTTTGCACGAGCTCTGAGAGTCAAGTGCACTTACCTAGAACTCCAGGTGCACGATTCCTATCTGAGCCGAAAGTGCACTTGCTGTTAGCCCAGGTGTCATTTCAATTTTACAGGTAATTATTATAGGATGCATTTGTGTGACAATCAAACCAATGCATGTGGTTGGAAAATGAAATGATTTAATTAAACAAAATACTGCTGATTTGTTTTATAAGTTTATGAGAAACAATGTAACTATATAAAACAATAGTCCCTGAGCAGACTGTGTGAAAGCAAGATATTCCATGAGCGATGTGGGAATTTGCCTTACATACCGTTTGAGCTGTGTCATGGGCAAACTGCACAAAATAAATGAGCGACAAGTTGCACTGTAAGCAAGCTACATGTGTTTCAGCATATATAGTTTTAGTGCATTTTTAAACTCATATGATATATCTGAATTTCACACAGTTACCTGTCTAGATAACCAGTCAACATTTACCTGAGAACCATTCGAATATTTACTGAACCAGTCCCTCTTTAATTGTACTATTGTACATGAGACACATGCCCACTGGTTAATGATTGCAGATGAGTTATTGCTCATATCTTATGGCAGGTGATAATTGGATTAAAGGACCATAAACCATGAAGTTTGAGCTTCTTTAATTTTATTGAACAAAATGAACAAATTTGACCTGGTTAAATACTGAGGATTCTTGATCGATCTTAATTTTGTTCAGAAGAAGGCAACCGGAAATTAACAGAGATCATCACTCTCTCTCTCTCTCTCTCTCTCTCTCTCTCTCTCTCTCTCTCTCTCTCTTGCTACAATATTGTACTACATGGGTTGAATGAGGCTTGCTTCAGGTTTTATACGGGATACTTTATCATTCCTTTCTTATTCATGCACTCATACTTAGCAACTTTATAAATTAAATCATTTATTTATTTATTTATAAACACCACGGCATTGTGTTTCAAGACATGACAGGAGTATATAATGTCACACAGTTATACACAATAAATGAGCGCACAAGTTGCACTGTAAGCACGCTACATGTGTTTTTGCCATAGTTGTAGTGCATTTTCAAATATGATATCTCTGAATGTTTCACATTTACCTGTCTAGATAACCAGTCAACATTAACCGGAGAACCATTCGAATATTTACTGAACCAGTCCCAGGTAAAAACAAAAGCTCTTGTATTTGTATTTTACAATAGATATGCGTCCACTGGAAAATGATTATAGATGAGTTATTGCTTTTATGACAGGTGGATTAAAGGACGATAAACCTCGAAGTTTAAGCTTCTTTAATTTTATTGAGCATAATGAACAAATTCGTCCTGGGTAAAATATTGAGGATTCTTGATCGAAAGGAGGTTAACGGAAATTTAAAATCTCTCTCTCTCTCTCTCTCTCTCTCTCTCTCTCTCTCTCTCTCTCTCTCTCTCAAATGCTGTATTAGATGGTTTGAATGGGACTTCCTTAAAATAAGTTTTTATACAGGTTATTTTATCGATTTCCTTTCTGATTCCTTTCTGATTCATGCACTCAAACTTAGCAACTTATAAATAAATAAATAAATAAATAAATAAATAAATAAATAAATAAATAAATAAATAAATAAATAAATAAATGACATTGTACTTAAAGGGCATTTCAAGACAGTACAGGAGTATATAATGTCACACAGGTATACCTGTACCATACTGTCTGTTTGTTTGCCACTCAAGTACTCAGTGACTAATAGAATGATTAACATGTCTTACCTCACCTTGTTAATATCAGGCACACTTCATAATTGGTTTCAATAGACAAATTAATCTGTTTGGTTATGATTAGAGAATGTTTGGTTTCTTTTTACCTGAGATACGCATATTGAATGCTGATATTAACTTGATATAAATTATTTTGCATCTTCCTAAACAATAAATAATAAATATGATATAAAAATTATTTTATTTTCAACTTTTATCTTCTGAATGAATGAATGAATGAATGAATTATACTTATCTCACCTTGTTAATATCAGACACACTTCATAATTGGTTTCGATAGACAAATTAATCGGTTTGGTTATAATCAGAGTATGTTTGGTTTCTTTTTACCTGAGATACACATAATGCATAGTATGCTCAAATACTATTAACTGATATTAACTTGATATAAATTACTTTGCATTTTCCTAAACAATAAATAATAAATGTAAAAATTATTTTGCATTTTCCTAAACAATAAATAATAAATGTAATAAAAAACATATTTTATTTTCAACTTTTATCTTTTAAATGGATGAATGAATGAATGAATGAATGAATGAATGAATTATACTTATCTCACCTTGTTAATATCAGACACACTTAATAATTGGTTTCAACTGACAAATTAATCGGTTTGGTTTTAATAGAAGAATGTTTGGTTTCTGAGATACACATATTGTATAGAATACCCGACTGCTGTTAAATTATACGTAATAACTTGTATAAATTATTTTATGTTTTCCTAAAACAATAGATAATAAATATGATTATAAACTTTATTTTATTTTTAACTTTTATCTTTTGAATGAATGAATGAATGTTGCCAGTGTCTTTTTTGTCAATTTTTCTTCACCTTTTACCAGCATGAAAATCTTTCAGTTACCTGTCTTAATAACCAGTCAACATTTTCCTGAGAACCATTCAATTATTAACTGAACCAGTCCCTGGTAAGAACAAATGAATTTTCTTCATGATTAACTCGTCTTATCTCACCTTGTTAATATCAGTCACGCTTCATAATTGGTTGTTGCTCATATTTTATGACAGGTGATAAAATAGATTAAAGGACCATAAACCTTGAAGTTTGAGCTTCTTTAATTTTTTTTTCACAAATTTGTTCTGGATAAAATATTGAGGATACTTGATCGATCTTAAATTTATTTTATTTATTTATTTTATCTGAAATTAATGATTCATGATTTTGTTCGCTTAAAAACCGTTGACTGTTGTCTTTAGACCTCAAGTGCAGTGCTCTTATTTCAATTGAATCAAATAAATAAATAAATAAATAAATAAATAAATAAATAAATAAATAAATATTGGTTTATGTTCTGAAAACAATATCCTAAATTTTAGGATATATAAACATTTGCATGCATTCCTTTGTTAAAACTTTGCGGAATAGGATTATATTGACACCTTTTTGCAAAGAAAGAAAAAAGAAAAATGAAAAGAAAGAAAGTAATAAAGAACACAAAAGATGAGATTAAATAAAAAAAAAAGAAATAGAAACAAAAATATAAAGAAAGGAAACAAATATATGTTATTTATTAATAGCTTATTCCCCCCTCCCCCAAAGGAACAATAAATTAGAGATGATATAATATAATACGGGAAAAATAAAAATAAGACAAGCTTAAAATAAGACGAACTGTTTTTTTTTCTACCAAAACCATTTCATTATACTGCTTATACAGCAAATACAGGTATATGGTATCATCAAACACCAGCCATAGTGAACTACAGGTACAGGTAGGGGTATAGAGGTGCCAGAACTTGGAGTGCACTTGAATTGAACATCAGGTGCAACTTATGTCTCAGATTAAGCTCACGCGAAGTGCACATGGCGAGCACATGATGTGCACAAGGGTGTATACTTTAGTTCAGACTTCACTGACTGTAGCTCTTGTGCCAGGAAGCCGCTAGTACTACGACATAGATGTATAGTATATACAAGTATGTGGCAAGTCTCATCAGGATTGAAAGAGGATGAGATGGGTAGCCAGACCCCCCACTATGTCAGAGGGGGGTGCAAAAAATTATTTTCGATCTTTCTCGGTCTCTTGCTCCCAAACTAGCTCTTGTGCCAGGAAGCCGCTTATACTGCAATAAAGGTATATGATATATGAATGTATGTGGCAAGTCGCATTAGGATTGAAAGAGGATGAGGAGGGTAGCCAGGTCCCCCAACGGCTCTAGGGTCATATTTTCCTGTACAGAATTGGCTATTTTCGACACTTCTAGGTCTACTGCTCCGAAACTAGCTCTTGTGCCAGGAAGCCGCTAGTACTGTGATAAATGTATATGTTATATAAAAGTATGTGGCAAGTCTCATCAGGATTGAAAGAGGATGAGATGGGTAGCCAGGGCCCCCAATATCATGGGGGGTGTCAAAAAATTCCATTTTCGATAGTTTTCGGTCTCCTGCTCCCAAACTAGCTCTTGTGCCAGGAAGCCGCTAGTACTACGACATAGATGTATAGTATATACAAGTATGTGGCAAGTCTCATTAGGATTGAAAGAGGATGAGATGGGTAGCCAGGGCCCCCAATGTCATGGGGGGTGTCAAAAATTCCATTTTCGAGAGTTTTCGGTTTCCTGCTCCCAAACTAGCTCTTGTGCCAGGAAGCCGCTAGTACTACGACATAGATGTATAGTATATACAAGTATGTGGCAAGTCTCATCAGGATTGAAAGAGGATGAGATGGGTAGCCAGACCCCCCACTATGTCAGAGGGGGGTGCAAAAAAATTATTTTCGATCTTTCTCGGTCTCTTGCTCCCAAACTAGCTCTTGTGCCAGGAAGCCGCTTATACTGCAATAAAGGTATATGATATATAAATGTATGTGGCAAGTCTCATTAGGATTGAAAGAGGATGAGGAGGGTAGCCAGGCCCCCCAACGGCTCTAGGGTCATATTTTCCTGTACAGAATTGGCTATTTTCGACACTTCTAGGTCTACTGCTCCGAAACTAGCTCTTGTGCCAGGAAGCCGCTAGTACTGTGATAAATGTATATGTTATATAAAAGTATGTGGCAAGTCTCATCAGGATTGAAAGAGGATGAGATGGGTAGCCAGGGCCCCCAATATCATGGGGGGTGTCAAAAAATTCCATTTTCGATAGTTTTCGGTCTCCTGCTCCCAAACTAGCTCTTGTGCCAGGAAGCCGCTAGTACTACGACATAGATGTATAGTATATACAAGTATGTGGCAAGTCTCATCAGGATTGAAAGAGGATGAGATGGGTAGCCAGGGCCCCCAATGTCATGGGGGGTGTCAAAAATTCCATTTTCGAGAGTTTTCGGTTTCCTGCTCCCAAACTAGCTCTTGTGCCAGGAAGCCGCTAGTACTACGACATAGATGTATAGTATATACAAGTATGTGGCAAGTCTCATCAGGATTGAAAGAGGATGAGATGGGTAGCCAGACCCCCCACTATGTCAGAGGGGGGTGCAAAAAAAAATATTTTCGATCTTTCTCGGTCTCTTGCTCCCAAACTAGCTCTTGTGCCAGGAAGCCGCTTATACTGCAATAAAGGTATATGATATATGAATGTATGTGGCAAGTCTCATTAGGATTGAAAGAGGATGAGGAGGGTAGCCAGGCCCCCCAACGGCTCTAGGGTCATATTTTCCTGTACAGAATTGGCTATTTTCGACACTTCTAGGTCTACTGCTCCGAAACTAGCTCTTGTGCCAGGAAGCCGCTAGTACTGTGATAAATGTATATGTTATATAAAAGTATGTGGCAAGTTTCATCAGGATTGAAAGAGGATGAGATGGGTAGCCAGGGCCCCCAATATCATGGGAGGTGTCAAAAAATTCCATTTTCGATAGTTTTCGGTCTCCTGCTCCCAAAAACTAGCTCTTGTGCCAGGAAGCCGCTAGTACTACGACATAGATGTATAGTATATACAAGTATGTGGCAAGTCTCATCAGAATTGAAAGAGGATGAGATGGGTAGCCAGACCCCCCACTATGTCAGAGGGGGGTGCAAAAAATTATTTTCGATCTTTCTCGGTCTCTTGCTCCCAAACTAGCTCTTGTGCCAGGAAGCCGCTTATACTGCAATAAAGGTATATGATATATAAATGTATGTGGCAAGTCTCATTAGGATTGAAAGAGGATGAGGAGGGTAGCCAGGCCCCCCAACGGCTCTAGGGTCATATTTTCCTGTACAGAATTGGCTATTTTCGACACTTCTAGGTCTACTGCTCCGAAACTAGCTCTTGTGCCAGGAAGCCGCTAGTACTGTGATAAATGTATATGTTATATAAAAGTATGTGGCAAGTCTCATCAGGATTGAAAGAGGATGAGATGGGTAGCCAGGGCCCCCAATATCATGGGGGTGTCAAAAAATTCCATTTTCGATAGTTTTCGGTCTCCTGCTCCCAAACTAGCTCTTGTGCCAGGAAGCCGCTAGTACTACGACATAGATGTATAGTATATACAAGTATGTGGCAAGTCTCATCAGGATTGAAAGAGGATGAGATGGGTAGCCAGGGCCCCCAATATCATGGGGGGTGTCAAAAAATTCCATTTTCGAGAGTTTTCGGTTTCCTGCTCCCAAACTAGCTCTTGTGCCAGGAAGCCGCTAGTACTACGACATAGATGTATAGTATATACAAGTATGTGGCAAGTCTCATCAGGATTGAAAGAGGATGAGATGGGTAGCCAGACCCCCCACTATGTCAGAGGGGGGTGCAAAAAATTATTTTCGATCTTTCTCGGTCTCTTGCTCCCAAACTAGCTCTTGTGCCAGGAAGCCGCTTATACTGCAATAAAGGTATATGATATATGAATGTATGTGGCAAGTCGCATTAGGATTGAAAGAGGATGAGGAGGGTAGCCAGGTCCCCCAACGGCTCTAGGGTCATATTTTCCTGTACAGAATTGGCTATTTTCGACACTTCTAGGTCTACTGCTCCGAAACTAGCTCTTGTGCCAGGAAGCCGCTAGTACTGTGATAAATGTATATGTTATATAAAAGTATGTGGCAAGTCTCATCAGGATTGAAAGAGGATGAGATGGGTAGCCAGGGCCCCCAATATCATGGGGGGTGTCAAAAAATTCCATTTTCGATAGTTTTCGGTCTCCTGCTCCCAAACTAGCTCTTGTGCCAGAAAGCCGCTAGTACTACGACATAGATGTATAGTATATACAAGTATGTGGCAAGTCTCATCAGGATTGAAAGAGGATGAGATGGGTAGCCAGGGCCCCCAATGTCATGGGGGGTGTCAAAAATTCCATTTTCGAGAGTTTTCGGTTTCCTGCTCCCAAACTAGCTCTTGTGCCAGGAAGCCGCTAGTACTACGACATAGATGTATAGTATATACAAGTATGTGGCAAGTCTCATCAGGATTGAAAGAGGATGAGATGGGTAGCCAGACCCCCCCACTATGTCAGAGGGGGGTGCAAAAAAATTATTTTCGATCTTTCTCGGTCTCTTGCTCCCAAACTAGCTCTTGTGCCAGGAAGCCGCTTATACTGCAATAAAGGTATATGATATATAAATGTATGTGGCAAGTCTCATTAGGATTGAAAGAGGATGAGGAGGGTAGCCAGGCCCCCCAACGGCTCTAGGGTCATATTTTCCTGTACAGAATTGGCTATTTTCGACACTTCTAGGTCTACTGCTCCGAAACTAGCTTTTGTGCCAGGAAGCCGCTAGTACTGTGATAAATGTATATGTTATATAAAAGTATGTGGCAAGTCTCATTAGGATTGAAAGAGGATGAGATGGGTAGCCAGGGCCCCCAATATCATGGGGGGTGTCAAAATATTCCATTTTCGATAGTTTTCCGTCTCCTGCTCCCAAACTAGCTCTTGTGCCAGGAAGCCGCTAGTACTACGACATAGATGTATAGTATATACAAGTATGTGGCAAGTCTCATCAGGATTGAAAGAGGATGAGATGGGTAGCCAGGGCCCCCAATGTCATGGGGGTGTCAAAAATTCCATTTTCGAGAGTTTTCGGTTTCCTGCTCCCAAACTAGCTCTTGTGCCAGGAAGCCGCTAGTACTACGACATATATATATAGTATATACAAGTATGTGGCAAGTCTCATCAGGATTGAAAGAGGATGAGATGGGTAGCCAGACCCCCCACTATGTCAGAGGGGGGTGCAAAAAAATTATTTTCGATCTTTCTCGGTCTCTTGCTCCCAAACTAGCTCTTGTGCCAGGAAGCCGCTTATACTGCAATAAAGGTATATGATATATGAATGTATGTGGCAAGTCTCATTAGGATTGAAAGAGGATGAGGAGGGTAGCCAGGCCCCCCAACGGCTCTAGGGTCATATTTTCCTGTACAGAATTGGCTATTTTCGACACTTCTAGGTCTACTGCTCCGAAACTAGCTCTTGTGCCAGGAAGCCGCTAGTACTGTGATAAATGTATATGTTATATAAAAGTATGTGGCAAGTCTCATCAGGATTGAAAGAGGATGAGATGGGTAGCCAGGGCCCCCAATATCATGGGGGTGTCAAAAAATTCCATTTTCGATAGTTTTCGGTCTCCTGCTCCCAAACTAGCTCTTGTGCCAGGAAGCCGCTAGTACTACGACATAGATGTATAGTATATACAAGTATGTGGCAAGTCTCATCAGGATTGAAAGAGGATGAGATGGGTAGCCAGGGCCCCCAATGTCATGGGGGGTGTCAAAAATTCCATTTTCGAGAGTTTTCGGTTTCCTGCTCCCAAACTAGCTCTTGTGCCAGGAAGCCGCTAGTACTACGACATAGATGTATAGTATATACAAGTATGTGGCAAGTCTCATCAGGATTGAAAGAGGATGAGATGGGTAGCCAGACCCCCCACTATGTCAGAGGGGGGTGCAAAAAAATTATTTTCGATCTTTCTCGGTCTCTTGCTCCCAAACTAGCTCTTGTGCCAGGAAGCCGCTTATACTGCAATAAAGGTATATGAAATATAAATGTATGTGGCAAGTCTCATTAGGATTGAAAGAGGATGAGGAGGGTAGCCAGGCCCCCCAACGGCTCTAGGGTCATATTTTCCTGTACAGAATTGGCTATTTTCGACACTTCTAGGTCTACTGCTCCGAAACTAGCTCTTGTGCCAGGAAGCCGCTAGTACTGTGATAAATGTATATGTCATATAAAAGTATGTGGCAAGTCTCATCAGGATTGAAAGAGGATGAGATGGGTAGCCAGGGCCCCCAATATCATGGGGGGTGTCAAAAAATTCCATTTTCGATAATTTTCCGTCTCCTGCTCCCAAACTAGCTCTTGTGCCAGGAAGCCGCTAGTACTACGACATAGATGTATAGTATATACAAGTATGTGGCAAGTCTCATCAGGATTGAAAGAGGATGAGATGGGTAGCCAGGGCCCCCAATGTCATGGGGGTGTCAAAAATTCCATTTTCGAGAGTTTTCGGTTTCCTGCTCCCAAACTAGCTCTTGTGCCAGGAAGCCGCTAGTACTACGACATATATGTATAGTATATACAAGTATGTGGCAAGTCTCATCAGGATTGAAAGAGGATGAGATGGGTAGCCAGACCCCCCACTATGTCAGAGGGGGGTGCAAAAAAATTATTTTCGATATTTCTCGGTCTCTTGCTCCCAAACTAGCTCTTCTGCCAGGAAGCCGCTTATACTGCAATAAAGGTATATGATATATGAATGTATGTGGCAAGTCTCATTAGGATTGAAAGAGGATGAGGAGGGTAGCCAGGCCCCCCAACGGCTCTAGGGTCATATTTTCCTGTACAGAATTGGCTATTTTCGACACTTCTAGGTCTACTGCTCCGAAACTAGCTCTTGTGCCAGGAAGCCGCTAGTACTGTGATAAATGTATATGTTATATAAAAGTATGTGGCAAGTCTCATCAGGATTGAAAGAGGATGAGATGGGTAGCCAGGGCCCCCAATATCATGGGGGGTGTCAAAAAATTCCATTTTCGATAGTTTTCGGTCTCCTGCTCCCAAACTAGCTCTTGTGCCAGGAAGCCGCTAGTACTACGACATAGATGTATAGTATATACAAGTATGTGGCAAGTCTCATCAGGATTGAAAGAGGATGAGATGGGTAGCCAGGGCCCCCAATGTCATGGGGGGTGTCAAAAATTCCATTTTCGAGAGTTTTCGGTTTCCTGCTCCCAAACTAGCTCTTGTGCCAGGAAGCCGCTAGTACTACGACATAGATGTATAGTATATACAAGTATGTGGCAAGTCTCATCAGGATTGAAAGAGGATGAGATGGGTAGCCAGACCCCCCCACTATGTCAGAGGGGGGTGCAAAAAAATTATTTTCGATCTTTCTCGGTCTCTTGCTCCCAAACTAGCTCTTGTGCCAGGAAGCCGCTTATACTGCAATAAAGGTATATGAAATATAAATGTATGTGGCAAGTCTCATTAGGATTGAAAGAGGATGAGGAGGGTAGCCAGGCCCCCCAACGGCTCTAGGGTCATATTTTCCTGTACAGAATTGGCTATTTTCGACACTTCTAGGTCTACTGCTCCGAAACTAGCTCTTGTGCCAGGAAGCCGCTAGTACTGTGATAAATGTATATGTTATATAAAAGTATGTGGCAAGTCTCATCAGGATTGAAAGAGGATGAGATGGGTAGCCAGGGCCCCCAATATCATGGGGGGTGTCAAAAAATTCCATTTTCGATAGTTTTCCGTCTCCTGCTCCCAAACTAGCTCTTGTGCCAGGAAGCCGCTAGTACTACGACATAGATGTATAGTATATACAAGTATGTGGCAAGTCTCATCAGGATTGAAAGAGGATGAGATGGGTAGCCAGGGCCCCCAATGTCATGGGGGTGTCAAAAATTCCATTTTCGAGAGTTTTCGGTTTCCTGCTCGCAAACTAGCTCTTGTGCCAGGAAGCCGCTAGTACTACGACATAGATGTATAGTATATACACGTATGTGGCAAGTCTCATCAGGATTGAAAGAGGATGAGATGGGTAGCCAGACCCCCCACTATGTCAGAGGGGGGTGCAAAAAAATTATTTTCGATCTTTCTCGGTCTCTTGCTCCCAAACTAGCTCTTGTGCCAGGAAGCCGCTTATACTGCAATAAAGGTATATGATATATAAATGTATGTGGCAAGTCTCATTAGGATTGAAAGAGGATGAGGAGGGTAGCCAGGCCCCCCAACGGCTCTAGGGTCATATTTTCCTGTACAGAATTGGCTATTTTCGACACTTCTAGGTCTACTGCTCCGAAACTAGCTCTTGTGCCAGGAAGCCGCTAGTACTGTGATAAATGTATATGTTATATAAAAGTATGTGGCAAGTCTCATTAGGATTGAAAGAGGATGAGATGGGTAGCCAGGGCCACCAATATCATGGGGGGTGTCAAAAAATTCCATTTTCGATAGTTTTCGGTCTCCTGCTCCCAAACTAGCTCTTGTGCCAGGAAGCCGCTAGTACTACGACATAGATGTATAGTATATACAAGTATGTGGCAAGTCTCATCAGGATTGAAAGAGGATGAGATGGGTAGCCAGGGCCCCCAATGTCATGGGGGTGTCAAAAATTCCATTTTCGAGAGTTTTCGGTTTCCTGCTCCCAAACTAGCTCTTGTGCCAGGAAGCCGCTAGTACTACGACATAGATGTATAGTATATACAAGTATGTGGCAAGTCTCATCAGGATTGAAAGAGGATGAGATGGGTAGCCAGACCCCCCACTATGTCAGAGGGGGGTGCAAAAAAAATTATTTTCGATCTTTCTCGGTCTCTTGCTCCCAAACTAGCTCTTGTGCCAGGAAGCCGCTTATACTGCAATAAAGGTATATGATATATGAATGTATGTGGCAAGTCTCATTAGGATTGTAAGAGGATGAGGAGGGCAGCCAGGCCCCCCAACGGCTCTAGGGTCATATTTTCCTGTACAGAATTGGCTATTTTCGACACTTCTAGGTCTACTGCTCCGAAACTAGCTCTTGTGCCAGGAAGCCGCTAGTACTGTGATAAATGTATATGTTATATAAAAGTATGTGGCAAGTCTCATCAGGATTGAAAGAGGATGAGATGGGTAGCCAGGGCCCCCAATATCATGGGGGGTGTCAAAAAATTCCATTTTCGATAGTTTTCGGTCTCCTGCTCCCAAACTAGCTCTTGTGCCAGGAAGCCACTAGTACTACGACATAGATGTATAGTATATACAAGTATGTGGCAAGTCTCATCAGGATTGAAAGAGGATGAGATGGGTAGCCAGACACCCCACTATGTCAGAGGGGGGTGCAAAAAATTATTTTCGATCTTTCTCGGTCTCTTGCTCCCAAACTAGCATTGTGCCAGGAAGCCGCTTATACTGCAATAAAGGTATATGATATATAAATGTATGTGGCAAGTCTCATTAGGATTGAAAGAGGATGAGGAGGGTAGCCAGGCCCCCCAACGGCTCTAGGGTCATATTTTCCTGTACAGAATTGGCTATTTTCGACACTTCTAGGTCTACTGCTCCGAAACTAGCTCTTGTGCCAGGAAGCCGCTAGTACTGTGATAAATGTATATGTTATATAAAAGTATGTGGCAAGTCTCATCAGGATTGAAAGAGGATGAGATGGGTAGCCAGGGCCCCCAATATCATGGGGGGTGTCAAAAAATTCCATTTTCGATAGTTTTCGGTCTCCTGCTCCCAAACTAGCTCTTGTGCCAGGAAGCCGCTAGTACTACGACATAGATGTATAGTATATACAAGTATGTGGCAAGTCTCATCAGGATTGAAAGAGGATGAGATGGGTAGCCAGGGCCCCCAATATCATGGGGGGTGTCAAAAAATTCCATTTTCGAGAGTTTTCGGTTTCCTGCTCCCAAACTAGCTCTTGTGCCAGGAAGCCGCTAGTACTACGACATAGATGTATAGTATATACAAGTATGTGGCAAGTCTCATCAGGATTGAAAGAGGATGAGATGGGTAGCCAGACCCCCCACTATGTCAGAGGGGGGTGCAAAAAATTATTTTCGATCTTTCTCGGTCTCTTGCTCCCAAACTAGCTCTTGTGCCAGGAAGCCGCTTATACTGCAATAAAGGTATATGATATATGAATGTATGTGGCAAGTCTCATTAGGATTGAAAGAGGATGAGGAGGGTAGCCAGGCCCCCCAACGGCTCTAGGGTCATATTTTCCTGTACAGAATTGGCTATTTTCGACACTTCTAGGTCTACTGCTCCGAAACTAGCTCTTGTGCCAGGAAGCCGCTAGTACTGTGATAAATGTATATGTTATATAAAAGTATGTGGCAAGTCTCATCAGGATTGAAAGAGGATGAGATGGGTAGCCAGGGCCCCCAATATCATGGGGGGTGTCAAAAATTCCATTTTCGATAGTTTTCGGTCTCCTGCTCCCAACCTAGCTCTTGTGCCAGGAAGCCGCTAGTACTACGACATAGATGTATAGTATATACAAGTATGTGGCAAGTCTCATCAGGATTGAAAGAGGATGAGATGGGTAGCCAGGGCCCCCAATGTCATGGGGGGTGTCAAAAATTCCATTTTCGAGAGTTTTCGGTTTCCTGCTCCCAAACTAGCTCTTGTGCCAGGAAGCCGCTAGTACTACGACATAGATGTATAGTATATACAAGTATGTGGCAAGTCTCATCAGGATTGAAAGAGGATGAGATGGGTAGCCAGACCCCCCACTATGTCAGAGGGGGGTGCAAAAAAATTATTTTCGATCTTTCTCGGTCTCTTGCTCCCAAACTAGCTCTTGTGCCAGGAAGCCGCTTATACTGCAATAAAGGTATATGAAATATAAATGTATGTGGCAAGTCTCATTAGGATTGAAAGAGGATGAGGAGGGTAGCCAGGCCCCCCAACGGCTCTAGGGTCATATTTTCCTGTACAGAATTGGCTATTTTCGACACCTCTAGGTCTACTGCTCCGAAACTAGCTCTTGTGCCAGGAAGCCGCTAGTACTGTGATAAATGTATATGTTATATAAAAGTATGTGGCAAGTCTCATCAGGATTGAAAGAGGATGAGACGGGTAGCCAGGGCCCCCAATATCATGGGGGTGTCAAAAAATTTCATTTTCGATAGTTTTCGGTCTCCTGCTCCCAAACTAGCTCTTGTGCCAGGAAGCCGTTAGTACTACGACATAGATGTATAGTATATACAAGTATGTGGCAAATCTCATCAGGATTGAAAGAGGATGAGATGGGTAGCCAGGGCCCCAATGTCATGGGGGGTGTCAAAAATTCCATTTTCGAGAGTTTTCGGTTTCCTGCTCCCAAACTAGCTCTTGTGCCAGGAAGCCGCTAGTACTACGACATAGATGTATAGTATATACAAGTATGTGGCAAGTCTCATCAGGATTGAAAGAGGATGAGATGGGTAGCCAGACCCCCCACCATGTCAGAGGGGGGTGCAAAAAAATTATTTTCGATCTTTCTCGGTCTCTTGCTCCCAAACTAGCTCTTGTGCCAGGAAGCCGCTTATACTGCAATAAAGGTATATAATATATAAATGTATGTGGCAAGTCTCATTAGGATTGAAAGAGGATGAGGAGGGTAGCCAGGCCCCCCAACGGCTCTAGGGTCATATTTTCCTGTACAGAATTGGCTATTTTCGACACTTCTAGGTCTACTGCTCCGAAACTAGCTCTTGTGCCAGGAAGCCGCTAGTACTGTGATAAATGTATATGTCATATAAAAGTATGTGGCAAGTCTCATCAGGATTGAAAGAGGATGAGATGGGTAGCCAGGGCCCCCAATATCATGGGGGGTGTCAAAAAATTCCATTTCGATAGTTTTCGGTCTCCTGCTCCCAAACTAGCTCTTGTGCCAGGAAGCCGCTAGTACTACGACATAGATGTATAGTATATACAAGTATGTGGCAAGTCTCATCAGGATTGAAAGAGGATGAGATGGGTAGCCAGGGCCCCCAATGTCATGGGGGTGTCAAAAATTCCATTTTCGAGAGTTTTCGGTTTCCTGCTCCCAAACTAGCTCTTGTGCCAGGAAGCCGCTAGTACTACGACATAGATGTATAGTATATACAAGTATGTGGCAAGTGTCATCAGGATTGAAAGAGGATGAGATGGGTAGCCAGACCCCCCACTATGTCAGAGGGGGGTGCAAAAAAATTATTTTCGATCTTTCTCGGTCTCTTGCTCCCAAACTAGCTCTTGTGCCAGGAAGCCGCTTATACTGCAATAAAGGTATATGATATATGAATGTATGTGGCAAGTCTCATTAGGATTGAAAGAGGATGAGGAGGGTAGCCAGGCCCCCCAACGGCTTAAGGGTCATATTTTCCTGTACAGAATTGGCTATTTTCGACACTTCTAAGTCTACTGCTCCGAAACTAGCTCTTGTGCCAGGAAGCCGCTAGTACTGTGATAAATGTATATGTTATATAAAAGTATGTGGCAAGTCTCATTAGGATTGAAAGAGGATGAGATGGGTAGCCAGGGCCCCCAATATCATGGGGGTGTCAAAAAATTCCATTTTCGATAGCCCCCATGACATTGGGGGCCCTGGCTACCCATCTCATCCTCTTTCAATCATGATGAGACTTGCCACATACTTGTATATACTATACATCTATGTCGTAGTACTAGCGACTTCCTGGCACAAGAGCTAGTTTGGAAGCAGGAGACCGAAAACTCTCGAAAATGGAATTTTTGACACCCCCCATGACATTGGGGGCCCTGGCTACCCATCTCATCCTCTTTCAATCCTGATGAGATTTGCCACATACTTGTATATACTATACATCTATGTCGTAGTACTAACGGCTTCCTGGCACAAGAGCTAGTTTGGGAGCAGGAGACCGAAAACTATCGAAAATGGAATTTTTTGACACCCCCATGACATTGGGGGCCCTGGCTACCCATCTAATCCACTTTCAATCCTGATGAGACTAGCCACATACTTTTATATAACATATACATTTATCACAGTACTAGCGGCTTCCTGACACAAGAGCTAGTTTCGGAGCATTAGACCTAGAAGTGTCGAAAATAGCCAATTCTGTACAGGAAAATATGACCCTAGAGCCGTTGGGAGGCCTGGCTACCCTCCTCATCCTCTTTCAATCCTAATGAGACTTGCCACATACATTTATATATCATATACCTTTATTGCAGTATAAGCGGCTTCCTGGCACAAGAGCTAGTTTGGGAGCAAGAGACCGAGAAAGATCGAAAATAATTTTTTGCACCCCCCTCTGACATAGTGGGGGGTCTGGGTACCCTCCTCATCCTCTTTCAATCCTGATGAGACTTGCCACATACTTGTATATACTATACATCTATGTCGTAGTACTAGCGGCTTCCTGGCACAAGAGCTAGTTTGGGAGCAGGAAACCGAAAACTCTCGAAAATGGAATTTTTGACACCCCCATGACATTGGGGGCCCTGGCTACCCGTCTCATCCTCTTTCAATCCTGATGAGATTTGCCACATACTTGTATATACTATACGTCTATGTCGTAGCACTAGCGGCTTCCTGGCACAAGAGCTAGTTTGGGAGCAGGAGACCGAAAACTCTCGAAAATGGAATTTTTGACACCCCCATGACATTGGGGGTCCAGGCTACCCATCTCATCCTCTTTCAATCCTGATGAGATTTGCCACATACTAGTATATACTATACATCTATGTCGTAGTACTAGCGGCTTCCTGGCACAAGAGCTAGTTTGGGAGCAGGAGACCGAAAACTATCGAAAATGGAATTTTTTGACAACCCCATGACATTTGGGACCCTGGCTACCCATCTCATCCTCTTTTAATCCTGATGAAACTTGCCACATACTTGTATATACTATACATCTATGTCGTAGTACTAGCGGCTTCCTGGCACAAGAGCTAGTTTGGGAGCAGGAGACCGAAAACTATCGAAAATGGAATTTTTTGACACCCCCCATGACATTGGGGGCCCTGGCTACCCATCTCAGCCTCTTTCAATCCTGATGAGACTTGCCACATACTTGTATATACTCTACATCTATGTCGTAGTACTAGCGGCTTCCTGGCACAAGAGCTAGTTTGGGAGCAGGAAACCAAAAACTCTCGAAAATGGAATTTTTGACACCCCTGATGACATTGGGAGCCCGGGCTACCCATCTCATCCTCTTTCAATCCTGATGAGACTTGCCACATACTTGTATATAACATATACATTTATCACAGTACTAGCGGCTTCCTGGCACAAGAGCTAGTTTCGGAGCAGTAGACCTAGAAGTGTCGAAACCAGCCAATTCTGTACAGGAAAATATGTTCTTAGAGCCGTTGGGGGACCTGGCTACCCTCTTCATCCTCTTTCAATCCTAATGAGACTTGCCACATACATTCATATATCATATACCTTTATTGCAGTATAAGCGGCTTCCTGGCACAAGAGCTAGTTTGAGGGCAAGAGACCGAGAAAGATCGAAAATAATTTTTTGCACCCCCTCTGACATAGTGGGGGGTCTGGCTACCCTCCTCATCCTCTTTCAATCCTGATGAGACTTGCCACATACTTGTATATACTATACATCTATGTCGTAGTACTAGCGGCTTCCTGGCACAAGAGCTAGTTTGGGAGCAGGAAACCGAAAACTCTCGAAAATGGAATTTTTGACACCCCCCATGACATTGGGGGCCCTGGCTACCCATCTCATCCTCTTTCAATCCTGATGAGATTTGCCACATACTTGTATATACTATACGTCTATGTCGTAGTACTAGCGGCTTCCTGGCACAAGAGCTAGTTTGGGAGCAGGAGACCGAAAACTCTCGAAAATGGAATTTTTGACACCCACCATGACATTGGGGGCCCTGGCTACCCATCTCATCCTCTTTCAATCCTGATGAGATTTGCCACATACTTGTATATACTATACATCTATGTCGTAGTACTAGCGGCTTCCTGGCACAAGAGCTAGTTTGGGAGCAGGAGACCGAAAACTATCGAAAATGGAATTTTTTGACACCCCCATGACATTGGGGGCCCTGGCTACCCATCTCATCCTCTTTCAATCCTGATGAGACTAGCCACATACTTTAATATAACATATACATTTATCACAGTACTAGCGGCTTCCTGGCACAAGAGCTAGTTTCGGAGCAGTAGACCTAGAAGTGTCGAAAATAGCCAATTCTGTACAGGAAAATATGACCCTAGAGCCGTTGGGGGGCCTGGCTACCCTCCTCATCCTCTTTCAATCCTAATGAGACTTGCCACATACATTCATATATCATATACCTTTATTGCAGTAGAAGCGGCTTCCTGGCACAAGAGCTAGATTGGGAGCAAGAGACCGAGAAAGATCGAAAATAATTTTTTGCACCCCCCTCTGACATAGTGGGGGGTCTGGCTACCCATCTCATCCTCTTTCAATCCTGATGAGACTTGCCACATACTTGTATATACTATACATCTATGTCGTAGTACTAGCGGCTTCCTGGCACAAGAGCTAGTTTGGGAGCAGGAAACCGAAAACTCTCGAAAATGGAATTTTTGACACCCCCCATGACATTGGGGGCCCTGGCTACCCATCTCATCCTCTTTCAATCCTGATGAGATTTGCCACATACTTGTATATACTATACTTCTATGTCGTAGTACTAGCGGCTTCCTGGCACAAGAGCTAGTTTGGGAGCAGGAGACCGAAAACTCTCGAAAATGGAATTTTTGACACCCCCCATGACATTGGGGGCCCTGGCTACCCATCTCATCCTCGTTCAATCCTGATGAGATTTGCCACATGCTTGTATATCCTATACATCTATGTCGTAGTACTAGCGGCTTCCTGGCACAAGAGCTAGTTTGGGAGCAGGAGACCGAAAACTATCGAAAATGGAATTTTTTTGACACCCCCCATGACATTGGGGGCCCTGGCTACCCATCTCATCCTCTTTCAATCCTGATGAGACTAGCCACATACTTTCATATAACATATACATTTATCACAGTACTAGCGGCTTCCTGGCACAAGAGCTAGTTTCGGAACAGTAGACCTAGAAGTGTCGAAAATAGCCAATTCTGTACAGGAAAATATGACCCTAGAGCCGTTGGGGGGCCTGGCTACCCTCCTCATCCTCTTTCAATCCTAATGTGACTTGCCACATACATTCATATATCATATACCTTTATTGCAGTATAAGCGGCTTCCTGGCACAAGAGCTAGTTTGGGAGCAAGAGACCGAGAAAGATCGAAAATATTTTTTTTGCATCCCCCTCTGACATAGTGGGGGGTCTGGCTACCCTCCTCATCCTCTTTCAATCCTGATGAGACATGCCACATACTTGTATATACTATACATCTATGTCGTAGTACTAGCGGCTTCCTGGCACAAGAGCTAGTTTGGGAACAGGAAACCGAAAACTCTCGAAAATGGAATTTTTGACACCCCCCATGACATTGGGGGCCCTGGCTACCCATCTCATCCTATTTTATTCATGATGAGATTTGCCACATACTTGTATATACTATACGTATATGTCGTAGTACTAGCGGCTTCCTGGCACAAGAGCTAGTTTGGGAGCAGGAAACCGAAAATACTCTCGAAAATGGAATTTTTGACACCCCCCATGACATTGGGGGCCCTGGCTACCCATCTCACCCTCTTTCAATCCTGATGAGATTTGCCACATACTTGTATATTCTATACGTCTATGTCGTAGTACTAGCGGCTTCCTGGCACAAGAGCTAGTTTGGGAGCAGGAGACCGAAAACTCTCGAAAATGGAATTTTTGACACCCACCATGACATTGGGGGCCCTGGCTACCCATCTCATCCTCTTTCAATCCTGATGAGATTTGCCACATACTTGTATATACTATACATCTATGTCGTAGTACTAGCGGCTTCCTGGCACAAGAGCTAGTTTGGGAGCAGGAGACCGAAAACTATCGAAAATGGAATTTTTTGACACCCCCATGACATTGGGGGCCCTGGCTACCCATCTCATCCTCTTTCAATCCTGATGAGACTAGCCACATACTTTTATATAACATATACATTTATCACAGTACTAGCGGCTTCCTGGCACAAGAGCTAGTTTCGGAGCAGTAGACCTAGAAGTGTCGAAAATAGCCAATTCTGTACAGGAAAATATGACCCTAGAGCCGTTGGGGGGCCTGGCTACCCTCCTCATCCTCTTTCAATCCTAATGAGACTTGCCACATACATTTATATATCATATACCTTTATTGCAGTATAAGCGGCTTCCTGAAACAAGAGCTAGATTGGGAGCAAGAGACCGAGAAAGATCGAAAATAATTTTTTTGCACCCCCCTCTGACATAGTGGGGGGTCTGGCTACCCATCTCATCCTCTTTCAATCCTGATGAGACTTGCCACATACTTGTATATACTATACATCTATGTCGTAGTACTAGCGGCTTCCTGGCACAAGAGCTAGTTTGGGAGCAGGAAACCGAAAACTCTCGAAAATGGAATTTTTGACACCCCCCATGACATTGGGGGCCCTGGCTACCCATCTCATCCTCTTTCAATCCTGATGAGATTTGCCACATACTTGTATATACTATACTTCTATGTCGCAGTACTAGCGGCTTCCTGGCACAAGAGCTAGTTTGGGAGCAGGAGACCGAAAACTCTCGAAAATGGAATTTTTGACACCCCCCATGACATTGGGGGCCCTGGCTACCCATCTCATCCTCTTTCAATCCTGATGAGATTTGCCACATACTTGTATATACTATACATCTATGTCGTAGTACTAGCGGCTTCCTGGCACAAGAGCTAGTTTGGGAGCAGGAGACCGAAAACTATCGAAAATGGAATTTTTTGACACCCCCCATGACATTGGGGGCCCTGGCTACCCATCTCATCCTCTTTCAATCCTGATGAGACTAGCCACATACTTTCATATAACATATACATTTATCACAGTACTAGCGGCTTCCTGACACAAGAGCTAGTTTCGGAGCAGTAGACCTAGAAGTGTCGAAAATAGCCAATTCTGTACAGGAAAATATGACCCTAGAGCCGTTGGGGGGCCTAGCTACCCTCCTCATCCTCTTTCAATCCTAATGAGACTTGCCACATACATTCATATATCATATACCTTTATTGCAGTATAAGCGGCTTCCTGGCACAAGAGCTAGTTTGGGAGCAAGAGACCGAGAAAGATCGAAAATAATTTTTGCACCCCCCTCTGACATAGTGGGGGGTCTGGCTACCCTCCTCATCCTCTTTCAATCCTGATGAGACTTGCCACATACTTGTATATACTATAAATCTATGTCGTAGTACTAGCGGCTTCCTGGCACAAGAGCTAGTTTGGGAGCAGGAAACCGAAAACTCT
Source organism: Rugalucina vietnamica (assembly GCA_964017185.1). Taxonomy (NCBI): domain Eukaryota; kingdom Metazoa; phylum Mollusca; class Bivalvia; order Lucinida; family Lucinidae; genus Rugalucina; species Rugalucina vietnamica. The sequence goes on from OZ024876.1 coordinate 41,013,114, forward strand.
CGAAAATGGAATTTTTGACACCCCCCATGACATTGGGGGCCCTGGCTACCCATCTCATCCTCTTTCAATCCTGATGAGATTTGCCACATACTTGTATATACTATACGTCTATGTCGTAGTACTAGCGGCTTCCTGGCACAAGAGCTAGTTTGGGAGCAGGATACCGAAAACTCTCGAAAATGGAATTTTTGACACCCCCATGACATTGGGGGCCCTGGCTACCCATCTCATCCTCTTTCAATCCTGATGAGATTTGCCACATACTTGTATATACTATACATCTATGTCGTAGTACTAGCGGCTTCCTGGCACAAGAGCTAGTTTGGGAACAGGAGACCGAAAACTATCGAAAATGGAATTTTTTGACACCCCCCATGACATTGGGGGCCCTGGCTACCCATCTCATCCTCTTTCAATCCTGATGAGACTAGCCACATACTTTCATATAACATATACATTTATCACAGTACTAGCGGCTTCCTGGCACAAGAGCTAGTTTCGGAACAGTAGACCTAGAAGTGTCGAAAATAGCCAATTCTGTACAGGAAAATATGACCCTAGAGCCGTTGGGGGGCCTGGCTACCCTCCTCATCCTCTTTCAATCCTAATGAGACTTGCCACATACATTCATATACCATATACCTTTATTGCACTATAAGCGGCTTCCTGGCACAAGAGCTAGTTTGGGAGCAAGAGACCGAGAAAGATCGAAAATATTTTTTTTTGCATCCCCCTCTGACATAGTGGGGGGTCTGGCTACCCTCCTCATCCTCTTTCAATCCTGATGAGACATGCCACATACTTGTATATACTATACATCTATGTCGTAGTACTAGCGGCTTCCTGGCACAAGAGCTAGTTTGGGAACAGGAAACCGAAAACTCTCGAAAATGGAATTTTTGACACCCCCCATGACATTGGGGGCCCTGGCTACCCATCTCATCCTCTTTTATTCATGATGAGATTTGCCACATACTTGTATATACTATACGTCTATGTCGTAGTACTAGCGGCTTCCTGGCATAAGAGCTAGTTTGGGAGCAGGAGACCGAAAACTCTCGAAAATGGAATTTTTGACACCCCCCATGACATTGGGGGCCCTGGCTACCCATCTCATCCTCTTTCAATCCTGATGAGATTTGCCACATACTTGTATATACTATACATCTATGTCGTAGTACTAGCGGCTTCCTGGCACAAGAGCTAGTTTGGGAGCAGGAGACCGAAAACTATCGAAAATGGAATTTTTTGACACCCCCCATGACATTGGGGGCCCTGGCTACCCATCTCATCCCCTATCAATCCTGATGAGACTAGCCACATACTTTTATATAACATATACATTTATCACAGTACTAGCGGCTTCCTGGCACAAGAGCTAGTTTCGGAGCAGTAGACCTAGAAGTGTCGAAAATAGCCAATTCTGTACAGGAAAATATGACCCTAGAGCCGTTGGGGGGCCTGGCTACCCTCCTCATCCTCTTTCAATCATAATGAGACTTGCCACATACATTCATATATGATATACCTTTATTGCAGTATAAGCGGCTTCCTGGCACAAGAGCTAGTTTGGGAGCAAGAGACCGAGAAAGATCGAAAATATTTTTTTTGCATCCCCCTCTGACATAGTGGGGGGTCTGGCTACCCTCCTCATCCTCTTTCAATCCTGATGAGACATGCCACATACTTGTATATACTATACATCTATGTCGTAGTACTAGCGGCTTCCTGGCACAAGAGCTAGTTTGGGAACAGGAAACCGAAAACTCTCGAAAATGGAATTTTTGACACCCCCCATGACATTGGGGGCCCTGGCTACCCATCTCATCCTCTTTTATTCATGATGAGATTTGCCACATACTTGTATATACTATACGTCTATGTCGTAGTACTAGCGGCTTCCTGGCACAAGAGCTAGTTTGGGAGCAGGAGACCGAAAACTCTCGAAAATGGAATTTTTGACACCCCCCATGACATTGGGGGCCCTGGCTACCCATCTCATCCTCTTTCAATCCTGATGAGATTTGCCACATACTTGTATATACTATACATCTATGTCGTAGTACTAGCGGCTTCCTGGCACAAGAGCTAGTTTGGGAGCAGGAGACCGAAAACTATCGAAAATGGAATTTTTTGACACCCCCCATGACATTGGGGGCCCTGGCTACCCATCTCATCCTTTATCAATCCTGATGAGACTAGCCACATACTTTTATATAACATATACATTTATCACAGTACTAGCGGCTTCCTGGCACAAGAGCTAGTTTCGGAGCAGTAGACCTAGAAGTGTCGAAAATAGCCAATTCTGTACAGGAAAATATGACCCTAGAGCCGTTGGGGGGCCTGGCTACCCTCCTCATCCTCTTTCAATCCTAATGAGACTTGCCACATACATTCATATATCATATACCTTTATTGCAGTATAAGCGGCTTCCTGGCACAAGAGCTAGTTTGGGAGCAAGAGACCGAGAAAGATCGAAAATAATTTTTTTGCACCCCCCTCTGACATAGTGGGGGGTCTGGCTACCCTCCTCATCCTCTTTCAATCCTGATGAGACTTGCCACATACTTGTATATACTATACATCTATGTCGTAGTACTAGCGGCTTCCTGGCACAAGAGCTAGTTTGGGAGCAGGAAACCGAAAACTCTCGAAAATGGAATTTTTGTCACCCCCATGACATTGGGGGCCCTGGCTACCCATCTCATCCTCTTTCAATCCTGATGAGATTTGCCACATGCTTGTATATACTATACGTCTATGTCGTAGTACTAGCGGCTTCCTGGCACAAGAGCTAGTTTGGGAGCAGGAGACCGAAAATTCTCGAAAATGGAATTTTTGACACCCACCATGACATTGGGGGCCCTGGCTTCCCATCTCATCCTCTTTCAATCCTAATGAGATTTGCCACATACTTGTATATACTATACATCTATGTGGTAGTACTAGCGGCTTCCTGGCACAAGAGCTAGTTTGGGAGCAGGAGACCGAAATTTATCGAAAATGGAATTTTTTGACACCCCCCATGACATTGGGGGCCCTGGCTACCCATCTCATCCTCTTTCAATCCTGATGAGACTAGCCACATACTTTCATATAACATATACATTTATCACAGTACTAGCGGCTTCCTAGCACAAGAGCTAGTTTCGGAACAGTAGACCTAGAAGTGTCGAAAATAGCCAATTCTGTACAGGAAAATACGACCCTAGAGCCGTTGGGGGGCCTGGCTACCCTCCTCATCCTCTTTCAATCCTAATGAGACTTGCCACATACATTTATATATCATATACCTTTATTGCAGTATAAGCGGCTTCCTGGCACAAGAGCTAGTTTGGGAGCAAGAGACCGAGAAAGATCGAAAATAATTTTTTTGCATCCCCCTCTGACATAGTGGGGGGTCTGGCTACCCTCCTCATCCTCTTTCAATCCAGATGAGACTTGCCACATACTTGTATATACTATACATCTATGTCGTAGTACTAGCGGCTTCCTGGCACAAGAGCTAGTTTGGGAACAGGAAACCGAAAACTCTCGAAAATGGAATTTTTGACACCCCCATGACATTGGGGGCCCTGGCTACCCATCTCATCCTCTTTCAATCCTGATGAGATTTGCCACATATTTGTATACACTATACGTCTATGTCGTAGTACTAGCGGCTTCCTGGCACAAGAGCTAGTTTGGGAGCAGGAGACCGAAAACTCTCGAAAATGGAATTTTTGACACCCCCCATGACATTGGGGGCCCTGGCTACCCATCTCATCCTCTTTCAATCCTGATGAGATTTGCCACATACTTGTATATACTATACATCTATGTCGTAGTACTAGCGGCTTCCTGGCACAAGAGCTAGTTTGGGAGCAGGAGACCGAAAACTATCGAAAATGGAATTTTTTGACACCTCCCATGACATTGGGGGCCCTGGCTACCCATCTCATCCTCGTTCAATCCTGATGAGACTAGCCACATACTTTTATATTACATATACATTTATCACAGTACTAGCGGCTTCCTGGCACAAGAGCTAGTTTCGGAGCAGTAGACCTAGAAGTGTCGAAAATAGCCAATTCTGTACAGGAAAATATGACCCTAGAGCCGTTGGGGGGCCTGGCTACCCTCCTCATCCTCTTTCAATCCTAATGAGACTTGCCACATACATTCATATATCATATACCTTTATTGCAGTATAAGCGGCTTCCTGGCACAAGAGCTAGTTTGGGAGCAAGAGACCGAGAAAGATCGAAAATAATTTTTTTGCACCCCCCTCTGACATAGTGGGGGGTCTGGCTACCCATCTCATCCTCTTTCAATCCTGATGAGACTTGCCACATACTTGTATATACTATACATCTATGTCGTAGTACTAGCGGCTTCCTGGCACAAGAGCTAGTTTGGGAGCAGGAAACCGAAAACTCTCGAAAATGGAATTTTTGACACCCCCCATGACATTGGGGGCCCTGGCTACCCATCTCATCCTCTTTCAATCCTGATGAGATTTGCCACATACTTGTATATACTATACGTCTATGTCGTAGTACTAGCGGCTTCCTGGCACAAGAGCTAGTTTGGGAGCAGGAGACCGAAAACTCTCGAAAATGGAATTTTGGACACCCCCCATGACATTGGGGGCCCTGGCTACCCATCTCATCCTCTTTCAATCCTGATGAGACTAGCCACATACTTTTATATAACATATACATTTATCACAGTACTAGCGGCTTCCTGGCACAAGAGCTAGTTTCGGAGCAGTAGACCTAGAAGTGTCGAAAATAGCCAATTCTGTACAGGAATATATGACCCTAGAGCCGTTGGGGGGCCTGGCTACCCTCCTCATCCTCTTTCAATCCTAATGAGACTTGCCACATACATTCATATGTCATATACCTTTATTGCTGTATAAGCAGCTTCCTGGCACAAGAGCTAGTTTGGGAGCAAGAGACCGAGAAAGATCGAAAATAATTTTTTGCACCCCCCTCTGACATAGTGGGGGGTCTGGCTACCCTCCTCATCCTCTTTCAATCCTGATGAGACTTGCCACATACTTGTATATACTATACATCTATGTCGTAGTACTAGCGGCTTCCTGGCACAAGAGCTAGTTTGGGAGCAGGAAACCGAAAACTCTCGAAAATGGAATTTTTGAACCCCCATGACATTGGGGGCCCTGGCTACCATTCTCATCCTCTTTCAATCCTGATGAGACTTGCCACATACTTGTATATACTATACATCTATGTCGTAGTACTAGCTGCTTCCTGGCACAAGAGCTAGTTTGGGAGCAGGAGACCGAAAACTATCGAAAATGGAATTTTTTGACACCCCCCATGACATTGGGGGCCCTGTCTACCCATCTCATCCTCTTTCAATCCTGATGAGACTTGCCACATACTTGTATATCCTATACATCTATGTCGTAGTACTAGCGGCTTCCTGGCACAAGAGCTAGTTTGGGAACAGGAAACCGAAAACTCTCGAAAATGGAATTTTTTGACACCCCCATGACATTGGGGCCCTGGCTACCCATCTCATCCTCTTTCAATCCTAATGAGACTTGCCACATACTTGTATATACTATACATCTATGTCGTAGTACTAGCGGCTTCCTAGCACAAGAGCTAGTTTGGGAGCAGGAGACCGAAAACCATCGAAAATGGAATTTTTTGACACCACCATGACATTTGGGGCCCTGGCTACCCATCTCATCCTCTTTTAATCCTGATGAGACTTGCCACATACTTGTATATACTATACATCTATGTCGTAGTACTAGCGGCTTCCTGGAACAAGAGCTAGTTTGGGAGCAGGAAACCAAAAACTATCGAAAATGGAATTTTTGACACCCCCCATGACATTGGGAGCCCGGGCTACCCATCTCATCCTCTTTCAATCCTGATGAGACTTGCCACATATTTGTATATAACATATACATTTATCACAGTACTAGCGGCTTCCTGGCACAGGAGCTAGTCTCGGAGCAGTAGACCTAGAAGTGTCGAAAATAGCCAATTCTGTACAGGAAAATATGACCCTAGAGCCGTTGGGGGGGGGGGCTGGCTACCCTCCTCATCCTCTTTCAATCCTAATGAGACTTGACACATACATTCATATATATTATACCTTTATTGCAGTATAAGCGGCTTTCTGGCACAAGAGCTAGTTTGGGAGCAAGATACCGAGAAATATCGAAAATATTTTTTTTGCACCCCCCTCTGACAAAGTGGGGGGTCTGGCTACCCATCTCATCCTCTTTCAATCCTGATGAGACTTGCCACATACTTGTATATACTATACATCTATGTCGTAGTACTAGCGGCTTCCTGGCACAAGACTTAGTTTGGGAGCTGGAAAAAGAAAACTCTCGAAAATGTAATTTTTGACACCCCCCATGACATTGGGGGCCCTGGCTACCCATCTCATCCTCTTTCAATCCTGATGAGACTTGCCACATACTTGTATATACTATACATCTATGTCTTAGTACTAGCTGCTTCCTGGCACAAGAGCTAGTTTGGGAGCAGGAGACCGAAAACTATCGAAAATGGAATTTTTTGACACCCCCCATGACATTGGGGGCCCTGGCTACCCATCTCATCCTCTTTCAATCCTGATGAGACTTGCCACATACTTGTATATACTATACATCTATGTCGTAGTACTAGCGGCTTTCTGGCACAAGAGCTAGTTTGGGAGCAGGAGACGGAAAACTATCGAATATGGAATTTTTTGACACCCCCATGACATTGGGGGCCCTGGCTACCCATCTCATCCTCTTTCAATCCTGATGAGACTTGCCACATACTTGTATATACTATACATCTATGTCGTAGTACTAGCGGCTTCCTGGCACAAGAGCTAGTTTGGGAGCAGGAGACCGAAAACTATCGAAAATTGAATTTTTTGACACCCCCATGACATTTGGGGCCCTGGCTACCCATCTCATCCTCTTTTAATCCTGATGAGACTTGCCACATACTTGTACATGCTATATATCTATGTCGTAGTTCTAGCGGCTTCCTGGCACAAGAGCTAGTTTGGGAGCAGGAGACCGAAAACTATCGAAAATGGATTTTTTTGACACCCCCCATGACATTTGGGGCCCTGGCTACCCATCTCATCCTCTTTCAATCCTGATGAGACTTGCCACATACTTGTATATACTATACATCTATGTCGTAGTACTAGCGGCTTTCTGGCACAAGAGCTAGTTTGGGAGCAGGAAACCAAAAACTCTCGAAAATGGAATTTTTGACACCCCCCATGACATTGGGAGCCCGGGCTACCCATCTTATCCTCTTTCAATCCTGATGAGACTTGCCACATACTTGTATATAACATATACATTTATCACAGTACTAGCGGCTTCCTGGCACAAGAGCTAGTTTCGGAGCAGTAGACCTAGAAGTGTCGAAAATAGCCAATTCTGTACAGGAAAATATGACCCTAGAGCCGTTGGGGGGCCTGGCTACCCTCCTCATCCTCTTTCAATCCTAATGAGACTTGACACATACATTCATATATCATATACCTTTATTGCAGTATAAGCGGCTTTCTGGCACAAGAGCTAGTTTGGGAGCAAGATACCGAGAAATATCGAAAATATTTTTTGCACCCCCCTCTGACATAGTGGGGGGTGTCTGGCTACCCATCTCATCCTCTTTCAATCCTGATGAGACTTGCCACATACTTGTATATACTATACATCTATGTCGTAGTACTACCGGCTTCCTGGCACAAGAGCTAGTTTGGGAGCAGGAAACCGAAAACTCTCGAAAATGGAATTTTTGACACCCCCCCATGACATTGGAGGCCCTGGCTACCCATCTCACCCTCTTTCAATCCTGATGAGACTTGCCACATACTTGTATATACTATACATCTATGTAGTAGTACTAGCTGCTTCCTGGCACAAGAGCTAGTTTGGGAGCAGGAGACCGAAAACTATCTTAAATGGAATTTTTTGACACCCCCATGACATTGGGGGCCCTGTCTACCCATCTCATCCTCTTTCAATCCTGATGAGACTTGCCACATACTTGTATATACTATACATCTATGTCGTAGTACTAGCGGCTTCCTGGCACAAGAGCTAGTTTGGGAGCAGGAAACCGAAAACTCTCGAAAATGGAATTTTTTGACACCCCCATGACATTTGGGGCCCTGGCTACCCATCTCATCCTCTTTCAATCCTAATGAGACTTGCCACATACTTGTATATACTATACATCTATGTCGTAGTACTAGCTGCTTCCTGGCACAAGAGCTAGTTTGGGAGCAGGAGACCGAAAACTATCGAAAATGGAATTTTTTGACACCCCCATGACATTGGGGGCCCTGTCTACCCATCTCATCCTCTTTCAATCCTGATGAGACTTGCCACATACTTGTATATACTATACATCTATGTCGTAGTACTAGCGGCTTCCTGGCACAAGAGCTAGTTTGGGAGCAGGAAACCGAAAACTCTCGAAAATGGTATTTTTGACACCCCCCCATGACATTGGGAGCCCTGGCTACCCATCTCATCCTCTTTCAATTCTGATGAGACTTGCCACATACTTGTATATAACATATACATTTATCACAGTACTAGCGGCTTCCTGGCACAAGAGCTAGTTTCGGAGCAGTAGACCTAGAAGTGTCGAAAATAGCCAATTCTGTACAGGAAAATATGACCCTAGAGCCGTTGGGGGGGGCCTGGCTACCCTCCTCATCCTCTTTCAATCCTAATGAGACTTGACACATACATTCATATATCATATACCTTTATTGCAGTATAAGCGGCTTTCTGGCACAAGAGCTAGTTTGGGAGCAAGATACCGAGAAATATCGAAAATATTTTTTTTGCACCACCCTCTGACATAGTGGGGAGTCTGGCTATCCATCTCATCCTCTTTCAATCCTGATGAGACTTGCCACATACTTGTATATACTATACATCTATGTCGTAGTACTAGCGGCTTCCTGGCACAAGAGCTAGTGTGGGAGCAGGAAACCGAAAACTCTCGAAAATGGAATTTTTGACACCCCCCATGACATTGGGGGCCCTGGCTACCCATCTCATCCTCTTTCAATCCTGATGAGACTTGCCACATACTTGTATATACTATACATCTATGTCGTAGTACTAGCTGCTTCCTGGCACAAGAGCTAGTTTGGGAGCAGGAGACCGAAAACTATCGAAAATGGAATTTTTGACACCCCCCATGACATTGGGGGCCCTGGCTACCATTCTCATCCTCTTTCAATCCTGATATGACTTGCCACATACTTGTATATACTATACATCTATGTCGTAGTACTAGCGGCTTCCTGGCACAAGAGCTAGTTTGGGAGCAGGAGACGGAAAACTATCGAATATGGAATTTTTTGACACCCCCATGACATTGGGGGCCCTGGCTACCCATCTAATCCTCTTTCAATCCTGATGAGACTTGCCACATACTTGTATATACTATACATCTATGTCGTAGTACTAGCGGCTTCCTGGCACAAGGGCTAGTTTGGGAGCAGGAGACCGAAAACTATCGAAAATGAATTTTTTTGACACCCCCATGACATTGGGGGCCCTGGCTACCCATCTTATCCTCTTTCAATCCTGATGAGACTTGCCACATACTTGTATATACTATACATCTATGTCGTAGTACTAGCGGCTTCCTGGCACAAGAGCTAGTTTGGGAGCAGGAGACCGAAAACTATCGAAAATGGAATTTTTTGACACCCCCTATGACATTTGGGGCCCTGGCTACCCATCTCATCCTCTTTCAATCCTAATGAGACTTGCCACATACTTGTATATACTATACATCTATGTCGTAGTACTAGCGGCTTCCTGGCACAAGAGCTAGTTTGGGAGCAGGAAACCAAAAACTCTCGAAAATGGAATTTTTTGACACCCCCCATGACATTGGGAGCCCGGGCTACCCATCTCATCCTCTTTCAATCCTGATGAGACTTGCCACATACTTGTATATAACATATACATTTATCACAGTACTAGCGGCTTCCTGGCACAAGAGCTAGTTTCGGAGCAGTAGACCTAGAAGTGTCGAAAATAGCCAATTCTGTACAGGAAAATATGACCCTAGAGCCGTTGGGGGGCCTGGCTTCCCTCCTCATCCTCTTTCAATCCTAATGAGACTTGACACATACATTCATATATCATATACCTTTATTGCAGTATAAGCGGCTTTCTGGCACAAAAGCTAGTTTGGGAGCAAGATACCGAGAAATATCGAAAAAAAAGTTTTTGCACCCCCCTCTGACATAGTTGGGGGTCTGGCTACCCATCTCATCCTCTTTCAATCCTGATGAGACTTGCCACATACTTGTATATACTATACATCTATGTCGTAGTACTAGCGGCTTCCTGGCACAAGAGCTAGTTTGGGAGCAGGAAACCGAAAACTCTCGAAAATGGAATGTTTGACACCCCCATGACATTGGGGGCCCTGGCTACCCATCTCATCCTCTTTCAATCCTAATGAGACTTGCCACATACTTGTATATACTATCATCTATGTCGTAGTACTAGCTGCTTCCTGGCACAAGAGCTAGTTTGGGAGCAGGAGACCGAAAACTATCGAAAATGGAATTTTTTGACACCCCCCATGACATTGGGGGCCCTGGCTACCCATCTCATCCTCTTTCAATCCTGATGAGACTTGCCACATACTTGTATATACTATACATCTATGTCGTAGTACTAGCGGCTTCCTGGCACAAGAGCTAGTTTGGGAGCAGGAAACCGAAAACTCTCGAAAATGGAATTTTTGACACCCCCCATGACATTGGGGGCCCTGGCTACCCATCTCATCCTCTTTCAATCCTGATGAGACTTGCCACATACTTGTATATACTATACATCTATGTCGTAGTACTAGCGGCTTCCTGGCACAAGAGCTAGTTTGGGAGCAGGAGACGGTAAACTATCGAAAATGGATTTTTTGACACCCCCATGACATTGGGGGCCCTGGCTACCCATCTCATCCTCTTTCAATCCTGATGAGACTTGCCACATACTTGTATATACTATACATCTATGTCGTAGTACTAGCGGCTTCCTGGCACAAGAGCTAGTTTGGGAGCAGGAGACCGAAAACTATCGAAAATGGAATTTTTTGACACCCCCATGACATTTGGGGCCCTGGCTACCCATCTCATCCTCTTTCAATCCTGATGAGACTTGACACAAAACTTCATGGGACATATATCTATATTCAAGCTTAAGCGGCTTGCTGGCACAAGAGCTGGTTTGGGAGCAGGAGACCGAGGAATATAAAAAAACGCATTTTAGACACCCCCTCTGACTTTTGGCGCCCTGACTACCCTTCGGATCCTCTTTCAATCCTGATGAAACTTGCCACAAACCTTCATAGAACATTTATCTATATCGCAGTATAAGCGGCTTGCTGGCACAAGAGCTGGATTCGGAACAGAATCTCGAGAAATATGGAAAGAAGCATTTTTGACCCCCCCTCTGACTTTTGGCGCCCTGACTACCCTTCGGATCCTCTTTCAATCCTGATGAAACTTGCCACAAACCTTTATAGAACATTAGTCTATATCGCAGTATAAGCGGCTTGCTGGCACAAGAGCTGGATTCGGAACAGAATCTCGAGAAATATGGAAAGAAGCATTTTTGACCCCCCCCCCCCTCTGACTTTTGGCGCCCTGACTACCCTTCGGATCCTCTTTCAATCCTGATGAAACTTGCCACAAACCTTCATAGAACATTTATCTATATCGCAGTATAAGCGGCTTGCTGGCACAAGAGCTGGATTCGGAACAGAATCTCGAGAAATATGGAAAGAAGTATTTTGACCCCCCCCCCCCTCTGACTTTTGGCGCCCTGGCTACTGAGACTTACCACAAACCTTCATACAACATGTATCTATATTGCAGTATAAGCTGCTTGCCTAAACAAGAGCTAGTACGGGAGCAGGAGTTGTTTTGACATGAACCACTTTTACTGGGCAGGTCCAGATGAAATTTTCATCCAACTTTTTTTTTTCATCTGCTAGATGAAATTTTCACCGGATGAAATTTTCATCCAACTTGACGCCGGTCTCATTTCTGAAGTATAGATGGTATATATGTTTATTTGTGTAATTACCTCTTTCCAGCCATTGACTATGCGAAATGCTAGCTCTTCAAATTACCCGAAAAAGAAGACAGGCCTTTTTTATTTAGTGGCATTCAAGTAATTATCTTATAAGTATTTTGCTTTGACCACATGAACTTTCTATTCAGTCGCAAGCGTTCCATTATCATGATGGTATAATGCCCGCAATTTTGATTGTCATGTCAAAAAGTCGCACATTTCGTTTAAGGCGTCGAAATGGGTAAACATTTTATAAGAAAACAATTCCGAAAGTGCTCGCCTTGTACTTTCCAGCGTTTTGTTTGGCGGTACGAACAAGGTAATTACAATCTCCTTCGCCAAAAAGTAGCTTCATTTAACTGGAAAACTCTCAAACATCAACTTGAAGATATTAATGTATATGCAAAAGCTTTAGTTGACAAAATCCTTGAATTTTCGAAGCAAAGTATTCCAAATAAAGTAGTAACAATACGCCCGTCTGAACCTACATGGATGAATTCAAATATTCGTAAACACATCCGAAAACGTAAAAAAGCATACAGAAAAGCAAAAGAACAAATTTACCGATCGACTGGGTCCGCTTTAAACATCTTCGAAATGAAACCACATCTTTGATAAGAGACTCAAAAAATGCAATGACTGATTCACTTGCCAACAAACTTAAATTTGACTCATTATCTTCAAAACAATGGTGGTCTCTTCTAAAATCATTCATTTCACCTACATCGAAATCCTCCTGCCCCCCATTAGTAAAAGATGGCCTGGTATACTCCGATGAAAAAGATAAAGCAAATATTCTCAATGACGCGCGCATAGTGAATGAACATCTTCAGGGTTCATGTAAACTTTGCTAGCGCCCCCTGAACATCATAAAAAAGAAACACATTGCTTATATTTACATTTATTTCTCTCTATCGCTTGTAGAAAAGTTATCAAGGCGATCATATTTACAAGCAAAAAGAGAATTCACGCGCAATGTGTGTTCAAACAACGGAACGGCATCGATGGCGTCATGACGTTTAAAACGTCCGATCTCATTGCTGAGAGCCATGTGTTTTATGTCGTCAAGTTTGATCATGTGACGCGTCGCGTGACACGATGTTTTTCATGGAACAATAAACCGCATTTCAGTCTTACAGATTTACTTCGACTTTGCATCAGAAAAGTAAATATTTTATTATATTCTTGTATCTAGTTATGCCTGGATAAGTTTATTCAACTTTATTTCAAAATGTGCATAACATATATATCAAATTAATCCACGTGAACCGTGACATTGTATTGAAGTTGATGGCGTTGATGTGGCGTTTGGATTACGTTGCGGTCCGACGTAGTTTGTGAAAATGTGAATGTGGATCGAATCGGATCGGATCTATATTTGCACACATTACCGCAAGCGAGATCGGATTTTAAACATTCAATTTGGTGAAAATGTTAGAATTTTAGAATTTCGGAATACAACTTCTATTTATTTTCTACCTCACTTTGTTCGTCCGAAAATAAATATTTTTTTTTTCTGCGGTCTTTAACAAGATATTGAGATCATGTAGAAATGTTTGTTACTGTAAATAATCGTGTCATGTTATATTGCCAAATGCATTCAGGATTGGTAAATAGATTTCGAAATATAAATCTCCTGTAAGAAATTGCAATCTTAAAGGAAAATTTGAAGATGGTGAAGCAGTGCACCTAATCCAAGAAACGCTGCATGTGCTTTCAAGACGTCACTTCAATTTTTGTTTTAGGGCGTCGACGTCTTACCTCCACAATACCACATCTCGCAGAGAGTGTCAAATACGTGTACATGTATATAGTGTGTTCGATTTTTCTTCCGAAATAAGATATTTAAAATTGCTTACTACCTTTTTGCCCGAACAGTCTGGTAAATGATAATAATACGTAGAAGAAGAAGCTTCATTTAAATCAAATATATGCAGGTCATTGCCATATATAAATGCAGGGGCAATATAGCTTGTTCAGTTGTCTTCACTAAACGCAAATAATATGGTTTATAACTTTGACATGCTCGGCACGATTAAGGTACCATCCGCTCATCCTTACTTACATGTAGGTATTAACTGTTTCGTGACGATTTCATGAAACTTTCTACGGCCATTCTTCCTCTTCTGCTGATTCAAGAAAAAGCATTAAACATTGACAGTAGTAATGGGCGCTACTCATTACTGCCAGTAAATGTTAAAAGAAAAACATATTTCATAAACTGACTGTTAGAGGCTTGTCCAAGAACAGTGTGACTAGTGTAACTGACCATCCCGACATGGCCATAGGGCGATTTCCGCGAACGAGTGGTTAGGGTCGATGATTTCAATATTTGCTCTTAATCATTCGATCAACTCACCTCTTGCCTGTCGTGTGTGGTTTGATGCTCGGTGGAGGCACATGTGGAACATGCAAATTCTGTTTGCGTGTGTGTAAGGTGGCTTTCCTCGGGTAATCCCTGTTTAGTCTGATCTACTGATTGATCAGTCTCATATGAGTTGAACAAAGTTTGAAAAGGGCGTAAAAATGATCCGAAAATTAAAGAAAATAAAACAAGCTATATGTGATTCACAGCTAAATGCATACTTCGCTGTCTGTGTGTCACATTTGATAAGATGAACACGGTGTATCTGTTTCATATTTAGATCAGATTTCATTATGTCGCTATTTAGGCAAGGGCTGGCCAGGTCCTGTATTCTACATCGTGTCCTTTGCGTCGATGTAGTAGACATGTGCGTCATCATTAAGAACAGTTCACATTTAAACTACTTTAAAGACCTTGAGAGCAGTACTATATACGCCATTTATCAGTATTCAAGGCAATTTGTTTAGCAGGAAAGTCAGATGTAATTGAAGAAGCTAATTGCGTTGAAAGTAATCGAATATTCCCCCGTGTTTCAAAAGCAGCAAAAGACATCGACCGAATAATTTGTTTATTTTAACGCTGTTTTTTTGACAGACTGATTAAATGATTTTTTTTAAATACCATGAATAACATGAAAGACACGTCGCCTAGAAATATCTCGACACACATAGATATACTAATTCTGATACCTAGTCATCGCTCACTTAATAAACTTGTGGCATAGCATATGCATGCGATTGGATGATAGTGATAAAGGATTAAATACATTGAGGGGCTTTAAAATGTAATGTTGAAATTTATATGTTTTAAATATTTATAATGTTTCATGAGAGCAATAGTCTTTTAAATATTAACACTGCCATTAGATCCATTTTACAACTAATAACAATTATAACCCAAACTTTTCGCTATGCATACAGCCCATCACCACACTATTGAATGTGTATACAAGGGGCAGTTGGAAAATACATAGAGCAGTCCTTTATTTTAGTAACTGATCGGCAAACCAATACATGTTTGAGAACTGTAGCAAATAGAATGGTAAGAATGGTTTACGAGTTGAAATTAAATACAAGAGTTATGACTGACAAGACATATTGAAGAAATATTGTATAGTCTATAAGATATGATGAGGTTAGTTCCCCCATCCACTTCTTGAAAATAGGGGATAATGTCATAAAGATTAATTTTCACAGGAACTGAGCAAGATAAGACGACATTATTCACATGACGAAATTCTCTACGTGCATTGATCACAACGATCAAAACATATACTCAGAAGGCACAAATCTGGCTGAAGTATCAACCTTAATCCCAACACAAACAGTCAGAAAACACGCAAAAATGCTATTTTTGAAACGGTAAAACTTTTGTATAAATCTATATTTTCCGTATCTCAACCACTGTTCGTCTTGTGCTGAAGCTAGCATGAATGAACAACGTGTACGTAATCGGCGTAATGTAGTTTAATGTCGAGTATCTAGTGACTTTAGAGCACTGACGTGGGAATTTTGGTTGATCAGACAGACGTAGAACTGACCGTGTATGTTTAAAGTCTTAAAGGGGTTATATGGGGTTATATAAAATTTGTGAACAAACATTTACAACCTGAAATGGTATAGATAAAGGAGAAAATGTAGACTTGAAGCATGCCCATGGAAAGGTATGACTCTCCCACATTCAGTCAACTAGAAAGAAAATCGTGAAAAATATGTGTTCTTTCGAGAATATGTGTTCTGAATATGAGCGAAAAATTTGACATAGATTTTCTGAATCAAAGATGGCCGATGTCCGCCACAGTTTATGCAACTTAAAACAACGTTGGATAATGACAAATACGAATTTACGTTTTATAAAGAAGGATATATACATGGATACAGGCTAAAGTTGGTGTTCACATTGTCATATTTACTTCATTTTCCATATGGCAAAAAAGTCAAATGGTTATTCACTGCTGATGGTGGCTGTTTTTTTTTTTTTTTTTTTTTTTAAAGTATGCATTGTCCAAGGTGCAGCACTTTGTAATCTAGCAATGTAGCACTGTAGCAGAGACATGCTTTTTGCCAAATGACTAAGAATGTGTAAAAATATGCCAGTCAAAAGTTCTAAACGGCCACCAAGGTGGGTCGGGCGTCAGACTCTATGACGGCCCCGACATAGCTATTCATTTTAGATGGTTGGGGCCGGAGCTGTTTGTCTGTTGCTTGGCCCACCGGGGTTCAACTTGTGTTTTTCTTTTGCGCCGGGTTTCATATTTTAGTTCAAGGGTTTCATATTTTGGTTCAGTTTAGGTAACTGAGTGGCCGCTTATTGGGGAATAGCTGCTGACTCGGCTTACTATATGTGTTTCTTATATAAGTACCTAAGTGTCTTTTAAGTTTTTTCCTACCCCTCGGTTTATGGAGTGGAATTTCTTTCTGATTACACCATTCCCGATCATTGCTCCTTGTACATTTTCAGTATAGTTTTTGGCGTCCACGCATCTCTATCGTCGGGCACATTACTGAATCTGTGAGTCCTCGTTTATGATTCACCATGGTCAGATGATGGTTATCAATATTTATTTGTTTGTCCTTGACGATACATTGACTAGTTAGAGAGTCACCACGAGGACCTAACAACAGACTAAATGTTGTTAACCTCTTCAGAAGAAAAGGGTGATGTTAGGCGCCTGTAAAATCGATTTAAGCCCCCCAGTAATTTTATAATATTGATCGTTCCAAGGAGATACTTCTGTTGTGGCTCCATTTGTTTTATGTTTTGGAGTCGATTTTTGTGCTGTTTGAACCTTATGTATGTTTTCATATCTTTATTTTAGTTCGGGTAACTGAGTGGCCACCTATTGGAAAATAGCTGCTCACTCGCCTTATGATATGTTTTCTAAGTACCCAATTGTCCCACCTCGGTTCTGGGAGTGGGAATTTCTTTCTGATTGCGCATTTTCTTGATCATTGCCTACTTGTACCTTTTTTATTCAACTTTGTTCAAAGACAAAAAGACTAGGCAAAACATTTGGCTTCATTTACTAAGCCAACATATCCGTTAAATTTCTAATAAAAAAACAATTAAGGGACATGCAAATTTAGGACAGACCTCTAATTGTAACGTTGCAAGCGATTGACATCCAGTTGTGTGCAGCTCTACCGGTAAACTGAAGATTCAACGATATCTACCATTGGTCATAAATGTGTGTCTATCAACAGTCTTTGTCACTTGATAGTATAAACTTTCTTGAATATTTTTCTATAATGTGTGATTTAATCAGCTGCTGTTTTGCCATACAGTGGTCAAATTGCGGATGCAGTGATTTTTTAATAATCATTTTTTTCTTTGTTGAGTGATTTTTGGGTGTCCCTAAACAGCGGAAAATACCATTCTTGGATGCTGGCTAACATCCTATTTTTGCTGCACTTGTACACGGCCTGGGGCGTTCTCTCGTCTGCTAAATGTGTTGGGGTCCACTAAGAGTTGTGAAGCGTATAAATGAGTCTCGTTTGGGGGCAAATTACATTGGGAATATATGGGATTGATATGATCCTTTACTAACAATACACATTTCACTAATCCTTTTTGCTTATAATCATTTTAAGCTCAGATTTTAAAATCCCCAAGCCATTATCCGTGAATTATTTGTTTGTGTTGAGGCTTAACGCCCCAGTCAACATTTTTTCAGTCATGTCGGGACGGAGCCAACGCTTCCTGGGTTTAACCAGTACTATAGGGAGTTAATGTGTCTTGCTCAAGGACACAACACGGTGACGCATGTGGGGTTCGAACCCAGGACCTCTCGATTCCGAGTCCGACGCTCTACCACTACGCCACCGCGCTCTCTTATTCATGAATAGACTTAATGGTATATGACCCTAATGTTGGTTAAGTCTGTTCAAATAATTATTGAAGTCCGTCTGGAGATCTTGATAAATCACATTATGTAATGACATGAACTGTGACGCAGAGTTTTAGTTGACAAGAAAGAAGACATTTCTCTGTAATACTAAACTAATTGAGTTAATGGTTTGCAAAATTCTGGCAATACGGCTTTGCAGTCATATGAAATGATCATTTTTACTAAACTATCGGTCATTGAAAATTGAAATGACTGAAGAAACTACAGACCAGTTCTGTGTCAACGTGGATGTACCATTTCGTTATTGGTTTAGATGGAACTTTTACCTCTTGGTGCGTTACATAAAAATTCAGACTGTTTTAAAAGCCACAGAGTACCCATATAAACTTAGATTCTTATTGACATAAACGACAAAAGTCATATGAGCCGCGTCATGAAAAAACAAACTGATTTTTAGGTCAAGTTTCCACGAACAATTTATCTTGTCGAAGATTATTTGTCAACGAGTTTGCGTTTACACACAGTAACAATACTTATACTACTTTGGTCGGTCACTCTTGTCACAGATATTTGACAATGAAACTTCGCCACAGAATTGAATTTACACGAGCATATTTTTCTGCGACATACCTACTTTGTCAAAACCTACGCGAACACAAAGACGCAGATCAGCTTAGCAGTAGATCACCGCCTTAAGTTTGTATTCAATACACGGATAGTAAAATTCCTCTTCTTCTTAAATCCAAAATTTCAAGCTACTAGCCATGTTCTGCAGCTGCATATGCCGTTTTGTGTCAAGTCTGGTCGGAAACTTCAAAGACCCGTCTTCTCGAGTCGCGAAATATTTGCTTTGTTGTTAAATATGCATGTACATGGTAAAGAAAATAAGATTCGTGTTTAGAAAAAATAATGCATGTATTTATTTCAAACCTTTAACCAAGCCGAATTGAGGGGAATCAACCGACCAAACCAGCTATCACACACACACACACACACACACACACACACACACACACACACACAAATAAATAAAAAAATAAAAAAAAAATAAAAATAAAATAAAATAAGTACAAACTTGACTAGCAAGATAAACAGCTGTTTTTGAACAAAGCAGTCTCCAGGCTACTATAAGTGAAAACGTGCAGAGCGTGATTCAATTTTTCATTTTTGTCCACTTTGCACAAGTTTACAAAAAAACAACAACAACAAAACTTATTATATCAATTTCTTAAAAGCGCAACCGAAAAGAAATCAAATATTAAGTGTAATTTTTATGCGGTGCTTTTTGTTTGCCATGTCCTTCCTGTATGGTATTTGTGTCGGGTTCTTAAATTTGATTGCATCAATTCTGGTTTGCGTTGCCTTACTTCATGAATTTCTGATTCATATGTTTGCGTGTCATGTGCAACGCTATCATTTATTTTAAATTCTCATTTTCGTTCTCTAATGGCATCAATTAATCCTATCTGTTTATCGCAAACACAGGCACTCATAAGCTGTGCAGGCACTGATGCTTTACTTCTGTTCTGCCCCCAACCGCGAATCTAATTGTCTCATGATTTGCATTTTAGAAATGAAAATAGCTGCTCATCCAGCTAACGATATATTCTGTAAGTATCATTTGCCTGATTTTGTCAAACTTATTCACTCTACTTCATATATAGAACATCGAATGTGCACAATCTATCAGAAAGCTACCACCTTGCTACATTTTCACCTTATGAAATTGTCGTGTTGACATCGTTTGTTTTGGTCATTCTGTGCTTGCTTCGCGTCTGTAATCATATGGTGGGCTGCGTTATATATTGCCCCGTTCCCTTCAAAATGGTGTCAGGTTTCGGATTTTAAATTTTTGTCGATGCACGAACTGTCTATTGTTCGAGCATCGTGCCCGAACAGTCTATGCTTTTCAAACCCTCTTGTCACTACATACAACCTGTTATATCGACAACTTGTATCCGCAAGCAAATGTTATTACATGCAATCGCAATTTGAAGAACTGTGGGTAAGCGACCATGGAGATATTGTAAACAAAACTGAAAATTTTATAAGATAATGGAAACTCGGGTTAGTCTCGTATGTCTACATTTTTTTTTATTATTGAGAATAACATGTGTGGTACCGATATCTGTGTCATGTAGTGCAGCAAACTGTCTAAGGTCAGCTGAAAATACTTTATGAGGGGAAACCCCTTTGCAGACTCTTGCTAGCGAGCATCCCTAATTTTGGCCCAGTTCTAAGTTCTACGGTATATCAGTATGCACAGGGAACATAAACTACCAATTCCAAAGCTTTGATTGTTCTTAAAAAAGCCGTTTTCCAGTCTTCATGTTATTGTTTTCGCGAGTAGGTGTTATTACATTTCCCTGCTAAGTTATTACTTCTTCAGGTAAAAAATAGCAAATGATAAGGTTTCCTACAGTTGATACTTGATAGTGATGTATTTAAAAAAAAAACATTTGGTATGAGCTTTCTTGCAGGAAATTTAATATGCTGATAAAAATAGGATGACTTTTCATTTATTTTCATTTAAGCTGTATACTTGGCATATTTTAGTTCTATTGTTATGATCTTGCATGCGATTATTTTCCCCATTTAGTGAAACCCTCTACTGCACGAACTTCTGTGACGCAACAAATCATCTCTATGTTAGTCAATTACCACTAGCCAACGAAATCTACGTGACAGCGTGGAAGAATAACGATAATCAAGGGTCAATTTCTGGTCTCGTATTTGTAGTATGGATAAAAATCGTTTAACAAAGAAAGTGTTTTTATATAGTCTTCACCAAAACCGTACATGCAAAAACTGGGCAAACAGAGTTTCCGAATATTTAAAAAAACTGAACTGCGATGGATTTTTAAATGTCGAGCGCCCTATTTCTAAACGAAAATTATTAGACTCGATTCGGTCGCTTACATTACAAAAGTTTCTGAGTGATTGGAAATCTAAAGTTATTATTGAGTACGGTACAAGACGCAATACAGGAAATAAGTTAAGAAAGTATAACTTCTCAAAGTAGACTACACTACGGAACAATACTGTAGAACTATAATGTCCCAAACGCACAGGGCAGCTTTTACACAATTCAGAGCCGGTGTAGCCCCGCTTAGAATAGAAACTGGTCGGTACGAGGGTTTGCATTTAAAAGAATTTGTCCGTTTTGTCCGGCATATCTTGAAGATGAATACCATGTAATGTTTCAATGTGATTTATATAATGAATTAAGACAGGAGCTTTTTCAAACTGCTATGATCCAAAATTCGTCCTTTGAAAATATGTCAAACGATGATCGCTTTTAGAATTTGTGCCAAAACCTGCTTTTTAATCCTTCAAAGAAGGCAGCTGTTTCTTTGTAAATAATATTGATATTACAGACTATTTTAACCCCGTTTATATGTTATGAGCATGTCTTTTTATATTCTTCATTGAAATCATATGTTAAATGGTCGCATCACAGTTTAAAATTGGAGAACTTTTTACACATCTTGTTTTTAAAAGTATTTCAAGTCTTCTGTGTAGAACACCAGTGGACCCCCGCTTGCTCTGGGCACAACGTTCCTGGAGATGCGGGTGCTGGCTCGTGGAGAAGCTCTAATGTGACGCTCCGGTGCCAGGTCTTGGTGAGTAAGTACCTGAAAGCTCACAGACTCACTCCTGTAGGTCTACTGGTGTTTTGCACTTGCCGAGAACATTTTTAAACAATTATCATTGACTTGTTTAATAAACCATCTTAGGACTAATGGACTTTTAGATGTTTGAAGACAATTTTGTATTTCTCTTTTCATTTTACGAGTATGAATGTTTCTTACGTTTTACTTGTTGTACATTTTATAAATCTGTGATAATCTGTATTTAAGAAATCGTAAAACTATAGTGGCTCGTAAGTCTATATAGACTGGATTTTTGTAAATCTGTACATAACTTATGTATTTGATATGTGGCACTCTAATAAACTATTAAACTATTATAGATCGAGCCTTGTCGAAGATAGATGTGCTTTAAAACAGTCCAGTCACACAGGGCAGAGTTGTAATGCCACTTGTAATGTACTTGTGCCTTTATTATTCACAACGTCTTTCCCCGTACACTATGGATATGTAGGGGTCGCTTTTCGATTCATTTGAAAGTACCTATACCTTCACTAGTAGTGAAGACAAATACCATACAAGGGCATTTAACCACTAACATTGGCACAATAGAATCCAAATCATGGCAGTTATTTGTTCTCCTTTGCAAATATGCAAGAAGATGGCATTTAGATACATTTGCGTCTACTTCTAAATGAGCAATACGATGTAATTATGAAACGCTGATAACTTTATGGCGCAAAATGTTTAATATACTGTGCCTCATTGCAGCGCGTTTCACACATTAAATGTTTAACGATGTAAATAAAAAAGAAAGATTCTGAATTGAACTTTCCTACAGTTTTCAGAAACATGTTTGTCTGCTACTAATGCCAAGAACAGTTTACAACATTTGAAGACATTATCCACCATACAGTTGTCTTCCACAGCGAAAAATCGCTTAGCATAAAGGAAAACGTTTTCCAGAACCAACAGAAATATACAATTTAAATGTACAGCCTTCAAAACACTGGAGTCTGCATTTAGGAGAGCCGATTAGCATGTCCAATCGGATCAAAATGCTTATAAGAATGGCAGTCGTGTGTCTTTACTGTTCCTATGTGTTTGACACCTCTTTTTGCATGACAGATTACATTTTCAATGCTATCACAGCCACGCATACCCATAGGCGCTCTTAATATGTCTTCATAGTCGCTCAACATAATGAACGTGATAATTTACATCAACACATCAACGTGAGGAAACTGTGACATCAACAGTAAGAAACATTATCTCAGCTGGGAGAAATAATAACACTGGCAATAAATAAGCAGTGGAAAACAATAACAACACCTTTTTTAATATGGTATTTTTGGCTTTGATTCACGACTAAGAGGTAATATTTTACTGTCTTTTTGGTTCGAAATATTGCCTGTATACTATCATAAAACGTAAATAAAAGAAAATGACAGAAAAACTCCTTACCACGCCTACTTCTTGTTTTCCTTTATGATGCCTTCTGAAACGGTAAATCGGTAAAAATGCACGCGCAATAGGATAACGGTAATTGTGAGATTGCTCAAGTAATCTTTAAGGTACAGATCGTCCAGAATTAAGAGACAAAACGACATTTCATCATCAGAATCGTACGAAATCATCAACATTTCCAGTAGTATACCATACCAGCAGCTTGCGGATACAGGTTGTCGATATAACAGGTTGTACGTACTGATTGTTATTCATTGACTATGCCAAACACTAGATTTGTCAAATTCACGAAAACATAGCCAGGTCCGTTTTATTTGGTGGCATTCAGATAAATAACATAATTATATAAAGGATCTTACATGAGTGATCATTTGTTACGAAATTTATTAAACAAGCCTTCGGCGAGTCATATGAAATGTTGACGAGTGTAAAATTCGTCTTATTATATGACCTTTTCTGTGTGGATTTATACAAGATATTGACGAGCAAAACTATATAATCACAATTCGAGAACCATTCTTCAGAGAAATAAAGAATAAAAACAATATAATTTTGAATTGGCGTTGTTGTTTTATGTTTCTCACAAAACAAGCACAATTATTTTCAACATCTAAAACTGTCTATAGCTCTATAGTTATTATACAATTGATTATCGTCCCTGGTCATCTGCTGCTTCAGTGATACAGTGACTGTTATCTATTTTTTAATTCAGTTTCGTTCCTTTCAAGATTATTTCAGCTCATATGAGACGGGCCAATCAGTAGGTGGGGCGAAAACGGGAGAACCCCGAGAAAAACCACCTGACACACCCGCAATCAGAACTTGGCTTGTCTCACATTTGGCCAGAGCGGGGCTCGAACCCACACTAGTCACAGCGGTGAGATGATCGAATGATTAAGCGCGGTAATGAAATATCAGCGCTCTTAACCACTCGGCCACGGGGGCCGCCGACTGTTATCTATGCAACACATCTCTTAACTTTCTACAACTTGAAACTTAAAACACTTTGTTGGAACCAAACTCTTATATCCCAACATTAAAACAAAACATGTAAATGTATCATCATCACCCTTTTGGTTACATTTGTTATATTTTGAAAAGCAATATAAAGTTAATTATGGTTATTAATGCACGACTGGCTTTATAATTTGCGACATTTATGTCGAAATTGAAATAAGTGCCCGTGTAACATTTCAAGCACCACTGTATCATTATATTTTCTTGCAATTTTATTATTTTACTTTTTAAAAAACATACTTTGATAAACAATTAGAATCGTGCAATGCATTTTAAGCTTAGCAGTTTATGTCTAGACGCCAATACATGCCCATTAAATTTAAAATGCAGTAAAAATTGTGTGGCACGGCTAGGTATTTTCAAAAGTTCGATGTGCAATAAACCAATAAATTTTGTTGAACAATGTCGCTTCTCGCAGGATAAATGCATCCATACCCGACAAAACAAGAAACGCGATGAAAATCGTATATAATGACACAATTTTATTTATATCATTGCAAAGACATGTTATTCAATGATACATAGCATAAAACAACTAGGTGATAAATGTTAAAGTCGCTTAAAAGTGCAACGGTTGCAACGGTTTAAAGTCTATGTACAATAATTACTGTTGGCGTTTTTTGAATCTTTGCATACCAATGTAGGAACTAAGATACTTATTCTTCCATTTCTATCTGCACTTTCTTCGAACACGAGTGCTAAAATCTTGTCAGTTTTAATCGTTTGATAACCTTTTGAACAATGATTCATAATCCTTATAAATATTGAAACTTGTATGAACTGTTGCGATCATGACCGATCGAATTTGAACTTTTCAAGACGATTCAACTACACTGGCTTCTAAACAATTGCGAAGGATATCGTAACTGCCGTTTAAATTTGAAACACATTTATGGTACCTATGAATAATCACGTCAAAAACGTATTCTCCGTATGCCAAGATGTCTCTATTCTATACATTTGTACTACAAACGAGAATTTTAGCAAAATTTGAGCAGAAATATAATATTTGAGACATTTCGGATTTGGGCAATTAAAATAAAAAAAATATCATTACTGCGTTTCTTTTTTTTTCTCGGGTGTATATTTGAAGGTACAAATAGGCAATGGTCAGGAAATGGTCAATCAGAAAGAAAATCCCACTCCATAAACCGATGGGTCGTACATCCACAATACCATATATCGAAGAGAACGTCAACTATATAGTGTCTTTGGTTCTGCTTCAGATATAAGATACTTCAAACCTCTTATTATCTTCTTTGCCCGAACAACCTCACTCGCTGCTGGTGACTGCCAGTTGAACGTAGAAATAGAAGTTGTAAGCTTCATTTAAATTGTAACGTTGTGCTATAAATATATATGCACATTCTGTCAAAGTTAATAAGTGTCGCATACATGTACATGTATATAGCACAGTAAATCACCCTTGGTGGATGAGCATGCTTTTCCACTGATGGGGGTTTAGTTGTTGCTGGGCTCGGCGATTTTTTACAAAATCACATACAAACAGGTAAATGTCGTTTATCAATGAGTGCAAAATAGCGTGTTGCAGCTTGTCTCCTCAAAACACACACAATCTGCTACTGTACATATTTAGGTATCTCTTTCATGAAGATTTCATGATTTCTATCTTCTGCTGATTCAAGGAGATCATTAAATATAGTCAGTACATTTTTAAAGAAAGCAAGTATTTATAAACTGACACTGAGAGGCCTGCCCAGGCACAAAACTACTAGTATATTTGACCATCCAGGCTAACCATGTTTAAGTCCGTGGAACTTTGTAAAGCATCAAACCAAACGAAGAAAACTTGTAAGAGTGGTCCCGTGACCGAGAGGTTACGTTCGATGATTTCAATATTTCCTCTTAAATATTCGATCAACTCACCTCTCACCTGTCTGGTGTGGTTTGATCCCCGTACGAATATGCAAAATTCTGTTCGCGGGTGTGCAAGATGGCTTTCCCGGGGTAATATCGTTTGTCTTACCTACCGATTAATCAGTCTCATATGAGCTGAAGTAACTGTAAATGGAGCATAAATAAAACTGAATCGAAAAAGATATAAATCATAATAACTGGAAACACGGGGTCTATTCTTCAAGCCAATATGCTCGGGATTTGTGCTGGTTAAGGTCAATTTATAATCCAATTATGTAAACATGTCGTGGCAAAGGTCACTTTGGTTCCGTGTTCCGTTAACTTAACATGTAAACGGGACAAAGTTGGTCACGGGGAGGTGACAATCAACAATGCGCGGATTATACTCGGGTGTTTCATTGTTTTCTGCATAAAATGAGAAAAATATAAGAACTTAGGTCAGCAATGTACATTTTTTTTAAGTGCAGTCTCTAGATACATATTAAAACATCAAATTAGCATTAACAAATCTTTGCAAAAGTTTAAGAAGCGTTCAGCGACAATGTTCAAAGCTCGTAAAAGCACGTGCCTCATCCGCGAGAAGATAAACTAGCGGTACATTTTGGTTGATTTGTCGACACACTTGTGATTTTGAGCAGACTGCTAAAGGTGAGTACACTTGTTGGTCTTCAATGATTTTAATATTCAAGAAATAACATATCATTATGCTTTGGAGGAAGAACAGCATGTAAACATGTAACGAATAAGTATAAAATGTAGGGGTGGTGTGAATGCAAAGCACAAAATCATGGGTTGTGAGATATTTTCAAAAAACATGAAACTGTTAAGTTTTCGTTATTATTGACATTCGTTCGTGATATGTACTCTTTTAACAGACAATACCATAATTAATATGTGCAGTTGCATACATTAAGACTTTCGTTAAAATGTTACTGTAGATCGAATAGTAATAGGCCTTATAAGAATTACAACTAGTTTGTACGATTAGCAGTGAAAGTATTAAATGTTTATGCCAAGGTTACATTTGCCCCGATCATCGTACGATTTTTCGGTCTGCGATTTTCCCTACGATTCTAGACATCGTAGGTGATCGTGAGCTATGACGTATATATGTGTCAACAATTCAATCTTGCTCTGGCTTTCGTCGATGTTTTGAGTCAGAACCGTATAGAGATCGTATGGAAATCGTCTTTAATTGAAAATAGTACGGAGCCCGTGCGATGTCCGCGAGGAGTCCCTATGATTTCTGACTGAGCCCTTTCTTTACGATCGCCGTACGTTTTTTGTCCACAAATTATCATAATAAATCGTGCGGCGATCGTACGATCATCGCAGGGTCTCCGCACGGCGCGAGCACGACGTGTCTACGGATTACGGTTTTCCGATTTTTAAAAAAAAAATGTGAAAGGGCAGACTATTACAGATTCGTAGAGGCTACGGAGATCGTTCGAACATCGTAGGATCATCCTGCAGACACCGGACGAAAATGCCAAAATAAGCATCGTGCGATCATCGCAAGCTAATCGTGGTACAAATGTGACCTATGTATTAGTCATAGTAGTCATTGATGTCAGGATGACTTGGGCATTACATGTACGTCCAATCGATACTTTAGGTCGAACGGAGGCAAGAATTAGGTTAAAAGTCCCAGTCGTCAATGGTTGAGTGATGTCGGGAGGGATTCAAAGCTTCCTGTGTAAAACCAGATATATGGTGTATAAACGTATACGCCCGCCTACAAATACAAAAGCATATGCTAAACAACATTTGAGCCGCGTCATGAGAAAACCAACAATGTGGTTTCCGAATAGGTTCGACACAAACCGAGCTGTACAAACACAGAAGACGGCTAGAGGCTGAAAAATTTGGATTTAGAAAGTAGATGAATTGTACTAGCAGAGTAGCGAAAACAACTCACTCTGCATGCCAATGACGATATTTAACCAACGCCGGAGTGAGATAGCTAACTCCGAGGATAACGCCTACGCCTGAGGAAAATAGAGAGTGTTCTCTTTCTAAAAATGTCAAAATAAATTGGAAAACACTCTCTTTACTCTGTTTCGCTAATTTTGTATCTTCCCATGACAGTGAATTTGTTGTTCAAAACAATTTTAGGCGCAAAGATATTCGTATAATTGATAAATAAATTTATGAAAGATGTACATAAACACAACAACCTATTTAAACAGCTACACGTGTGTTTCTGTACGAAGATAGTGGTTGAAATTTTGCACATGGAAGAAACAATCTACATCTGACATCAGCAGAACCGAAACACGCTTGTTTTTGGTATATTTTGAACATTTTCAAGCATTTAATTAACAGACCCTCTTTTTTGAGGAAATGAGGGTAACATTAACGCCGGAGTAAGATACGACTGCAGCCGGAGTAAATGTTAGAGAATAGACAAGATAAACTACGACGCCCGATTTTGTTCTCAAGATTTGATTGTCATTTTATCAAGAAATCATATTTACTTTCACCCCATAGTGGCCTGTAATGCTTATAATCTCCTATAAGATGCTTACCTTGTGGCGTGGGATCGCGCGCGCACGTTTCTGTTACACCTAGAATTGAGGACACCTTGTTACACATATTGTCTCAAACTCGTAGTTTATTATTAATGAAAATATTTCTGTACACGAAGATACAAACGAGCAATAATTGAAACAAATTCATGGCTTGCTTGATTCGCCACAGACGTGCAGTGCAACATGCACTAAAAGAGCACAGTTTTATTTTCTTTTGCAGGCATTTAGATTGTACAGTTTCAGACGGTCGAGTCATTCACATATTGATTCAGAAAACCTTTTGTTACAATACATGACTTAAATGCTCATGTCATGCTTTATAGATACGAATAGTAATGATTTTATTAAAACACGGTCCGTAATAGATAGTCGTATGTGCTTAAAACGGGAAGAAAATTCATCGCTGTTTTTCCATAACCGTGCACGTGCGTGCACGTATGCATCATGATACAGGTATAGCTCCCAAATACTGTTGCTACCACTCTATCGAAAAAAAAGTCGAGTAAAAATTGTTTTGAATCAGCATTCTGTGCAAACGTTATCATCCTCAGGCGTTGGTCATGTCCATATATAACCTTCCTCCGGCGTTGGCGATCCCATTCTTTTTTCCACAAGGAGTCTTTGGTGGCGAATAATGTCTAAATGCTTCGTCAGAAATGAGTTTAAAGTACAACAGTTTGTACAGCGAGTGTGAGTTATAAATTATAGCGTGAATAGAGAATTAAGAGTTTTGTCTTTTAAGAATTGTTGACTTCTAAATCGATCTTGACAGTCAAAACCACAAAATCGTGCATGTTTTCTTGTAATTTATATGTTCCAGTCAAAGAGTTGTAACATTATGTAGTTTTTATTTGGAAGCAAGACCATCTTACAACATTAATTTATCATTACAAATACATTATCCCCTTGCTCTATAAGATATTTTATACTTTTGCTGACAACCCTTCACACAATGTTCGTCAGGCGTTGGCTATTGCCTCGGAGTTAGCTATTTCACTCCGGCGTTGGTCGAATATCGATAATTGGCATGCAGAGTGTGGACAAAGGCGCTGACCATCTTCGCAGTTACTGTGAAGCTGATCTGTGCTTTTGTTTTGGCATATGCGAAATGTTGGGTTTCTCATGATGCAACTCATTCAGTATATTTTATAGATGTCTTGTAATGTCATTTGCCCGCCTGGTGCCTGTGTGTAGATTATATATTCAATTATGTATATTCCTGGGCATTCTGGTCCACAGATTTACTTTCCTTGTGGTCGTATCAATATGTTTGCAACATACATGGTTGGAAACCTCTAACTGTATGTCGATGTCAATAAGAATCGGACTCGCTATCCCTCGAGATATTTTGCCCGGTCTTCATAAAATTTCTGCATACTGTGTTTTTGGTACAATCATTTTTTTTAATTGTCTCTTGAATAAAAAACGTAAAATAACACATAACAATTAAACATTTTAAAAATGTTTCGGCAATGACGAAAACAGAAATAACAATATAAACCGAGCGCGGTGACCTGGTGGTAAAAGAGGTTTTGGATTCAATTTCAACAGGGGTAACCGTGCTGCGTCCTTGAGCGACACATTTACTCCCTACAGTACTGGTCAAAACACAGGAAGCAGTGGCTCCGTTCAGACGTGATTGAAAAACTATTTTAACTATTTTCTATGCAGCAGTGTGTTACAAAAAGTTTTCGCCAGCGTTACGTAACGTTCCCAGGAGCTGACTCTCTGAATGCAACCCGCCATTGCTAAGGAACAAGGAAGATCAAAATGGCGTCATCAATATCTTAAGGGTTGGCGTTGTGCAACTCACGCCAGAATTAGGAGGAACCATTTTGTGTTTTGGGATGGGATGAGATCCTTATTAAGCTTTTCAGCGAATATGTCTCTCAGCCACTATAAACAAGCTCAATTATTTCAGCTTTGAGAGTGGTTGCGACTGCATAAACAATATAAGAACCTGTTACAGTGTCAGTCAGATTGCACGTTCACCGTACTAAAGCGTCTTAACATTCACGGCCACCTGAAAAATGTGCTTTTTACCAAGATTTTTTTATTTTGGACTCGCTTTCATGAAGCGATTTCGATTTCCAGGAATGTACGTACTGGTTATATATATTTGTGGGTCGAATCGGACAATGTCCGGTGCATAAATATTCAAAATGAAGGGCAAACTTGTGAATCTGGCCGAAACTGTTATATCAAAACAGCTACGTATCGAGACTTTGAACATCAAAAACTAGTTTGCTATTGCATCTTCGCCACTCTAGTTTTGATTTCTACTAGCGTTTGTAAATTCTCTTGAGACTGCACATCAAGATTTTATTCAAAATCAAAAGATAAAACAGTAATCATGCAACTTACCTGACGTGTTCACCTGTCTACTCCATTTCTTTGTTTACATTCAATTTTTCACAACCACTACCGGAACCTGCTTATACCTGGACGACACCAGATTATAGAGGCTTAGAGAATAGACCCTGTGTGGAAAGGTGATATAGGTGTATAAGATGCATATTTCACTGTCTGTGCGTCACTTGTGACAGGATAAACACAGAGCATCCGTTTCATAATAAGATAGATTTCCTTAAGTTTCTATTTAAGCAAGGGCTGTGTAGGTGCTGCATACTACATCGTAGTCTGTGCGTCGATGTAGTAAATATGTGCGTCATCATTCACATTTAAATTGCTATAATGGCTTGCGAGCAGTACTATATATGCAATTTATCAGTATTCACGGCAATTTGTTTAGTAGGAAAGTCAGATGTAATTGAAGAAGCTAATTGCGTTGAAAGTAATCGAATTCTCCGCGGCAAAAGAAATCGATCGAATATTTTGTTTATTTTCACGCACTTGTTTGTTTTGAGTTTTACACCGCTTTGTCCGCGCCTTTTCTAGACAGGCGTACTCGGTACTGACAGACTTGGATGAGTGAGCGATACAGCTTAATGGGTTTATACTTGAGCATGTTTGTCTGTCGGTACGCCACTATAGTCCTTTCCTAAATCTCAAGTTCTAACCTATTTCCAGGCAAAATGTATGACTTGTATGTGTACAAAACTATTAAATGTTTTTGTTTTTTTTTTTTCTAAATGTATGTCGCCAATGCTGATCTCGTCACATATAGACTAATGTAGTTGTATACATAGTCATACCTAGCTCAATTAATGCTTGAGGCAAAGCATAAGATAGTGATTACGATTACATGCATTGAATGGCTTCGAAACGTGATGTTGCAATTCAAATGTTTAGCATATTTCTAGTGTTTCGATATCAATGAACTATGACAGCAATAAACATTGATAAATGGCAAACTACATGGTGTCCCAAAACACGCAACCGCTACTAAACAGTGCATAACTTTTTTAATTAACAAAATACAAATATAAGCAAGATGTTCAACACAGTTACGTTGTATAGTGGAGCAAATATCAGGGGCTATCTTTCAAGAGGGTGGTCTACGGAGTACCACATTTGTTTCTATATACCAAAAAAGTTCGTATTGGTCTGTAGTTTAAAAATCCAGCGTTTGCCACCTTGGCAAACCTTGCATAACTCCAGTATTCAAGATGGCGTCCAAGATGGCTGTCATTTCTTAAAATCAACCCCTATACACAAATGCATCATAATTTTCATGTGTTTGCAATGTAATGGTATTTTAATGCCCCATTTCATGTAAGAATGATGTAATTGTCTATTTCAAGTAAAAAAACCTGACAGTTTAGGTAAAACAGTTGTAAAAATCATATTTAAATTCACAAATGCACGTGCCCAAGGTTTTTCACCTCGGAATGTTTGTTTAATGGCTCATTATTTATGATCAGATAGTTATGGCTGCTATTTTACTTCTTTTCTATCAAATATAATATCTATAAAGATTTTATAGAAACAGAAATTGTTTCTATATATACGAGGGTCATTCAGGAATTAATGACAATGATTCCATTAAACTTTATTCTTAATACTTGTGTGCTTCTCATATACTAATTACCAAATTTGAAGATGTATGCTATTCAATGCTTCCTCCAAACGTACGCTAAGATGCCAGTTCTGTGGTTGCTAGGCAACCAAAGAGTACAAGGTAAATGAGCTTGGACGCGACATACTGTTGTTTATAAAAGCTAGTACTTGCCTGGATGGAAGACCAGTATCTTGGATATGTTAACAACATTTCATGAGGATTAAATATGTGGTTGTTGTAAGCATGACTGTCAATGATATTGATCACAGTGACACTGTACACAGAGTTTCAAAATGAATCATCACCGTCTCCAGTTCAAATTTAACTGTATCAAATCTAGCTAGTCTTTTTAAAATCTAATACTTGTTCCATAACAGTCTCAGATGTTTTATTTTTTGTTTTTGTTAAGAAGCCATAGGAATGCATTTAAGATTAAACACATCACTAGCTGTTGGAATTTATTTGATTGTTTCATTATTTGGTTTAAACCACACTGTTAGGCTCAGAATGGGTTTATTTTGTCCTGTTCTGCTGTTGCTTAGCAACCACGCAAGTTGCAAATCAGGAAATTAACATAAATGTTATGGCCGCCCTTGTTGACCTCTAGTGCTTTCATTAATCATCAAAAATCACTGATAAGACTGTCCAAGCAACAATCCTACACGTTTTACTTACCCTACCCCCCATACAAAAATAAGTAAAAATTTACTTTTTCGCGTCCATGGACACTTCAGGAGCCATATTCAAATTAGTATAGCGTCAAATCTTGAAATGATAAAAGCACAAAATTTTCAGGACCAATGCATAATATATGTGTCCACATGTAACATATCAAATAAAGCCGAGCTTAATTATACTTTCCGAGATATGGATCCATTGTCATTAATTCTTGAATGACCCCCGTAATATCCATGCTTATAAACAGGTTTTAGACATCCAACCCAACACGGAAAAAACAACAAAAAGTACATGTTTTCCCATACAAAGTACGCTCTAAAATCTAATTAGTTATTGATTCTATATACCATAGTGTTTGTGTTGATCTTGGTTTGTAGCTTAAAAATACAGTGTCTGCCACCTCTGTAAAACACAAGATAGCTCCAGTATTCAAGATGGCATCCAAGAAGGCCGTCAAAGTTTTCAATTCTGAAAAAATGAGACACATATGTCCCTTGACTTTTGTTTAGAAACAAATATGCTTATATTGAGCTATAAACACTTAGAGTTATCTTATTATTGTTATTTTCATGTGTTTTCCATTGTTAAAACTACAATAGCATGTATATTCTAGATATGAATGGAGTAAGGTCTCACTGACAAGGCAAAAAAGAACAAAAAATACTTATTTTCCTATACATTATAGGCTCTTGAATCGTGATCGTTATTGATTCTATATACCAAATATTTTGTCTTGCAAGCTTATGAAGGTTTAAAGCTTTTAAATCCAGCGTTGGCCGCCTCTGCAAACCCAGCATAACTCCGGTTTTCAAAAGGGCATCCAAGAAGGCCGTCAAAATAAAACATTTCGAAAAAATAAGCTGCATGTGTCCTTTAACCTTTGTTTACTAACAAAACAGTTAAAAAAATCAAGCTAAAACACTTAGATCTATCTTTTTAAAAATATTTTCATGTATATATTTCTTTTTCAATATTACATTATGCATACAAATCTAGAAATACATGGGGTAAGGGCTGGAGTATGTTTGAAAAGATGCTACTTAAATTCCTTTTAATAATCTGAATCACTGCAATTTTCCTCTGTCAACATGCCTGAAAAGATAGTATGCACATTTGTGTATATAACTACATGCACATCAATTTCCACAGTGTATGGTTGTCGACACATAGAGCTTGTGCAGTATACATCACTCATTTCTTTACGTTAGCAAACAGTGTCATTCAATAGCTCTGGAGCTGCAACTGATAGTGTTACCAATAATACTAAGCATTTTATTTTATAATTCTTTGTCCTATTCAAATCTAAAGTCTGATGGTGATTTCAGTTCTTGAACATAGTGCAACCCATTCCGCCAAATATGCAGTTGATAGGCACACCTCAGGCAATGAAACCCGAAACTTTTATCTGTCGAGGTAGCTTTTTAGCCATCAACAATATTGCCTTCTCTGCGCACAGTGAGTTTAAAGACAAACTGTTTTTGTTACGAACTTAGACCACCTATGATCCTCCGAGTGTTCTAAATCTTCACCTAGATGGTGCCGATCTATATTCGTTTCAGGACCCTGCATAATGTGATAACAAAGCTAAATGAAAATAACAATCAGGAAATGGCGCAATCAGAACGATAGAGGTCATTGCATGTTTGGTAAGTTTACATCTACTGCCT
Source organism: Rugalucina vietnamica (assembly GCA_964017185.1). Taxonomy (NCBI): domain Eukaryota; kingdom Metazoa; phylum Mollusca; class Bivalvia; order Lucinida; family Lucinidae; genus Rugalucina; species Rugalucina vietnamica. The sequence continues at coordinate 41,048,225 of OZ024876.1, forward strand.
TTTCGTTATTGTCAAAGTTATCGGTAACTCCCAGTATAAGCATACCCCCTGATTTCTGACGTAATTTCTGAGGGGACGGTTCCACTGAGGGAGTGTTAGCTTGTGTGCTGATGATAAAATTCGCCTCATTTCAGGGTATGTAATCGTATATCGAAGATAAGCTATTTGTTAAATCAAATAGTCTACTCCAGATTTGATCATGAACAACAAGACCTACATGTTTTGGGTATGCAATAGAAATTGCTGCTTTATTTGTTTGTTCTTGATGAGTCATTGACTAGTTTATTTATTTATTTGTTTGTTCTTGATGATTCACTGACTAGTTAGAGATTCACCACGAGGACCGAAGAACTAAATGTTATGAACCACTGCAGAAGCTGAGGGTGAGGTTAGGTACCTGTAAAACCGGTTTAAGCCCGCCAGTAACTTTGTGTTACTGATCGTTCCAAGTCGATACTTTTGTGGTGGTTCTTTTTGTTTTATGTCTTGGTGTTTAAAAAAATTTATGCTGTTGGCGCCTTATGTATGTTTTCATATTTTTAGTTAAGTTAAGGTAACTGAGTGGCCACCTATTGGGAAAATAGCTGCTCATTCGGCTTACGATATGTTTCATGGTATAAGTACCTGATTGTTAGTTTGGTTTTTTCCCACCTCGGTTTTTGGAGTGGGAATCTTTTTCTGATTGCTCCTTTTCCTGATCTTTGCCTACTTGTACCGTTTTGTAATATTACAAGCAACTTAAAGACAGTGCAAGTCTACTGAAGCTCAGCCTATATGTCTGAAGCATTAGCAAAACTTCTATTGCTTACACTTGAAGCCGACCATTTGTCTAGTACAGTAAAATATCTTGAAAGGTTTGCAATGGTGGCATATTGATCCATTACAATTTCAATGTTTCTAAGAATACCATTTATAAACAAACCGATAGTTTTATGATTTATCGTATCTTCTGCTATTATTTACAAGAAGCCTGTGTGTATACCGGTAATCAGCTGAAATGGTTTGGTTTAATTTTCATAGTTGATCAAACATATTCAGCGCTTCAGCCACACTGATTCGTACCAAATCAATCTCAATACGTAAATGATAATTTGGACCATAACTAAATAAAAAGGCTCTTTTTATAAGTACCTAATTGTCAATTTAGTTTTCCCACCTCGGCTTTCGGAGTGGAAATTTCTTTCTGATTGCTCATTTTCCTGATCATTGGCTACTTGTACCTTTTCTATATTGTTTGTTTTATAACATTCTATGTCACATTACCCAGCTTTCTATTAAGTGAATAACTATGTAAATGATAATTCTGACCATAATTAAATAAAAAGGCTCTTTATATGGATTGTTTTTATAACATTCTATATATAACCCAGCTTTCTAACTACAGGTGTTTAAATTTGTCTATTAATTGGATAACTCTACAACTTGATTTTTGTTCATTATTGAACTTTCATACTCAGTGCCATTGAGCAAACAGCTCCTTTTACTGCACAATATATTGCTCCAGCTGCAACTAAGTCACCATTTGGAAGGTCCATTAGTACATGTATGTATATACATGTATGTATAGTTATATTAAATTGCCTTTCCCTGTTGCTTCAACAACTCTTATAAATACATCAATGTTACAATCACCAATTGTGCATGCTAACATCGACCAGCTTCCACTTACTTTACTTTCATTTTGAACAGGTCACAAATCTCGCCACAAATAAGCAATTATTCTTCCAATAAAAATACTTTGTAAATGATATGGTACTTCTAGGGTTAGTCTAATCATTTCTTATGTTTGACTTTACCTCTCTACTGTTTTTGCTTTAATTCTCCGATAAGTGGATTTACAGTTCCTATGGCAACACAGTTTGCATGAACCTTGTACATAAATACTCAAAGCATAATCAGTAAATGAGGAATTAGAACCTACATATGATAATAGTGTCGAAACAAAACATGGTTTGGTATTATTTTGTTTTATATAGTGCCATATCGTACATCCATGTCTGCACCAAGGTTTTATTAATTGTAAGATTAATACTGCACCAAAGTTATATTAAGAATTGCAGAACCAGAATTTGTGGATAACATTTGTAATAAGATTTCGGAGCTAATGATGTACAAGAAAATAAGTTTTCTTTGTTGATCTTTTTCTTGCCGGTCAAGGAAATTCCACTTATTTCTAGAATAAATACATCTGGGCCTTCCAATAACTCGATTCAAGAAACATAGTTTTGGATATAGCACTGATCATAGCTGGACTCCAAATGGTCATTTCATACTACCTTTGGTATATGTCTATATACTTTACTCTCGTTATAACAAAAATTGAATATAGCTAACACAAAGATTGGTTTGAACCCTAACAATAGTGTTATAAAAAGGTTATGGTGTCTGAATAACTTTGTTTTAACAAGGAAAAACACACATGAAGATAACATTAAGAAAATGTTCTAAGTGTTTTGCAACTTGATTTTAGCTTTTTATTACTTAATGAAAGTCAAGGGACATATCTGGCTCATTTTTCAAAATTCTATATTTTGACGGCCTTCCTGGATGCCATCTTCAATACTGGAGCTATCATGTGCTTTGCTAATGTGGCAAACACTGGATTTTATGCTACAAACTAGGACTGAGACAAACAATATGGTATATAGAATCAAAAACAAATACGATTGAAGAGCATATTTTATATAAGAAAATAAGTACTTTTTGTTGTTTTTGTCGTGTTGGATTGGATGTCTAAAACTTGTTTTTAAGCATGAAGCTTATCTATAGAAACAATTTCTGTTTCTCTAAAATCTTTACATATATTATATTTGATAGAAAAGAAGTAAAAAAGCAGCCATAACTATCTGATCATAAATTATGAGCCATTAAACAAACATTCCGAGGTGAAAAACCTTGGGCACGTGCATTTGTGAATTTAAACATGATTTTTACAACTGTTTTACCTAAATTGTCAGGTTTTTTACTTGAAATATACAAATATATCATTTTTACATGAAATGGGACTGTAAAATACCATTACAATGCAAACACATGAAAAATATGATGCATTTTGGAGTAGGGGTTAGTTTTAGGAAACGGCAGCCATCTTGGACGCCATCTTGAATACTGGAGTTATGCAAGGTTTGCAAAGGTGGCAAACGCTGGATTTCAAAACTACAGACCAAGACGAACATTTTGGTATATAGAAACAAATGTGGTACTCCGTAGACCACCTACTCCTATTTCTAAGCTACTTTTTGAACCATATTTGCTCCACTAGTAGTTCTATTATAGTTGATTCTTAATCTGACACCCATTTTGCTAGGCGGTTGTTAAACAGGAAGTGACATCATACCAAATCTATGATAACATTTCCAGTTATCTGCTGCCACTTGCATTACAGGACATTAAAAGCAGATCAAAAAATGCAATTTCCAAGCGTTCTCAAACCTTTATTCTCCCTAAAAAGTAGTATAAATTGACGAAAATTGCAATAATTATCAGAAAATTAAGAGAGCTTGTTAACAATGGACAACATTTGTTAAAAATGCAAATTTTTAGTTCTGAGTATATTGGGGGGTCAAAGCTCTGGTCATACTCACTCATAATCTGAAAGAAGTATGAAAATATACTAATTGAGTGTCAAGATATAAGGTAAAATCACTGAACCGTGAAATTAGGTCACAGTGATCTATAAGTTTATTATGGTCAAAGGTCAGGTCATACTCACTCATAATCTGAAAGAAGTATGAAAATATACTAATTGAGTGTCAAGATATAAGGTAAAATCACTGAACCGTGAAATTAGGTCACAGTGACCTATAAGTATATTGGGGTCAAAGGTCAGGTCATACTCACTCATAATCTGAAAGAAGTATGAAAATATACTAATTGAGTGTCAAGATATAAGGCAAAATCACTGGACCTTGGAAAGTAGGTCAACCAACAGTAACCGTCATGACACTAAGTTAGTGTCACTAAGTTAAAAGATGAATGACCAGGCATCTTCCCATGATGAGAACATCTCTTATATCTGAAAACAAGAATTCTTATCTTGCTGTTATGCACCTATTATGTAAATGAACTAATTAACACCTAGAGTATTTAGCTACATCTACCTGTATTTTTCTCATTTTCTTTACCGCAACAAAATACTAAAAATGGTATTTTTTGGTCAAATTTAACGTTTGAAACACTAAGTTCTATTAACTTTTCTCACTCTTTAAAGATATAGCCTTACAATTTTTGTACAATTTAAAATCTAAAAATTTATATATTTTCCATTCTATTGATTGTGGTATCAGATAACCTTTTAATGACCAAGTAAATATCAGACTCTGCCCACTGCAGAATTTTATTGCCATAATTACTACAGGGTGAATCAAGACCACCTGTTATCAGCAGGAAGCCTCATAACCGCACTTCCTTATCTAACCCGAGTTAACACCTAGTTTCTCGGGTAACCGCACTTAATTTTATAAGAGGATGTTCTCAGCATGCTAAGTTGTTTCTATTTAGAAATAAAAAAAAAATATATTTTCAGAGAGTTCTAGATTTTGACCCAGCCCCCTTGACTCGGACCCAGAGGTTGGATGTCATGGAACCTAAAATGTATGAAGTATGAATGCTTTATGATAAGTTGTTGTCAAGATATGGACTCTTTGTAAAAGTAACACAGTAGTAGTAACGTCCATTTTTTACACTGTTCTAGTTTTTAACCTCTAGCCCCATCCACAGGCATGGACCGAGGAATCCGATGCTATGAAATGAAACTCAACCCTACAGGGTACCTATGGTCCAAGTACGAAAGCTCTCAGATAAAAGGTTTTCAAGATATAGAATTCTAGAATACTATACCACAGAAAAGCAATTATTAATAATGTTCTAGATTTTAACCTCTAGCCCCAACCCCTGGCAAGAACCCGGGGATCCGATGAAATGGAATGAAAGCCAACCCTCCAAGGTACCTTTGGTCCAAGTTTGAACTCTCTTTGATAAGTAGTTGCCAAGATCTGGACTGCTAGACAACACGGGGATCCGATGCAACGGAATGAAAGCCAACCCTCCAAGGTACCTTTGATCAAAGTTTGAACTCTCTTTGATATGTAGTTGCCAAGATCTGGACTGCTAGAAAACTTTGACGCAGTACATACAATTTTTTACAGTGTTCTAGATATTAACCCCCAGCCCCACCCCCGGGCATGGACCCAGGGGTCCGATAACATGTAATGAAAGCCAACCCTCCAAGGTACATATGGTCCAAGTTTGAACCCTCTATCAGAAGTAGTTGCCAAGTTGGGCACTTCTAGAAAACTTTGACGCAGTGTGACGGTAACGGGAACGGGAACGCGGACGACCGAGGTGACTACAATAGCTCTTTGCACTTCGTGCAGTCGAGCTAAAAATTAAAACTGAGATCCTTTAAGAGCAGTGAACACATTAATGAGAAAGGGGATGGGTCATACCATCAAAGCCATCTTTTTTTTAAACAAAGAAAGACTTAATAGTATGACTATACTAGCCACTAATCTGCATATCATTACTTTTTATTCATTCATTTTGATAAAATTTTAAAGTTTATTGAATTTAGTTATTTGCCTTGCCTCTAAGATAGAAATGTTTCTGACTGGCTGGAGATATCTCAAGACAAGGGATTGCACTAACAAAATGGTATTAAAATAAAGAAAAAAATATATAATGCAAGGATATACACATACATGTACATCAAGTTCTAGAATCTAGACGAACGTAAGGCCAAAATGTTCTTGAATTAGTCTGTTAAATAAATTTTGAAGTCCGTCTGGAGATCTTGATAAATCACATTATGTAATGACATGATCTGCGACGCAGAGTTATTAAAGGCAAAAAATGAGATAGCTCTCCGTGACACCAGACTAAATGAGATAACGGGTTGCGAAATTCCGGCAAAACGGCTTTGATGACATAAGAAATGAACAGATAAGTAAACTTTTGGCCATTGAAAACTGAAATTTAAGAAACCACAGAGCAGTTTTGTGACACAGTGTAAGCACCATCACATGAAACACTTTTCTCATAATGCGTTACATAAAATTTTCAACCCTCATACATTATTGTTGTTACAGTATTTCTTGTATCATGACGTCAGCCTGTTTTCAAAACCACAGGACACCCTTATAAAATTACATTATTGACATCCATAAGAGCCGCGTCTTGAGAAAACCGGACTTTGTCTATGCGAAAACAAAGGCGCATTTGTGTTTTTATACATGGATAGTACAATTCCTCTTCTTCCTAAATCCACATATTCAAGCCATCTTCTATAGCTAAACAGACTGGTTTGTGTCAGGCCAGGCCGGCAATTAGGAAGACCGAACTTCTGGCGTCGCGGCTCATTTTGGTTGTACGATCAGTATGTTTGAATAAAAAAGTCGCTTTGTTAAATATAAAAAGTGTCGTGTTTAAAATTTAGTGCATGCATTTTACTTCAAATTTTTTACCGCGGGAACCAGATATCACAAAAGTAAATACATCAAGACCAGCAAGATAAACAGCTATTTTCAAACAAATAAACTATAAAGGTTTGATCCTTTGAACGCAGCAAAAACATTCAAAGGGAGATATTATGGACTATATTGCGCAATTTCGGGTAATGAACCCTCTTCAGTAGCCCTTTTTAAACCGGCAACGAACGCCAGACTATAATTGTGCTGCAATTTCGAGAATTACACGAGGAGTCTAAATCAAAGACATATTCCTAAATTGGGTCAAATAATTGAAAAATTGCTTAGAAGAATGTTTCTAAACGTGAGTGTTTTGAACACTCTGGATATCTTTACTGATCTCAAAGAACCGAAATAAAAATATAATCTGCACTATGGATGATGTACGGGGAGACTTTTTACGGCCGCCACAAGGCACAACACCAGCTGCAGTAATAGCAAATAAAATATAAAGGTTTGATCCTTTGAACGCAGCAAAAACACTCAAAGGGAGATATTATGGACTATATTGCGCAATTTCGGGTAATGAACCCTCTTCAGTAGCCCTTTTTAAACCGGCAACGAACGCCAGACTATAATTGTGCTGCAATTTCGAGAATTACACGAGGAGTCTAAATCAAAGACATATTCCTAAATTGGGTCAAATAATTGAAAAATTGCTTAGAAGAATGTTTCTAAACGTGAGTGTTTTGAACACTCTGGATATCTTTACTGATCTCAAAGGACCGAAATAAAAATATAATCTGCACTATGGGTGATGTACGGGGAGACTTTTTACGGCCGCCACACGGCACAACACCAGCTGCAGTAATAGCAAATATAAGTAGTCTTCTGTCTAATATAAGGGGAAACGTACAGTGCGTGTCATAATTTCTCATTGTTGCCCAATTTGCACAAGTTAACAAACCAGATGACCAATGGTCCTGTAAACCTGGGATATATACATGTACTTGCTTGACTATTTTGGTCAGGAATAGCCCCGGGACAGGGACAGCTGAACCCCTGGGGTCAATTTTATTTTGCCCATTTCTTGGAAGTTTTTCCCTCTAATGACATTTTAGCAATTTACTTAATACGCGCCAAAACTGACCTTGCTGTAAAATAGCTCAAGGTCATCACAGCGTCATAGTTTATGTACACAGTGTAGTACGCATGCCCCCGATGCTACATGCCACGTTTGTTGAGAGAATTCCAGAGAAGACTTTTCAAGGGTTTTTACCATATATGGACATGGTTGCCATCTTGGTCATACGACTGGATTATTTATGTACACATTTGTTGCCCCTTCATATACAGTGTAGATGCTTCACGTAATTTGGATTTTATTGGCCGAGCAGTTTCAGAAAAGATCTAAGAATGTCAAGGTAATAAACATGTATATTGACCCGGGGTAGGGGAAGACCAACCTCTGGGGAACATTTTTGTTTTCACAATCACAAATCATCAGTCGATTTGCCCATTTCCTTCAAGCTCTTCCCTACCAATGACATTTTAACAATTTTCCCCCGTTCAAATGTATGGGTAAATCTTAACGTAAAATAGGTCAATGTTAATTCAGGGTCATAATTTATGTATACATTTCAGTCCACAATGCTACATGCCAAGTTTTGTTGAAATTGGGCTACCGGTTCCGGAGAAGATTTTTGAAGGGTTTCTACCATATATGGGCATGGCGGGCATCTTGGCCATGTGACCTGGATTATGTATGTACACATTGGTTCCTCCCCCCCCCCATTCCTATACATTTAGATGCTTCATATCAAATTTGGCTTGAATTACCCGAGCGGTTTCAGAGAAGATTTTTGAATATTGTGGTAACAAACATGTATATTGCCTCGGGATGGGGACCGACCAGCCCCTGGGGTCCAAATGTTTTCAGAATCATAAATACTCAGAACTTAGAGATTGAAGATTCATGCTTACATATTTCCCTCTTCATCATATCACTTCTACGAGGTTCATATTTCTTCGATAGATCTGATAAATGGTAAAAATGTCACTAAATTGTTATAAGATCTTATAATACTCATAATCCGTAGAATAATAATATGCATACTCATGTAGTACTCATTATCATATACCTGTCTCTCTGAATAGTGTTCCTTTTTATATTTCTAACTTTTTCACGTAGGCAAATCATTTTCAGTGTCATCTTGTCAGCTATGCTTGACTCACTCAAGTGCCAACTAACACATGCCTCTGTTTGGATAATGATATCGCCAATATACCAGTGCATCACTGAAACGTTTTTCAAAAATGCTAATCTCTCGTTCGATGAGTTCTACAAGTCTTGTTGTACATCTCATCTTCATATCCTTACTTCACTGTCGCGTGACACATGATTCACATACACTTGTATCACATGACCCATGAATCAAAAACATGAATCACATGACATATAAATCACATAGACATGAATCACACAGGCATGAATCACACACTCATGAATCACATGGCACATGAATCACATACACATGAATCACATGACACATGAATCACATGGCACATATTCAGTGCTTCCGCTGCTTAGGCTTAAACAAAGCCTCGTCATAAGGAAAGTAAGGAGAGAGGGACCAGGAATCGATGCAATTAAATTTAAAGTCCCAACATAGACAGTGGGTGGGAAAGAAAATACATAAAACACAACAAAACATTTTTCAACAACACACTCGAAGAGCAGAATGACTAGCTCTTTCCCAACAAGCTAGCCATCCGGCTAGGTTGCAACAGGAACGAAAGGGAACGAGTACGACAGAGAGGTAGGCGCAATAAACAGTAGTATAATGAAGATAAACCACTTTTCCTGGGACACCGATTATCGTTCAACATGGGACAAGTATGATGAAAACAAATCACTCTATATGGGACACAAGTTAATGTTTTTAGCGGGCACAACGCCGAATACCACTGATTGTTGCAAAAACGAGCAGATCAGTAACTAGTAATCTTATATACACATGTAAATAAGTTAGGGAACACTTTTAGCTCTTGGGGAAAGTTTGAAAAAAATCTATGTTCCTCGTTTCTGGCGATACTGAAATTTTTATCACATATATTTCATACCTTGGCCTAGCTATAGACCGATTTATGGAAATTCACAACATTTTGTCTTTGTACTACGGAGGATACAATATGCCATATGTGAAAAACTTCACTTCTACAGAATACAAGTTTGCCTTTTTGCTTCTGTACTCCGCAAAACTCAATTTTTGAAAGCAAAACGGGAATAAAATGTTGAATCTGATCTTTCTTAATGAATAAACGACTTCGGACCTAAAACTTCATGCTTCATCTCTAAACCAGCTAATCATACAAAATCTACTATTTGCATTGATTTCTATGGATAGCAAAATTCTTGGATATTTTGCAAATAAAGCCGTAAAATAATAATTCCACTAGGACACTATAACCAGAACGCGCATGTTTGGATTTCTAAAGGGTCATATCGAATATCTGGCCCAACATTTACAACCTGCAAAATGTATACCCAAAGAACAAAACGTGACCATGAAACCTACCCCCGGGAAAGTATGGACCTAGTGCCAACAGTCGGTCAGAAAATAAAGAATTAATTTTGTGATCAGAGTTCAAAAAGCAATATCTCAGCTTTATGCTTGCGAAAAAATACGGCAATGCGAGTTCAAGTAATGAAGATATCGCACCGACAAGCGGTGCGTTTCTTAAATTTAGCAAAACTTTTCTGAATCAAATATGGCCGCTGTCCTCCGCAGATGATGTTTGATGCTAACCATTTTCACATAGAAGCAACTTTGGATACTACAGATTCTGACAAGTTGTCAAAACATTTTTCATAATTTTTACAAAGAAGGATATATACATGTACAGTCTAAAGTTGGTAGTCACATTATTACAGGTGTTCCCTAACTTATTTCCATGTGTATATAAACGACTTTTCTAAAGCGGTACTTCTGTTGTGATTGTATGTGTTTTATTTTTGGTGTCGAATTATTGTGCTGTTGGTCCATTTTATATACATTTTCATAAATTTAGTTAATTTCGGGCACATGTAACTGGGTAGTCACTTTAAGGGCAGCTTAAGATATCTTCTCGATGTATCAGTGCCTGATTGTTAATTTGGTTTATTTCAAAATCGGGAATTTGATGGAACTTTGGTTTTAATTGCACCACTGCTCAGTTTTAACATTTTCTCATGATCAAGTCAGTTCAGTGACGACCGACGTCGTTGTTATCTCGCAGTCCGGATGCTTTCCAGATTCGGGAGTTTCAAACTTCTAAATATTTTCTTTTAGTTAAGCCTTCGCATTAGAAAACCAACAATTTGGGTGTATGACCAGGTCCAACACAGACCGGCCTGTACAGTCACATAAGTAGACTAGAAGCTTGAAATTTTGGTTATAAGAACTTTGTCGGAATTTTAAACGCACATGGTTTTTCACATGGCGCGGCTGTAAATGTTAAAGAATTATGTCGTCTAGTCTGGGATTCATGTTATTTAATCATTTTAACACACCGCGAACAAAATTCCAATGCCATTTAGAAATTTTAGTACAGATTATTGTCACGCTTTATTCTATTTATCGATCGTAAAAAAGTAGAACGAGTGCAAATATTTACATACTATGACAAAAAGAAGATACATGTGCACAGCATGCAAACAATTATAAACTGAAAGAAGAAAAAATATAGCCTTACAAGTCGAATATGCTGTGACTTTAAGCTTCATTTTGCTGCTGACTATTGCCTTCCTCTCTGTTATACCGTCACAATTGTATTCGGTTGAGGCTAGCCATATGGCTTCCTTGTTGGGAAAGAACTAGAACCTTGCTCTTCATGTATGTTGAAATATTTGAGCCGCCTCATGCGCCTCATTGGAAAACCAACAATCTGCATATGCGAAAACAAAGACGCAGATCAGCTTCGCGGTAACCGCGAAGCTGATCAGCGCCTTTGTTTTCGCTACACGGATAGTATACTTCCTCTTCTTTTTAAATCCGAAATTTCAAGCTTCCAGCCTGCTTCTGTGACTGCACAGCCTGATTTGTGTCGGACCTGTTCGGAAACCACATTGTTGGTTTACCCACGAGGTGGCTCATTTTCTGGTGCTCTGTACTTTCTTTCCCGCCTGGTGTTTGAGCTGTACAATCTCTGTGTCCTAGATGTTCATTACGAAAACACGCCCATGCAATATACAGAGATTTTTTAATTGTATAAATTGAAAATTTTCCATAGAAAATTTTTGATATTTTTCTTATTTTTGCTCAAAACATAGATTGTGGGTACACGTTAGAACCGCCTCGCCAAGGCGGTTCTAACGAGTACCCACAATCTATGTTTTGGAGCAAAAATAAGAAAAATAGGTATACCCCTACATACCCCAGTTTTGCTATATAAAAGTGGGGTATAAGGGGGTATATGTTACACGGACATGTTTTTCTGATGTTAGGACACAAGAACTTTTGAAACAATAACTTGTATTCTGTGATCATGGTATTTAAGCAAGACATTAATTATTGTCTGTCTGGGTCTTCTATATTGATAAGTTACTTAACGCCATATGCTAAATGTATTTCCGTTAGGAGTTCTTGTTCATGCTTTCTATGACAGCTAAAACAAATATCACGCCAGAAGAAGTGAATTTAGTTTTGTATTTTGTATAATCAATGCATTTGAAAGCGCTTTACAGCGCTCATCGGACCGTAAATAATAAGAAAATAAATTTGTGTTCGTTTGCCAAGCCCTCGTAATAGAATATAATAAAGCCCAAATCGCGTACCATGGATTAACGTTTTCTAACTACATTATGGTGTAGCCATCACCGCGAAAAACGTTGCCAATATCTTGTTTAACAATGTGTTTGTTGTGTTAATATAGTTTCAAAACAAGAACAAAATGCCCAAATAAATAGCTTTACTCGACAATTTGCTTTGTCTTTTTCATTTTTGTATGAAAAAAAAAAAAACAAACAAAAAAACAAAAACAAAACAAAACAAAAAAAAAAAAAAAAAAAAAAAAAAAAACAAAAAAAAAAAAAAAACAGCAACTGAATAGTTGTTGTAAAGTCAACATTTTAAAGTTCTGGTATGCAGACCGGAAGTACAGCAAATGGAACATTGACCTGTTTCACCAAATCATGCAGTCATGTGGGGCATAATTGAGCCGCGCCATGAGAAAACCGGATGTTTTCCTATGTGAAAACAAAGGCGCAGATCAGCTTCACCTTTGTTTTCGCTACATGTATAGTACAATTCCTGTACAATACCCAAAATTTCAGCATATCAAGCATTCTTCTGTGGGTGTACAGGCCAGTTTGTGTCGGGCGTGGTCGGATACCTCGAAAACCGGTTATCTCTCGTCGCGGCTCAATAATGCTTATCTGCCATGCCCTTAAAGTGTTTGTGCTTGTTGCTGTTTAAAGGAAATTTTCAAAAGCACCGATTAATTGTCCGAAAATGCAATTTTCAGAATTTTGTAATCTTTCCAGTTCTTCTCTAAAATTCAAAACGCAAATGAAAAATATACACATACTTCTGAATGGTGTTTCCCTTCAGTGTGTTTGATATATTCAAAGGTCGACTTTTCAATGATCCCATAATGTTCCTGTTTTTTTTCTGTTTCAGTTTTGTATGAGAAATCAAAAGCAAAATTTCATAAAATGCAAACGTGAACCTGTCGATATACGGCCTTCAAACGCCTTTCAACGCATTAGCATTGAAAGTAACAAATTTACGTGCAAATGTATTTTCTGCCCCGTTTCTTTTTTACCTTTTTATATTTTGTACCTCAATGTCACTATATCAACTTTAGTTCACATACGAACAATTGTATTTCTGTTTTCATCCAAGAATACATTTACATTGGAACATGTGAAGTCTCATGAAGATGAGACATTGGGATAGGATAGCAATGTGTCTTCATATTGTGACGTGATGACCTCAATTGAGCCTATGCGTGAAAAACCCAAGAATTTAGGTTCCGACCAGGTCCAACACAAACCGGACTGCACAGTCACAGACAGAAGATGGTGAGAGGCTGGAAATTTTGGATTTAGAAAGTAGAGAAATTGTACTATCCGTGTAACGAAAACAAAGGCGCTGATCAGCTTCGCAGTTACCGCGAAGCTGATCTGTGCCTTTGTTTTCGCCTATGCAGATTGTTGGTTTTCCCATGCGGCAGCTCATTTAGAGATGCGTAAACAACACGCGTGCTGTTATAGCATGACTTTAGTTACTCTAAAGATCATGATAATTATTCATGAGACACTGACGTTGGTTCGAATCATGCAATTATGCCATTATGATAAAAACAGACAAAAGAAAATATCATAATGATGTCAAAGTTGCAGCATTTGTTCTCCTTTTCTTTCTTTCTTTCTTTCTTTCTTTCTTTCTTTCTTTCTTTCTTTTTTTCTCTTTTTGTTGCACCTCTATTTTTTCTGTACATATACATGTAAATGTCATGTTTAATTATACATTTACAAATATGCAGGCACATAACGGTCATTACATGCATGTAGTTAATGAAGAAATCGTTCGCTCCTTTTGTAGCTTTTCATCTGTATTTTAAGATGTCTTAAAACATCAACAAAAATTGGTATCGATACCCCTTAAGTCTTATCAGTAAACACATTATTTGAATTACTAACATGTATTTCCATCATGCTGCTCAGACCTCTGTTTCGATTCCGCAGAACATAAAAAGTAAACAGACATACCCAAGTAGAATTGATGGTATTCGTGATGCGGCACAATTCCCGGGTAATAAAGAATACAAATCTAATTGTGGTGTCTGAATGATTTACGGAAATGCTTTTCACTGCAGAAAAACTCTTATTCTCGAGTCTTGTTTTTGGACTAGTGATGATACGAGGAATGTAGTTCAAAAAGAACAAGTCATTGCCCATAGAGACGATTCTGACAATAGAGAGTGTGAATCCATACATAATTTATTGAAATCTGCGACATTTGAATGCACGAGATGTTAGTACATAGGCCACGTGGACCGAACAACGAAATAACTAAATGTTGTGAACCACTGCAGAAGGTTAGGGCCCTGTAAAAGCGGTTTAAGCCCCCCAGTAGTTTTATATAACTGATCGTTCCAAGGCGATACTTCTGTTGTGGTTGTATTTATTTTATGTTTTGGAGTCAAGTTTTGTGTTGTTTAAACTTTATGTGCGTTTTCATAGTTTTAGGGTAACTGAATGGCCGCCTATTTGGAAATCGCTGCTCATTCGGCTTACGATATGTTTTCTTAGTATAAGTACCTAATTGTTAATTGGTTTTTCTCGCCTCGGTTTTTAGAGTGGGAATTTCTTTCTGATTGCGGCGTTTCCTGATCGTTGTCTCCTTGTACATTTTAATGGGGCGTCTTACATATGGTTAGTTTCGGTTTTTTAGCTCACCTGAGCCGTAAGTATAAGATATGCTCGGTCGTTGTTGTTGTCGTCGTTGTCGTCCACAACTTCAAAAATCTTCTCATCTTACACCACTTGGTCAATCAATCTTAAGTTCCATGTGGAACATCCTTTGGAAGGGGGAATCAATGTTTGTCTAAATGGTCTAGGTCAAATAACCAAGATGGCCGCCAGGACTATTAATAGCACAAACCTTCAGTTGAAAAATATCTTCTTTTCTGGAACCGGAGGGCCAATTTCAATAAAACTTGGTATGTAGCATTGGGTATCCTGCCCATTATAGTTTGTATAAATCATGACCTTGGCATATTTTACCGCAAGGTCAGTTTTTGTCACATTAGCTTTCCAACGAAAGAAAAACCCTGAAAACATTGGATTTTAGCTCACCTGAGCCGAAGGCTCACAAAGTGAGCTAATAGTATGGTAGTCGAGCCGTCGTCCGTCCGTCCGTGCGTCCGTCTGTGCGTCCGTGCGTCCACACTTTCAATCTTGAATATCTCTGAGACTAGCTGGCCGATTGCAGTCAGATTTTACACGAAGCAGCATTGGGGTGGGAGATTACCTGCCATAGGTTTATAAGCAGATCGGATCGGAACTCTGGTTTCCATAGCAACAGATAGCTCCCATTGAGTTATAATGGGTAAAATGTTGTGGCCACTCTAGCAGCTTCATTTTTGATTGGATCTTCTTCTTTCTTGGGAATAACAAGAACAACTATAATATCTCGGATGAGTTCGAATTTCGGCCAGGTTCGACCTCAGATTGCGGAGTTAGCTGCCCTTGAGCGTTTGGAAAAATCCCCATAGACTTATAATGGGGAAAATGTTGTGGCAACTCCAGCGCCTTTTTTTCTCATTAGATCTTCTTCAATTTTGCAGGTAATAAGGACAACCAT
Source organism: Rugalucina vietnamica (assembly GCA_964017185.1). Classification (NCBI taxonomy): domain Eukaryota; kingdom Metazoa; phylum Mollusca; class Bivalvia; order Lucinida; family Lucinidae; genus Rugalucina; species Rugalucina vietnamica. The sequence goes on from OZ024876.1 coordinate 41,063,979, forward strand.
AATATCTCGGATCGGTTTGAATTTCAGCCAGATCCAATATCTGACTGTGGAGTTAGCTGCCATTGAGTGTTTGAAAAATCATTATTTTGTGTTGTGGCCACTCTAGCGCCTTCAATTTTGATTAGATCTTCTTCATACTTGGAAGTAACAAGGATAGCCATAACATCTCGGATGAGATCGAATTTCAGCCAGATTCAACCCTTGACTGCAGAGTTATCTGCCCTTGACTGTGTGAAAATTCAATATTTAGTGTTGTGGCCACTCTAGCGCCTTCATTTTTATTCGGATCTTCTTTATTCTTGGAAGTAACAAGGACATTCATAACATCTCGGATGAGTTCGAATTCGAATTTCGACCAGATCCGATCTCTCACTACGGAGTTATCTGCCCTTGAGTGTTCGAAAAATCAATATTTAGTGTTGTGGCCACTCTAGCGCCTTCATTTTAATTCCGATCTCCTTCGTTCTTGCAGGTAAGGAGGACAACTATAATATCTTGGATGGGTTCGAATTTCAGCCAGATCCCACCTCTGACTGTGGAGTTAGCTGCCCTTGAGTGTTCTTCATACTTGGAAGTAACAAGGATGGACATAACATCTCGTATGAGTTCGAATTTCGACTAGATCCGACCTCTGACTGCAGAGTTATCCGCCCTTGAGTGTTTGAAAAATCCATATTTTGTGTTGTGGCCAATCTACATGTAGCATCTTTGTTTTTCAGTGGATCTTCTTCATTCTTGCAGGTAACAAGGACAACCATAATATCTCGGATGGGTTTGAATTTCAGCCAGATCCCACCTCTGACTGTGGAGTTAGCTGCCCTTGAGTGTTTGAAAAATCATTATTATGTGTTGTGACCACTCTAGCGACTTCAATTTTGATCGGATCTTCTTCATACTTGGAAGTAACAAGGATAGCCATAACATCTCGGATGAGTTCGAATGTCAGCCAGATTCAACCCTTGACTGCAGAGTTATCCGCCCTTGAGTGTTTGAAAAATCCATATTTTGTGTTGTGGCCAATCTAGCATCTTTGTTTTTCAGTGGATCTTCTTCATTCTTGCAGGTAACAAGGACAACCATAATATCTCGGATGGGTTTGAATTTCAGCCAGATCCGACCTCTGACTGTGGAGTTAGCTGCCCTTGAGTGTTTGAAAAATCATTATCATGTGTTGTGGCTACTCTAGCGCCTTCATTTTTATTCGGATCTTCTTTTTTCTTGGAAGTAACAAGGACATTCATAACATCTCGGATGAGTTCGAATTTCGACAAGATCCGACCTCTCACTACGGAGTTATCTGCCCTTGAGTGTTTGAAAAATCAATATTTAGTGCCGTGGCCACTCTAGCGTCTTCATTTTTATTCTGATCTCTTTCGTCCTTACAGGTAAGGAGGACAACTATAATATCTTGGATGGGTTTGTTTTTCAGCCAGATCCCACCTCTGACTGTGGAGTTAGCTGCCCTTGAGCGTTTGAAAAATCAAAATCATTATTTTGTGTTGTGGCCACTCTAGCGCCTTCAATTTTGATTAGATCTTCTTCATACTTGAAAGTAACAAGGATAGCTATAACATCTCGGATGAGTTCGAATTTCGACCAGATCCGACCTCTGACTGCAGAGTTATCTGCCCTTGAGTGTTTGAAAAATCCATATTTTGTGTTGTGGCCACTCTAGCATCTTTGTTTTTCAGTGGATCTTCTTCATTCTTGCAGGTAACAAGGATAACTATAATATCTCGTATGAGTTCGAATTCCGACCAGATCCGACTTCTGACTGCGGAGTTATCTGCCATTGAGTGTTTGAAAAATCAAGATTTTGTATTGTGGCCACTCTAGTATTTTTGTTTTTCAGTGGATCTTCTTCATTCTTGCAGGTAACAAGAATAACTACAATATCTCGGATGAGTTCGAATTTCGGCCAGATCTGACCTCTGACTGCGGAGTTAGCTGCCCTTTAGTGTTTGAAAAATCAATATTTTGTATTGTGGCCACTCTAGTATTTTTGTTTTTCAGTGGATCTTCTTCATTCTTGCAGGTAACAAGAATAACTACAATATCTCGGATGAGTTCGAATTTCGGCTAGATCTGACCTCTGACTGCGGAGTTAGCTGCCCTTTAGTGTTTGAAAAATCATTTTTTGTATTGTGGCCACTCTAGCGCCTTCAATTTTGATCGGATCTTCTTCATTCTTGGAAGAACCAAGGATAACCATAACATCTTGGATGAGTTCGAATTTGAGCCAGATTTGACCCTGTACTGCGGAGTTAGCTGCCCTTTAATGTTTGCAAAATCAATTTTAAGTGTTGTGGCCACTCCAGCATCTTCAATTTTGATCAGATTTTCAAGAAAAATAAGAAAAAAAGACCACTTTGTCCAGGGACTGTACTTGTTGACTCTCAGGTGAGCGATCGTTGCCCTTTGGCTACTTGTTTCAGGAAGTCTTGTATCCTGTGACCTGAAAGTTTGTAAAAACAGACAACTTAATGAGCTGCCCATATGTGGTAAAAACCTTTAAAAATCTTCTTCTCTGGAATGGGTATATTGATTTCAATAAAATTGGTATGTAACATCAGGGACTCTTGCCAATCATTATTTTATAAATCATGAACTCGGGTTAACCTAGACCTATTTAACGATATGGTCAAATATGGAAATGAAGGCTTTTCAATGAGAAAATGTGGAAACATTTGTTTTTCCAGAAAGTTTTGTAGCCAGTGACCTGAAAATTGGCAGATGCAGACAGTTTACAGTGTTAACAAAATGCATGTGTGTATTTAAGGTCATGTTAACTTTTTATATTGACCAGCATGACCTAGCCAAAGGTCATTTATCAAAGGCCAAATCTCAGGTCAAGGATATCAGGAACATTGGTCCCCTGGTTTGGTTGTGTGTGGCTAGTTGTAATGAATGTGTGAAAGAATAGAATACAGTTCTTTCCGTATAGGAACGGTAACCACTCGTACCATTTAAACATCTTCTGTTTGGCGCGGCCCGGGAATCCACGACGTCCTGATCGTAAAGCGGATGCTTTATCACTTGAGCTAACGGGGCCGCTTAATGGCATGATTTAAAATAAAATAGAACAAACATCCAAAGGACACATGTACGTTCTTGTTGCACAACTTGCTTTCTCTGCCTTGTGACTGGGTATTTATGAACATGTGGTGGGTGCAGGTCTCAACCCACTCAAGCATCAGCATTATGCACTTAATTTATTTCTTTGCTTGTCTAATCCTTATGATTATAATGCTTTTAACACACTGAATGAAGTATATTTGGTATTCACGGAAAAATAGTGGGTGAGTATTTAACGGGCATGTATAAGTGTCATATAGGAAACGTGAATGTATAAAACAGCACCAGAACGCTTAAATATAAACACATATGTGCTGTATTCTTTGTTTGTATCATAGAACACATAAACATTTAATCGACATCATTTCCGCTGTTACATCACAATTGACAAATGTCCAAAATTTGTTTAGTCATCACTGAATTTAAGAATACTTTCCGTTTTCGAAACTAATAATAATGCATTCCATTAGCTTTTATCCAAACACGAGAATATAAGTTAAAGCTTTAAAAACTCGAAAACACAATATAAATTAATATAATATGAAATAAGGCACCACCCTTGGCGCGACGCTCTGCTCCTATTGCGCCAATGATTTTAAAAGCTGAAAAGTTCCTCATCCTCACCCTGGGGCCCTGCCAGGTGTCTTGCGGATCTGGGGAGTAGGTCATTTTTTTTCAGGGATCTGTGGAGCAAGCACTAACGTTTGGAGATTTAGGGAGCAGAGGAAATGGGCAATTAGGAAAACAATATTCTTTCAGAGAGCAGGCTGTAAAAAGACCCACCGGGTAGGACCTTACCCAGATGGTGATGGACACACAAGGGCATGGGCCATAAAATTCTTCAGTTTTTCTTTTTGCACAATTTACAATGATTTCCGTACAACATAAAGTTCTAGATCTGTATTTTAGGATAGACCATTCCGAAATAAGGAAGGTCGTTTTGTTTCATTTGTTCGTGCACTGTGCAGTTAACCGAACGCAACCATGTGACGTCATACTAGGCAAAACTGTGACGTCATGTTGTCATGATCTATCGGGAACAAAAACGACAGATATTCTTGAGTAAGTATCTTTGTTTAATTCGTGCATGTAGGGCAGCCGCAGTTGAACAAAAATGTTGTCAACACAATATTTCGAATGTTTCGACGTGAAGAGTTATTGCTATTCGCTACCCCGAATTCCGGTTCCGGCGACTGACGAAAGATTTTTTTTTTCTATCAATGTATCTAGAACAGAATAGTACAGAACATTTTTACCACGTTCTACCATAAGAGCGACGCAGGAGCGTCGCTATTAAAACATGCAAAAACTTGATCGTTTGTGAATGGTAAGAGTTTTGTAAAATGCAGGTTGTATTTATAGCGCAGTTTGATAAAGCACAGGTACATGTACGTATATACTGCTGTTTGTTTCTTTGCTGTTTGCTGTTTGTTTCTACAACCGGACAAGGAAGCAAAGCTTTAAAGTGATAACAGTATTGAGCTATAATGTAAACATGTTTGTGCAGCAAACTCAATGACGAAAAGCATGAAGTGTCATAAAGCAGAACATGGCATCGTCAGTGAATGAGTAACAGATAATTATTCTTAATAGTGCCTTGCTCCAGAATCTTTGAGAATCTTGAGGAAAATGTTGAATAATTGAATTTAATAGTGCTATTTCGTGAAATGTAGTGGTTTATTTACTTCCAATTAGTTATATCATTAGTGGTGCAAACAATATGTATGTCTAATAGAAATTCTATGACAACATATATACAAATAAATATTCAGATAAATTACAGTATAACACCATCGAGGTACTATTAGGAGATTGATCCTCCGCAACAACAACAACAACAACAACAACAACAAAAAAGCATTAATTTCTCTTCATAACTTTAGGTTGGTATTTTTCTGTATGGAACGCCAAAGCTGTCTGAAGGTAAGGAATAAAAACATTTGATTCATCATCTTCATTATTATCCTGCTCACATTTGATTATATGTTGTATAGTGAGCATTATATAATGAGAAAAGTCCATTATATGTTTGACCAGGTTCTTTATATTACGAAAATTTTCATTATATGATGAGTAAATATATTCATATTATGGTAAACTTACATTATATGATGAATTAACATCTTTATATTATGGTAGACTTTATGGTGTAAAGATACAAGATATTATGTCTACTATTTTTTGCTTCAATTTAACTTTGAATCAGCTTTAAGCAAGTGATAACCGATGTTAAGTGTTGCGTTATTAAAGTCCGTCGGTATACTTCTTTTCATCATTTCGATATAATTTGGCACAGCATGTGTTAAGCGAGTTTCAAAACCTCACTCAACTACGTTCCGTTGCGGATCTTGTTGGTTCAAATTGATCCAAGCAATTTCCGCTTAAATAAAAATACAGGACACATTAGTTGGTTTGTGACGAGTTCTTTTAAACTTGACATTGACGTCAATGCGCGTGCTTCCGAGTGACGTGTACAGTTTGGAGGCGTGTCTTTGAATTATGGATACAAAGTTAGTAGAAAATTATAGACGTTTTATAGGTCACCATAGGTTGCCCATTAATTTTAATGATAAAAAATAACATGTCATTTGAAGGGGTTTTACCCGCGATTTTCATTCTTCACGGTGCTTTACAATGTATCTGTTCTAATTTTACACATAAGCACGAAAATACCAGGTTGCTAACTCTCCTTTCCTTTCAGTATGAATATACATGTATACTTACATGTACTTGTAAGCCGGTTTATTATAAAAATTATAATGCATAAAATTTTCATAGAAAAATGAAAGCTTCGACGGCTTTGACTACAATTTCACCATAACACATATACATGTAACACTAATTATTATCATCTGAATATAAAATAGTAGAGTCGTAGGCTCATTCACTTCCATTAATGACAAATAACAAAACCATTTACGATTCCTAACGGCAAATTATCTCTCCACAATAGAAATCAATCCCCAATTTATAGGTGCAATGTTCTTCCTTTTTATACGTTTGAGGCTCGTTAAACATAATAACAGTGACTTAGGTCACTTGAAAGAGTACATGGTCTGTTCAAAATCTTCATGGATTGTTTTTATTTTTTAGTTTTATTTTTTTTAATTCAGTTTTACGTCCCTTTCAAGATTATTTCAGCTCATATGAGACGGGCCAATCAGTAGGTGGGGCTAAAACGGGAGAATCCCGAGAAAAACCCCCTGACACACCCGCAAGCAGAACTTGGCTTGTCTCACACGTGTCCAGAGCGGGGCTCGAACCCACACCGGTCACAACGGAGAATATTAAACACTTATTATAACAAATTTGCGATAATGATAATCTGAGAAGAATTAATTTGAGGGTTTTTCTACAAATACTGTTCCTGATTTATCCACGCGAATGATGTGTTGCGACCTCTGCTCGGCTTGGAAAGATAAAACGAAACTTTGTTATGCATTGTTTAAGTTTGCTGAATTAAAATCAAATGTGTAAAACGTTGATATCATAAGTACTATTCCCGAAAAGTAGTTGTGGAAAGATCCTCTATTCCTGGCTGCTCTGGTTTTTGTATTCTCAGAGTAATGTGGGTTTGTGTATAGGCTAATTGGGTCAGTATAGACGGAATATTTCCATCGGTAGTCCGTTTGACTTCTCCACACCGACGGAAATAAGTTATGTTGAGCCCTTGGCCGAAAATGAAATTCATCGAAAACGCCAAATAAATGTAAAATTATGTTTATATGTTATATTTATAGACAATATCACTCAAAGTACTTCGTTTTTTTTCTGTAGACAATATCACATATTTCTTTAAAAAGTAAAGGGGAGACTACTGTAGAATATGAGACACAAAGTAGAGAAAAGACTTTTGCTGATGTTTTGAAATTCTGCTGCTTGCATGTGTTTACTAAACGATTTATGCTACGTCTGAAAACAAAACGTAACATTTATAACAATTATTCCCAAATAATGCAGCTACAAGCTAATTACGAAATCCATAATCTGTTCGACATAAGTTTAGGCAACTAATGCTAAGCTGTAACGGGAGTGGAGCGAGATCACGAAGTGCACTAGACTGAAGGTTAACCAATTGTTCAGACTGTAGTCAACTGAACAAGTAGTAGTCATTTTAACACGTGCTTGCATCGCGTCCGCCGGTCTATTTCAAACTAATTAACATCATTACAAATATGACTCTCATATTGTCGTTATTAGAAAGGTTGATGGCGATCCACATGCAAACAATGTTTTTATCTGAATAGAGCACACAATTCGCCGTCGGTACCTACATTTTAAATCATGCTTTCACTTCAGTGCTTTACCATTATCGTACAGTAATGTTAAGACGAAAGGAAACAGTAAGTGCACTTGGTGTGCATGGCAAAGCTCTCTTTGCGTACAATGTTTTATAGTAATAAGTGCACTCCATGTGCACAAGGGTGTTACCTTTCGTCTTAGCACTACTGTATTCCATGAAGAAATGTTTGAACAAAATTCTTAAGTGTACTATTGCGCATGACATGAAGTAGAGTGGGCGAAAGATTTAAACTGTTAGTCCGCGGTGGCCCCCGTGGCCAAGTGGTTAAGAGCGCTGACATTACGAAAACTTGCCCATGCAATATACAGAGATTTTTTGAGCTTTAAAAATTGAAATTTTTCAGCTGAATATTGTTGATATTTTTCTTACTTTTGCTCAAACCATAGATTGTGGGTGCACATTAGAACCGCCTCGCTGAGGCGGTTCTAACGAGTACCCACAATCTATGGTTTAGAGCAAAAATAAGAAAAATAGGTATACATACCCCTGCATACCCCAGTTTTGGTTCCCTAGCGACCAATAGCAATTTGAACAAAACGCAAAGTACAGTTTAATCCAATAACCATTTCTTGAACCGTAATTTAAATACATGTATCCCCAATATTACTGCAGAAATAAGCAATTGCAAGTCAATGGAGACAAACAGTTACCCTAGAAACCAGTGTTCTTATCTGACTCGAAACAAATCAGGATTGAAGACCAATATTTGATCCAGTAAAATTCAGAATCTCGATGCAGATAAATTAGCATGTAAGGAAGCATTTTCACTACAAAAATCACGGATCATCTATATTTAAAAGAAAACCACAATAACTGAAGCTTTTGAATATCGCACATCTTCTTCGACCTTGTATAATAGTTCGGTTAGCATAAAATGTCAAATAGGTACTGTGACAAAATACATGTACTTGAAATTTCGGCGAGGGGTGGGGTTATAAAATAAAAGGTTTGGATCCTTTGGAAGCAGTTAACATATTCAAAGTGAGATAGTATGGACTATATTGCGATATTTCGGGTAATGAACCCTCATCAGTAGCCCTCTTAAACTGGACACGAAAGCCAGACTATAGTGCTGCAATTTCAAGAAAATAAACGAGAAGTCTAAATCAATCCTCAACGGCGCCAAATAATTGAAAAATGTTGAGAATTATGTTTCTAAACGTAAGAGTTTGGAACACTCTGAATACCTTTACCGATCTCAAAGGACCGAAAGAAAAATATAATCTGCACTATGGATGATGTACGGGGATACTTTTAGTGCCGCCACAAGGCACAACACCAGCTGCAGTAATAGCAAATAAAATAAAAAGGCTTGGATCCTTTGGAAACAGTAAACATATTCAAAGGGAGATAGTATGGACTATATTGCGCAATTTCGGGTAATGAACCCTTATCAGTAGCCCTTTTAAACCGGCAACGAAAGCCAGACTATCGTGCTGCAGTTTCAAGAAAATACACGAGAAGTCTAAATCAAAGACACATTCCTCAAAATGGTCAAATAATTGAAAAATGTTAAGAATTATGCTTTTAAACCTCAGTGTTTTGAACACTCTGAATACTTTTACTGATCTCAAAGGACCGAAAAAAATATAATCTGCAATATGGATGATGTACGGGGATACGTTTAGAGCCGCCACAAGGCACGACACAACACCAGCTGCAGTAATAGCAAATAAAATAAAAAGGTTTGGATCCTTTGGAAGTAGTAAACATATTCAAAGGGAGATATCATTCAACTAGTATTCATAGTAATACAAAAGGAAACATACCTATTTTAACTTCAACATGTCCTCTATAAAGGCTGTGAAAACAAAGACATAATAAAAATATGTTCATTACAAAAAGGTGAGGTATGGGTACCCGGAGCACGCCAATGTCAGAATGACGTTGCGAAAACGTCAAATTTTATTTTAATCCAGTTGGCGATGATCACACTTTCTCAGCATAAACACCAACAATATCTACGCATTTTGTTATAAGTTTTCGTAACCAGTATCAGTGTGTGGTGATACAGCTCCCTGAGTCTATTTTGCTAATATTCTCCGCTGAATCATCCAATTTTTTCGAAATTCTGAATGGAACACAATTCCACTGCCGGATGATTGCTTTTAAAATCGCCGCCAGTTTCTTTTATTCCACTCTTAAAACATGCGAACCATTTGTACATAAATGTTGAACTATATTATTCATAGTTTTCCAGTTTATTTTACCATCTAATTGTACCTTAAAAGTGTTTCTGTGTGTGTTTTATGAAGAAAATACAGAAGTTCATAATCTTTTGCAACGCAACGACACAGTTCGAAGTCATGGTTTCCCCATACAACCTTCGTAATAAAGGACCATAACTTCTTTGTGGAACATCCAATTGACTTTAAATTTTCAGGAAACAATGCTATGTTGTTAAAATATTACATATTCCGTGCTTTTCTAGCGATGAGCAAGCAGTCAGAAATTAAGTTTATTTCTTTAAGACTTCGTTTAAAAAAGTGATATTTTCGGACTGCTCCGGGTACCGATGATGACGTTGCCACGACAACCTGTATTTTCGGTTTCTATGGTCACTTTTCTTTCTTTTTCCTATCAACAATTTAGAATAAGTGGAAGTTCACGCACCACAACGTTTCGGTACAATGGATGAAAATTATGAGAGATATAACACAATTACACGAACTTTCCGAACAACCTACGTACATGTATGGACTATATTGCGCAATTTCGGTAATGAACCCTCATCAGTAGCCCTTTCAACAGGCAACGAAAGCCAGACTATCGTGCTGCAATCTCAAGAAAATACACGAGAGACACATTCCTCAACGAGGCCAATCACAGTAATCACAAGACATGGTCATTGCGAATTGCGAGCATACCAAATATGAGCCGCTGCATGAGAAAACCAATAATCTGCATAGGCGAAAACAAAGGCGTAGATCAGCTTTGCAGTGAAGCTGATCAGCGCCTTTGTTTTCGCTACACGGATAGTATAGCTCCTCTTCTACTTAAATCCGAAATTTCAAGCTTCTAGTCTGATTCTTTGACTGTACAGCCTGGTTTGTGTCAGACCTGGTCGGAAACCCAAAATAATGGTTTCCTCATGCGATGGCTTATATAAGAATATTGAAAAACAGCCAAAATATACAATATCGAACTTGTAAAGTGAGGATAAGTTTACCTTACGGGCGATAAATAATCATAACTTGATATTTCCGCATGATTTTCTGACAACTCTCAATATATTTTTATTCAAAAGTATAATAATGAAAATATTCCTGAATATTTATCATTTTCCTTGATATTTGTAATTTTCTAAGTGACCGCTTAGAACTTTGGTTGAATGTCTATGCTTTGATGAAACTGGCCGCAGGTGTCACTTAAATGAATTAATATGTCTATATGTTATTTTGAATATGTGGTTGTTTGTTCGATTTGATGCTTTACGTCCCGTTCAACAGCTATATGGTCAGTTTGGGAAATTACCGACTTTGTTGGACGCCTACCAAACATTGGACACACTATGGCAACTGAAAAGTGCTTTGAATATAACCGACCAAGTAAACAACTAAGGCTTGAATGTGTGAGTGCTTAACCTGGACATGTTCAGACCTTTTAAGCGGTTGACCAGTAATCAGGTGGTCGGCAAGTAATTTATAAGCTTCATCTTGGAGCAGTTATGCAATATATACAACGTTGCTTGGTCACAATTACATGTACCATCGAAATCCGTGTAGTTTCATGTTTATAAAATAATTTTGTAGAAGTCTGTATATTTTTCAAAGTAACTGAACTCGATTCTACTATAAGTTAATTGAAGGGGCAGTGCAAGACATGTCCATTTTTGAAAAAAAAAAAAAAAAAAAAAAAAAAAAAAAATACAATGGTTTTACAACCATTTGAAAATAATACCAACTTATTGGTCCTACTTAATAGAGTAAAAAGCTAAATGTCATGAACGTTCGTTGAAAAATACTACAGGAAATTCAGAAATTCTTATGTTTTTTGTAATGACTGTGTAAATGCATGAATGTTCTAAGTCCAACCCCGCATTTTCCCATACCAGTTTTGGCTGTTATTGGTTTAAAATACATAATTTTACATAGTATTACATTAGATACATGTAAAATTGTTCATTTGCCAAATATGTGTGTTTTGAGCGCCTAAAACCATGTCAAAATTATTTTACAGCAGCAGATAGTAATATTTCAGTCTTTCTTGAATTAAACGCTGTGCGATATGTGAACTTTGGCATAAGTATCTGTTAAGTCAAATGTTCTTGTTTCTTAATTACACGTTTGGAGTATAGTGGCTGCTTTGACACGTAAAACGATCACTGAGACGGCTTCAGGAATCTAACAAAGTTTTGGATCGTGATCACAGTCTTAATCCGAATCTTCACTGGATTGAAATTCAGATTTTTGCCTTTCACTTGATTATTAAAACATCCGGCTGTTTTATATTTGTAAGCCCAAGTTAATAAACATAACTAGCTGATATTGAAGTCGCTCAGCTCATAAGCGTAACCTTGCTCACATGGCTTGTTAATATTTTTCATCGGGAAACGAGAAAAATATTATAACATGGTAATACACTGATTTATATTTGTTTGACCTAGATGATAAATTGACTAGTAAGAGATTCACCATGATGACCATTATAACTCAATGATGTGAACCACTGCAGAAGTGAGGTTAGGATCCTGCAATCTAGTTTAAGCCCGTCTGTATTTTTATTACTGATCGTTCCAAGGCGATACTTCTGTGGTGGTTCTAAATATTTTATAATTAAAAGTGGGCGTTGATGTTTTGTGTTATTTGCACCGTATGTACGATTTCATATTTTTATTAAGGTTGGATAACTGAGTGGCCGCCTATTGGTAAATAGCTGCTCACTCGGCTTACGATATGTTTTCTTCATAAAAGTACCTGATTTTTAATTTAGTTTTTTCCACTTCATTCTTAGGAGTGAGAATTACTTTCTGATTGTGCCAATTCCTGATCATTGCCTACTTTTACCTTTCATCTAAAAGACGATTTCACAGAAAACGTAAATTTTGTCGTATGAAGTGCGTAATCCGTAGCATGATGCCAATTGAATGAAGACATGAGTCTAATATGTCCGATGCCAAATGTGTTGGTTGAAAACACATTCATTATTATTAGCTGTGAGACTGTTAAGTTTAAAATATTAAGTCACTATTCCGTGTTCTGATGATTCCAGTTATTGTCAATATTTATCATGCCATCCTGTCGTTCGCGATTACGCTAGAGATCACGAATTAACATCGGAGTGCTAGCCTCCCGATGGAATACATTACCAAGCACTTAAAAGTTTAGAAAGTCATGGAAATCAACACCGTAAAACAACATAGCCCATGGATGTTCAGATATTAATCTAGAAGCGTGTTACACGACATGGGGCTGTGGGTTGAAGCTTACGCGTGTTTTGTTTGGTTCGTTTTTTTTTGTTTTTTGTTTTTTTGTTTTTTTTTTCAAACATTAAATAATGTTTTGCATATACTTAACAGCGTAGCCAATGTATATCAAATATATAGATACCCTTAGATTACATAGATTCTCTTAACTATGACCATCAAGCTGATGTTATCGAAACTTTTAATTCAATTTCTAGGTACCTTGATGACATTTTGAACATTGACAAAAAGGTACAAGTAGGCAAAGATCAGGAAAAGGCGCAATCAGAAAAAGATTCCCACTCCAAAAACGGAGGTGGGAAAAAACAAACTAACAATCAGGTATTTATACCATGAAAACATATCGTAAGCCGAATGAGCAGCTATTTTCCCAATAGGTGGCCACTCAGTTGCCTAAACTTAACGAAAACATACCTAAGGCGCAAACAGCACACAATTTTAAACACCAAGACATTAAACAAAACAAAAACACCACAGAAGTGATCAGTAACACAAAGTTACTGGCGGGCTTAAACCGGTTTTACATGGCCATAACCTAACCGTCAGCTTCTGCAGTGGTTCATAACATTTAGTTAGTTCTTCGGTCCTCCTGGTGAATCTCTTACTAGTCAATGAATCATCAAGAACAACAAATAAATCACGATAAACATCCTAATGAATCAAAAACCAGGACTCACAGATTGAGTAAGCTGCCCAACGATGGAGATCCCTGGGTGCCGATTAACCTACTAACTCCGGAGCAAAAGAAAAACACCAGTTGGACTCCGGTGGGCCAAGCAACAAACAAGAAGCTTCGGCCCCAACCAACTAAAATGAATAACTTTAAGTCAGGGCCATCATAGAGTCTGACGCCCCACCCACCGGCGTGCAATTAAAGAAGGCAGCATAGTTATCAACCATGATTGGGTTAAAAACTAAGTATGCAGACTGTCGTATAACATTCAAGTTATAACCTATAAGTCTGTAACGTGTTATGATTTTTTCTGAACTGAAAAGAAAAATCATTACTTCCTATAAGTTTTTTTAAATTTGTAAACCAAGTCAACATAAAATCCAGGTTCCGAAAGGCCCTCACTTAAAAGCGTCTTTAACCCAACATTATATTTGGAAATCAATTCATAGTGTCTACAATAAAATTTAGAAAAAAGTTTTCGAAGTTTATGAAACCGATAGCCCTGTTGGAGAAGATGGGCCGTTAAACATTTATTTCGAGCGTTGAATCTATAACATGATTGCAGACTCTAGCAAACCTCATAAGTTGCGAAATGTATACACCATAAAAAGCACGACGGGGAACGTCACCATCCAAAAACGTTAAGTTTACTATATCAAAATCAAAGTCATCGCGCTTATCATAAATGTTAGAATAAAGAAATCCATTTGAAACAGAAAGAGGTAGATCTAAAAATGGGGCTTCGGTATCTGAGATATTGGCTTTGTTCAACTGTAGTTCGGGTGAATAAATTTGATTGACCATACCTTCAAAATAAGGGTTGTCAATGTTCAAAAGGTCATCGAGGTACCTAGAAGTGGAATTAAAAGCCTCGATAACATCAGCTTGATTATCATGGTTAAGAGAATCCTTATTTTGAAAGTATGGTGGTCAATCAAATTTATCCACCTAAACTAAAGTTAAATAAAGCCAACACCACAGATACCTAAGCCCACGTTTTAGATTTACATCTTTCTTTTTGCATTGGATTTGTTTCTTCTAAACTTTATGATAAACGCGATGACTTTGATTTTGATATAGTATTTTTTTTTGTTTTTGGATAGTGGCGTTCCTCGCCGTGCTTCTTAAGCATTATGTAGTTCGCAACTCATTAGGTTTCCAAGAGTCTGCAATCATATTGCGGACTTCAACGCGCGAAATAAATGTTTAACAGCCAAACTTCTCCAGCAGGGCTATCGGTATCGTAAACTTCAAAAATCATTTTCTAAATTTTATCGCAGACACTGTGAATTGATTTCCATATTTAATGTTGGGCTAAAGACGCTTTTACGTGACGGCCTTTCGGAACCATTTTTTTTTAATTTTACTTGGTTTACAAATTTAAGAAACTTATAGGAAGGAATGAGTTTTCTTTTCAGTTCAGAAAAATCATTACACGTTACAGACGTACATGTATAGTGTATAACTCAAATTTTATGCGATAGTCTGCATGCTTATTTTTATAATCCAATTATGGTTGATAACTATGCTGCCTTCTGCCAATGGGTCGGGCGTCAGACTCTATGATGGCCCAGACTTCATTTAAGATGTTTGGGGCCGGAGCTTCTTGTCTGGTACTTGGCCCACCGGGGTTCAAATGCTCAGGATTTCAGTAAGCTATTCGGCGCCCAGGGATCTCCATCGTCGGGCAGCTTATTGTATCCGTGAGTCTTCGTTTTTATTCATCATGGTTGTTTTCATGATCTATTTGTTTGTCCTTGATGATTCATTGACTAGTTAGAGATTCAACACGAGGACCGAACAACTAACTAAATGTTGAAAATCAATGCAGAAAATGAGGGTGTGGTTAGGGCCTTGTAAAACCGGTTTATTAACATAATGTGATGAGTCTACAGAACCCGGTTAAAGTCTTGGCCAATTATTTCTATCAGACGAGCAACAACAATCACTCTAACTTGAGTCAGTATGTTTTGTCATTTCTGATTATGTTTCCAGACTATTTCTGATAGCCCATATCTAATGAACTAGAAATAGGACCAAGAATTGTCACAGCTTGTTACAACATTGTTGACAAAACAAAAAGATTATTTACGACGTAGCTTTGATTAGTTCCGTCTCTCATTGGAGATTAAATACTGCTAAGGTGCCTGTTACACAGAATGTCATTCAATTTATTCCTAATCGGATACGGAGGCAAATTGAATAACACCCAAAATCGAAATTAGCTCATGGCTAAACAAGCATATTGTTTCTTTGGCCGTTGGAAAATCATCAAAGGCGTCAAATCTATCTATCTATCTATCTATCTATCTATCTATCTATCTATCTATCTATCTATCTATCTATCTATCTATCTATCTATCTATCTACATACGCGGATCCAGAAAATTTTCTCAGGGGGGTCCAAATTCCCAGAAGGGGTCTGACGGAAAATTTCAACATGGCAAAAATTAATAATCTGGCAATTCCACAGGGGGAGGGGGGTGTCCGGACCACCTGCCCCCCTCTGGGTCCGCCCATGTTCTATCTATCTATCTATCTATCTATCTATCTATCTATCTATCTATCTATCTATCTATCTATCTATCTATCTATCTATCTATCTATCTATCTATCTCCACTGTTGTCGGATGTTACAGACATTGTATCGCTTTTCAGTCATTAATTGTCTCTGGATAGTGAAGCATTAGCAAAAACTGTTACAACATCGTGAAGACTAAACCGATGATTTGTGACGGTGTCAGCAGCGTCACGAGTAAACCGGCTTTAAGCATATGTAAAACAAAAGGCGTGGGTTGCTGCACAGCTTACCATGTGCTGATCAGCGTCCTTGTTATCGTAACATGTACAGTATAAAGTATAGTACAATTCAAAACTTACAAGCTTCTTTCCTTTCTCTATGAATGTACAAGCCGACGTATGACGGGCATGTACGAAACACCGAAGACTATTATTATTATTATTATTATTATTTTTTTTTTTTTTTTTTTTTTTTTTTTTTGTTTTTTATATATATATATATATGAGAATAGTTTTTAAACACAGAACGTTCAATCACATTTGAATGTAGGCATAATGATTCCTGAATGTATATGGACGTTAGTTAATATATGCAAAAATCTGGGATATCCGCAAATTTATTTCGTTGATATTAACACCGACAGTTCCGTCAATTAGTTTTATGCAATATGAAAAACAATGACTTTGTGAGTATTGGTTGTCCAGCTGACTCAATTGTTTACGTAATATACACAGAAGAAAGATTAATGTGAACGTTGACGTCAAGAACGTATAAAGGGACGTTAACTGAAAAAAATATCATTTATTATTTTCATAATATTATACAATATAACTATTTGTTTTAATTACTACTATTATTATCATTATTATTATCATCATGAAAGCATTTCCGAGATGCGGGTAAGTTGTATTACTGATTAATCTCAGTCTGAGCAGCTTACATAGATTCTAATGTTTCACATGAAATGCTTCAGAAGACGTTATTAATCAAATGAGAACTGGGAATTCATTTAGACAAGCCATTACCTCATTAGTAGCACGTGAACATGAAAACGTTGGTCTTTCAATCACCGCACAATCTATTAGATATGGTGTAACTGTTATGTGTGCATTAATAAAGCAGAACAATTTTAATATTAAAGTAGTTTACGTCACGGTAAATCTGTGACGTGAGACTACGATGAAATATTATCATTTGTAGTTTGATATTCTGCCTTCAGTCAAATAGTTTAACATGCACGTTTGTTAAAATGACTTACGCAGACCACCAGCTTGCCTGTGAATTTGCTTACGTCGATGATGAGGTATCCTTTTGCCGATGTTGAGACATGTGGTGGCCCTGAAAAGTCTCCCCGTACATCATCCATCATGCGCGCATTTGTACATAAACCTCGCGAGAGGGTGCTGAAGTATATATACATGTAGAAAGAAATAGTTCAGGTGATATTTTTTGTTTTGGTCCTTTCAGATCAGCTAGGATGTTTTTGAGGAAGTAGAAATTTATTATCGGTTTATACATGTACTCATTTTCTTACCTACGCTTATTATATTTGTCACCATTTTGATAATGTTAAGTCCCATTGCACCATCATTTATTCGAGATAATCTGCCGTCGTTGGATGGTCAGGTAGGCATCACGTGATGCGTAGCGTCTATAAATAGCATCTAGTATTTCCAAACCACGACAAGAGAAGTAAAAATTGAAAGTGATACCAGTTTTGTACGTCACCGGTAGTGTGTGAACAAGTCAGTTGTCCAAGAAATTAAACAGCGTGTAAACAAGACGTCATAACACATATGTGTAGCAACACTCCAAGACGAAGTGCACGATCTGTCATAATAGCAGAACATGGCATCGTTAAACTGATAAGAGAACGTGTAAATGACAATTAATCTTTATTTTGAGTTTCTCAAGAATCTTGAAGAAAATGCTGAATAATGTAATTTAATAGTGCTCTGGCACGACAAATATCGTGATTTATTCAGTGTCAGTTAGTTATATCGTAATGCAGGCAACTGCTCTTAAAAGGAATACATGTTTTGATTGAACTCTCGTGCCAACTGACTTTGACAAATGATATTGATTTATTTTCAATAAATTCAATAAAGCACATACAACACTAATTATTAGCAGCTGAACATAAAATTGTATAGTCGTAAGCTCACTTAATTCTAAATCAATTACAAAACCATTCACAATCCCTACCGACAAATTATCTTTCAAATTTCCAAGTGATAGGGGCAAAGTTATTTCTGTCTATACGTTTGAGGCTCGTTAAACATAATAACTACGATTCTTAGGTCACTTGGAAGAGTACATAGTATGTTCGAAACGTTCGTGGATTGCTTTAAGGAATACACTTTCAAACGTTAGGATAATATAAACCTGAGAGGAATAGGCAGTCTTTGTATTCTTACTTTCTACCTATGAGTTGATCCATGAGGAAACCAACAATGTGGCTTCCAATACGTCCGACACAAACCGGGCTGAACAGCCACAGAAGACAGCTAGAGGCTGAAAATGTCGGCTTTTGAAAGTTGAGAGTTATTGCGATTCTGATCTGCTTCTTTGTTTCTTTGAAAATGCAAACCACGGCTCAAATACTGTTCGTGAATTTTTCAATGTATTGCGATCTCTCCATGGCTTGGGAAGATTAAATGAAAATGAAAATTTGACAGACTGAGGATTTTTTTTTTTTTTTTTTTTTTTTTTTTTTTTTTTTTTTTTTTTGCTGAGTTCAAAAAATTAAACGTGTAAAACTTTGGTATCATGAGTATAATTCCTTAAAAGTATTTGTGGAAAGATCCTCCATTCCTGCTCTGGTTTATGTATTCTCAGAGAAGGGTGAGTCACCCACAGGGCAGATTGTGAATAATAGCAGAATTAAGGTAGCCTTACAAATTACCACCGTGTAAGTCGCAAAGTCATTACGGTATTTGTTGCAATCCCATACTGAGGGACCGCTGGACATAGGATGTTTCTTATTTGAGCAGCCGTATCAGAAATCCAACAAGTTGCACACTATTAGGCGAAAACAAAGGCGCAGAACAGCTGTGCAGTAACTGCACAGCTGCAGATCAGCTGTGCAGTAACTGCATAGCTGATCAGCACCTTTGTGATCGTTATACAAATAGAACATTGTCAATACAGCTTCTTCATAAATCCGAAATTTCAAGCTTATTGACTTTTTCTGTAGCAGTACAGACTCTTTTTTTGTCAGACCTGGTTTGGAATCTCAAATTGTTAGTTTGTTTTTTTGTTTTACAACATGTCGAATACAGAACCTTTTACGATAGTGTGCAGGTGCATGCAGCAATCGGGAAGTTCCTCGGTCATCAAAGTCACCGGGTCTTATGTTATTTCGACCTCGTAGGGTTGGCTGGACAAGCATTTGTACAAATACCGTGTATTCCACCTAAAGAATGCACACAAAACGTTCTGCACATATTGATGTCATCTGAGCATATAGGAGGCATTTTGTTACTTAGATTGACCGTGTCTACGACCAAAACATAAATGGGTCTGTAGTAATCTGAACAAGTAGACGTCATTTTACAGTGTGCATGCCTTGCGTTCGCCGGTCTTCTCCAATCTCTTTACATGTACATTTGACTTTACATATGATTGTCATATTGTGATTATTTGTAGGATTGATGGCGATCCACGTGCAATTAACAAACACTGTTACCATGTCCTATCTGATCAGAGCAAACAATTGTGTATCTATATATTAAATCACGTTTCCACTTAAGCACTTTCCCATTATCGTATTCGATAACGAAATGTTTGAACAAAATTCTAAAATGAGACTCTGTGACTCTATTAAGCATGACATGAAGTAGTGCGGGCGAAGTACTTGAATCGTAAGTCCAAACACACATCAGTAACAGGTCTACAAATTACGTTCTACATCTCCTTTACTCATTTAAGCCTGGCGTCCCTTTTATGGGACATAAGCAAACAGAATAGCCCCAGATGTGACGCCGCAGAACGCGGCGTCCCATCTGGGACTATTCTGTTTGCACAGTGAATTTTCATCGAAAAATGAGATAAAAAGTAAAAATCACACTGTACACCCCTAAAAATGAAAATGGACTCATCCAAATGATAATGATGGGAGAATCCATTCGTCGAATATGTGTTAAAGTGTCTAATTGTAGCAGACTTTATGTCGAACATTTACCCCTTAATGATTCACCGGCAACCAATAGCGATTTGAACAAAACGTGAAGAATATTTTAACCCGATAAGCATTTCTTGAACCGTAACTCAAATATCCCAATGTTGCTGCAGACATAACCAAATGCAAGTCAAATGAGACCATAGTTGTTATCTGACTCGAAACAAATATGGATTAAAGGCCAGGATTTGATCCAGTAAAATTCAGAGTCCCGATCCAGACAACAGGCGGGTAAAAAATAAAAGCATTAAAAAACAACATGTAAATGCTAGCAAATCTACGAAGAGCAAGAGCTCTTTCCATGCAATACAGAATTAAATCGTAGGGATCACTGACGAAGATTAAATAGCCGAAACCATGGTATGGCCCATTCCCTTTCTCAATAATATGATCGCTGCTCTTAAAGGTTACGGTTGTAATTTTTATTTGCTATTACTGCAGCTGGTTTTGTTCCGTGTGGCGGCCCTAAAACGTCTCTCCGTAGATCATCCATAGTACATATTATATTTCGTTTTGGTCCTTTGAGATCAGCGATGATATTCTGAAGCCAGTAGCGTAGAAGCTTTGTCTGCCGGAACAAGCAGTCCACCTATTTATTTAACTTACAGTCTAACTGGCGGGGACCCATATTCCCATCCGACCACCAATTTTACTTGCTGTTGTGTAGCTATAGAAAACTTCAGGAAGATCTAAGCAGTATAAGTATCTTTTTCGTCAAATGTTCTTGTTTCTTAATTAAACGTTTGGAGTATAGTGGCTTCTTTTGACACGTAAAACGATCACTGAGACGGCTTCAGGAATCTAGCAATGTTTCCGATCGTGACCAAAGTCTTAATCTTCACGTAAGGTTTGCTACTCAGATTTTTAGCTTTCACTTGATTATTAAAACATCCTGCTAATTTATATCTGTAATCCCAAGTACACGTACAAGTAAACAAACAACGTCACTGGCTGATATTGGCGTCGCGCTGCTTATAACCGTAACCTTGCTCACTTGACTTTTTATTATTTTTTATCGGGAAACGACAAAATTAACATGGAAATACACTTTCATCAAAGGCGATTGCAAAGAAAATGAAAATAGTGTCATATGAAGTGTGCAATCCATAGCATCTTGCACCGGCCTCGGTAGTGTTAATGTTCTAGCTAAGGGATTTAACTCATGCAATCAAGATAACCTCCCTTTGCATTATTGTGATGTCATAACGTCATAACGACGTAACGTCTTGATCACCTTGGAGTTGATAGATGTCAGCCATTGTCAAGATTAAATAATGTAACTCTCAGTATATTTTGGATTGTTTTAGTATTAACAAATGGTAGCAAGCGAAAATTAGATCCTTGGTATGGGGAGACATTAGATATCAACTGAGCAGAGACTGGATTAGCATTTTCATGGATGAATAGAGATAAATACAGAGAGGAGTGATGTCTAAATAAACATAGAGGACAAGAAAAAGAGGAAAGTTTAAAAGGAAACAAAAATCAAGCGTTTGGTGTGATGACAGTGGTGACAATTATAGGGTGGGTTTAACAGCAGTTAAACTCTTCAGCGTGTTTAAAGTGTACTTGGCGTTGACAGTGTGGTGTTTGTTGTTTAGTACAGCGTGACATTAGGTGTCTACAGCGTGGCGTTAGGAGTCTACAGCGGGGTGTTAGTTGGCTATAGATTTTGACAAACACAGTGACACAGTGACTTCAGAGAATAGGGGTTATACAGAAACAACTTGGAGTATACACACAGCATTAAGCGGGCGTACAAAAGAAAAAGACAGTGCAAGTTTACAAAAGGAAGGAGAAATACCATCAAGCGAGTACAAGGTGGTGAGTTACAATACAGTATTTATACTTTTTAAAGAAACTGAGCATATTTCAAGATATAACTAAACGTCAGGATGACTACTAGAATAAATCCTCCATCTTTTAGCAGTGCCAAGAGTTATGAACGTTTTAAGCAAGAAATATTAGCATGGAGAGAGATAACTGAATTAAGCAAAACCATACAGGGTATAGCGGTAGCTTTGTCTCTGCCAGAGGAAGATGAGAGTCAAATAAAAGATAAAGTGTTTGATCAGATATCATTGGATGATCTCAAAAGTGAAGATGGTTTGAACATTCTAATAACCTTTATGGATAAACATTTAGCAAAAGATGATCTAGCTGATAGTCTCGAAAAATTTGAAGACTTTGATGACTATAGAAGAAAAAAGGGCGAGTCAATTCAAGAGTATATTGCCACATTTGATTGCAAGTACAGAAAGGTGGCAAAGAAGCAGATGTCACTACCCCCGAGATTTTGGCTTTTAAGTTGCTGAAGAAAGCAAATATTTCAAGGGAGGAAAAATTATTGGTACTCACAGGTATGAACTTTGACAACAAGCATGGTTTATATGAGGAAGCAAAGGTGTCTTTGAAGAAATTCAAGGGGGATGAACCTGTTACTAGCGAGAAGCTGAGTATCAAAGTGGAACCAGCCTACATAGCAGATAATGAGGAAACAGTTCTGGCTGCTGGATATCACTACAACAAACGAGGTGGCAGATCGGGACCCCATCATAATCGAACGGACACTGGAGCTACACAGAGAAGTCCAAACTTACAGCCGAGAATGAAAAAGATGAATCCAGCTGGTGCAGATGGTAAAACCCTCACATGCAACTCGTGTGGTTCATTCCGACACCTGTTGCCAGATTGCCCGGACAGTTGGGAAAATATGAGCAAATTGAACATAAATGACAATGACAGTATTATTTTGTAATGGATATATAATCTGCTATTAGATAAGTTCAAACATAACTTTACAACTCAGTTCCTATAATTGTTATATACATTGAATTTAAGTGAACAGTACAAAATAATGCATGGGTTGGAGATCTCAAAAATGATAAAAGAGTACTTTCTACATAGCAATGGTTTAAATGTAATTCCTGTTTGTTTTTTTTTTTCCTTATTTTAATTTTATTCAGTATTTCGTAAATTTACTTTGAATGCCACATCCAGTTTTTATTTTCTTCTAAATTCTTTTAGATCTTAGATGCATCTAATTAGAACAACAAAAACAAAAACAAAAAAAAAACAAAAAACAAAAAAAAATATATATTATTAATGTTAATATTCTAGCTAAGGGATTTAACTCATGCAATCAAGATAACCTCCCTTTGCATTATTGTGATGTCATAACGTCATAACGACGTAACATCTTGATCACCTTGGAGTTGATAGATGTCAGCCATTGTCAAGATTAAATAATGTAACTCTCAGTATATTTTGGATTGTTTTAGTATTAACAGGTAGCTCAGTAGGTAGAGTGTCCGCTCCGATATCGGAAGGTACCGGGTTCGATCCCGGGCCGCGACATACCAAAGTCGTTAACAATGGTACTAGTTGCTCCCTGCTTGACACACGGATTTTCGGGGTAGGGCTAGGACTGGTCGTTCCGGTGTCAGTATAATGTGACTGGGGGTGGTATCAGGTAAAAGTGTCTGGGATCTGATACCAAAGTGAGTCAGCACTATAAAATTGAGCATTGAGCTCCCTGTCACAACCAGGTATCGTCGTGATATGACAGGTAATGTTGAAAGCGACGTTAAACCCGAACAACAAACAAACATAGCATGATGCCAACTGAACGAAACATTTATCAAATCCGGCTGATGCCTAAAATGATTTTGGGTTAAGCGCACAGGCATTTTTATTAGCTGTGAGACTGTTAAGACCAAATATTAAGTCACCATCCCGTGTTCTGCTAAATCCAGCGCTTGTCAATATCTATCATGCCATCCTGTCATTCGCTACAACTACACCAAAGATAAAAAAAAATAAACATCAGAGTGCTAGCCTCCCGACTGAGTACATAACCAAGCACTTAAAAGATTAGGAAGTCAAGGAAAACAACACCGCAAGACGAAATAGTACATAGTTGTGAAGATTTCAAGCTAAAAGCGTGTTACATGACACGGGGCTCTGGGTTGAAGCTTCTATCTATCTATCTATCTATCTATCTATCTATCTATCTATCTATCTATCTATCTATCTATCTGCCTGTGTTTGCTAATAACAGTGTTACACGCGTAATAGTGATACGATTGAGATGTTTCAAGCACTATCCACTGTAAGTAAGATGTTACAGACATTGTATCGCCTTTCATTCATTAATTGTCTCTGGATAATAAAGCATTAGCGAAGACTGTTACAGGATCGAGAAGACTAAACTGATGATTTGTGATGGTGTGAGCCGCGTGACGAGAAAGCTTTTAGCATATGTAAATCCAACGGCGATGGTTACTGCACAGCTGAACAGCTAACTAGTTATCGCTACAGGGATAGTGCAATGCCAAGCTTACAAGCTTCTTCTATATTGTTTGTTTGTTCGAATCGATGTTTAATTACCCAGCCAACAGCCATGGTCATGTCTGGACGTTGCTTCCATTTAATGCAACATTTACCCAAACTTAGGACATCCAAACAAGTG
This sequence comes from Rugalucina vietnamica, assembly GCA_964017185.1. Lineage (NCBI taxonomy): Eukaryota > Metazoa > Mollusca > Bivalvia > Lucinida > Lucinidae > Rugalucina > Rugalucina vietnamica. The sequence continues at coordinate 41,088,627 of OZ024876.1, forward strand.
CATATTTATAACCACACTTGTAAATAGAGAACCTTATGATCTTTTAAAAATCAAGTACTTTTAAAATAAAGTTATAAATCAAGTCATTATTATTACTACCATTAAGGCGGACCCCGTGGCCGAGTGGGTAAGAGCCCTGATTCATTTAACGCACTGAATCAATCGATCATGTCACCACTGTGCCTGGTGTGGGTTCAAGCCCCACACGGCCACATGTGACACAAGCCAAGTTCTGCTTGCGGATGTGCCAGGTGTTTTTTCTTGAGGTACTCCCGTTTTCGCCCTACCTCTTGATTGATCCGTCCAATATGAGCTGAAATAATCATGAAAAGGACGTTAACTGAATAATAATAATAATTTAAATACATTTAATTATTTTTATAATATTTTACAATATTTACTATATGTTTTGATTATTTTTGTTTGTGTAGAGGCTTAACGTCTCGGTCAACAATGTTTCAGTCATGTCGTGACGGAGCCAACGCTTCCTGGGTTTAACCGGTACTGTAGGGAGTTAATGTGTTATGCTCAAGGACACAACACGGTGACGCCTGTGGGGATTAAACCCAGAACCTCTCGATTCGGATTCCGACGCTCTCCTACTATGCCATCGCGCTCCCTTATTTATTATTGTTATTATTATTATTATTATTATTATAATTATTATTATGTAAGCAGTTCCGAGGTGTGGCTTAGTTGTGTTACTGATTAATCCCAATAGGTTGTCTGAGCAGCTTACATAGATTTTAATTTGTACAGGAAATGCTCTAGAAGACGTTATTAATCAAATGGGAACTGGGGATTCATTTAGACAAGCCATTACTTCGTTAGTAGCACGCAAACATGGTAGCGTTGGTCTTTCGATTACCGCACTTTCTACGAGCTATATTATGTATGGTGTAACTGTTATAGTTATAAAAGCAGAAATAGTTTACGGGACGGTAAATCTATGACGTGAGCCTTCGATGAAATAGTATCATTTGTAGTTTGCTATTTTGCTTTCAATCAAATAGGTAAACACTAATGGCATGCCCTTTTGTTAAAATAATTAATGCAAACCGCCAGCTTGCCTGTAAGTGTGCTTGCGCACGTGATGAGGTATCCTTTTGCCGGTTTTGCGCCATACGACAGCCCTAAAACGTCTCCCCGTACATCATCCATAGTGCAGATTATATTCTTTTTGTCCCTTGAGGTCAGCTAGGATATTTCTGAGAAAGAAGAAATTTATTATCGGTTTAAGACTCATTTTCTCACCTACATTTATATTTAATATACTCCTCCTCAAAAAAAAAAAAAAAACGGTAACCCATTTGCGTTGCAACTACCCAGCAAATAAATGAAAATTTTGTCCCATTGCTAGTAAATTTGAAACTTGACAAAATCGAGTGTATAAACAGCCATTTCGTATGCAGTGTATGCCTATTGCGCATGCTCAGTTTAAAAAGTAGATGTTATATGGCAGTTATAGGGTACAAAAGGGTGAGGAATCTGGAAGGTCACTCCATTCTAGCGACTAGCCCATGCTAACTTCCTCAGGATACAAATCCAGTGTAGAAGCCTATGGTGTCTAATTGTAAAGTTTTTCGCCGCCTTTTTGTATTCAGGGGTCGTGGTTTCGATCCAGGGCCCTAAAGCCATTCGGATAACATTTTCAGCATGCTCTATCTCCATTAGACATAACATGTTAATAGGACGTAAAAGCAAAATTAATCACAGTTTTGGGTTGGGAATAGGATAGGAAAGGGTATGAGCACACCACACAAGTTTGTAACAAAATATACAGAATGTGAAATAGATTTTTAATTCTTACGACTTTGGGTGACCGGATTTTTAGGAGGAGTATATTTGGTTCATTTCGATAATGTTAAGTCGCATTCATTCGAGATTATTTGCCGTCGTATGGTCAGGTTGGCAGATCACAAGATACGTAGCGTCTATAAATAACAACTATATTTCCAAAACACGACAAGAGAAGTAAAAGTTTAAAATGACACCAGTTTTGTGCGTCACCAGTAGTGTGCGAACAAGTCATTTGTCAAAGAAATTGAGCAGCGTGTAAACAAGACGTCCAAACACATATGTGTAGCAACACCCCAAAGCGAAGTGCATGATGTGTCAGAATAGCAGATAGTGTCATCGATAAATTGATTAGAGAACGTGCAAATGATAATTAATCTTTACTTTGAGTTGCTCAAGAATCTAGAAGAAACTGCTGAATTATAATAAGAGGATAAAACATTCTTTTCCGTGCATTAACGTTTGCCAAGCCCAAGGGCAATAATGTGTTGCAGCCCGAACCGCGTAGCGGTGAGGGCTGCAACACATTATTGCCCTTGGGCTTGGCAAACGTTAATGCACTTGAAAAAGAATGTTATATCGTCATTGTTATATACCTTTCCTCCAATACATGTACATTTTATTTATTTATTTATTTATTTATTTATTTATTTATTGCGAATGCTATGTCTTGAAATCGCGCGTGATGACAAGCACACAGCCGTTGATTGGTAAGTGATTAGACGCAAAATGACACGTTAAATTAAGATGAAATATACGTCTGAAATGTACACTCACCTGCCATGTTAAATTTAGATGAAAAGAACACCTGCCAGTGCCCATAACATGTAAACAGGTGTATGTCATAGTCTCAGGGCAATAACACCTAGGGCAATAACACCATTATTGCCCTGCTATGACGTCATCTCAGGGCATTAACACCATTATTGTCCTGCTACGGTGTCATCTCAGGGCATTAACACCATTATTGCCCTGATATGACGTCATCTCAGGGCATTAATGGTATTAATGCCCTACGACGCCTAAAACAGCAGAAAGTGCTGTCCGTTACAACACGACAAGTTTCTATTGTAGAGATACATTAGGTATATAACAATGTATTTTAATAGTGCTCTGGCACGACAAATTTCGTGATTTATTAAGTGCCAGTTAGTTATATCGTGATGCAGGCAACTGCTCTTAAAAGGAATACATGTTTTGATTGAACTCTCGTGCCAACTGACTTTGACAAATTGATATTGATTTATTTGGTATTTTGAAGAGAACCCATGAAATAATTATTGATATTTTATTAATTAAAACACATATTCGGCTATACCTGGAGCACAATATGCCGACAATGTCTGTATAACTAAGTTGATATTTTTCAATGTAATTGTGATACTCTATATGTCTTAACATCCCGTTTACGCATGTGTTTATGATTTAGACATTTCTTGTGTAAAGTTTTGAACTTGCAGTATATGAACATGTATGTGGCTATCGTCGCCAGTTTACGAAGGGTCACAGATGATGGTTCAGTACCCGGCATTGCGCAATATGGCCCATACTACCTCCCTTTGAACGTTTTCGCTGCTTGCAAAGAATCAGACTTTTATATGTTATTATCAATATGTCGATACACCAACACGACTAGTAGAACGCGATCCCATTCATTTGGTATCAGAGTCAGTTTTCTCTTGCACTGAAGTATGACCACGTAGAAACAGCAGTTTTCAAAAAAAAGATATGTTTTGTTTTGTGGTACTTGAATATTTTATTTATTTTTATTTTTATATTCGGTACAAAAAGAAACGCAAACTTAAGTTGTGATTTTTATTTTTACGCGTAAGTATAATATATTTTCACAGTCTAAGTGATTCTAAGGATTTGCCATTCATATGAGAGTTTCACAACTGAGTTTCGTTGCGATTTGAAAGCGGTTGTAATTTTTAGGTAAAAACTTGTGAAATCAAATTTTTTCTGAAAAAAAAAAAAAAAAAAAAAAAAAAAAAAAAAAAAAAACCTTTGAGAGAATAATTGAATTACAATTTTGCTTGGAGTATGATTATTGTGATCCAGCAAATCATAAAAACACATAATTAATTGAATTTCATTAAAATAAAAAAATGCTGGGAATTTTAAAAATACGTTTTATGAAAAATAACAAGCTCTTTCGAAATTCGGCATTTTGGTCTTCTTTTCGGTAAATACTCTACCTATTTCGATTAAATAATGCTAGTTAACATAAATGACTCTCTTAAAGCTTAAAATTTCTGGTCGTTTTCCAGAACTTCCGGTACATTTAAAACAGTTTCTCTTGGTGATAAAATCAAAGTTAAGACACGGATTTAGAATTTGATAGCATCAAATTTTACTACAGTATTTGACGCCAATTAAACGTAAGTCCCCCGAATTAATGTTTTAGACGTTCTTAAAATTTTGCCAATTTTGGTCAAAATGTAAGGTGCGTTACATTTTATGAACAGTATACAGCTGTGTTTTAGACAGTATTATTCTTCTGAAAGAAGTGTTAGTGACACACAAGCTCAATTCTGATTTATGAAAGGCAATCAGAAACTGATAAATTATCGTTTTAAGGCAAAACGGTGAACAGAAGAGGTTTTTAAAGTGGTAAAAAAGAGTATTCATCACCACAAATTCTTGCGACTTTTCGTTATTGACGCCAAAAAATAATGTTTCCGTGTTCAAAAAAATATGGAATTCAGTCTGTAGGTAGGAAACATGTCATTTTCTGTTTTCTGTAAATTTGAAATAGTTATCCTTAAAATTGTACAAGTCATGACAGAAAATATACCTTTTGCGTTTCTTTATGTACTGAGTATATATATATATTTTTTATTTTTTTAATGAATAGAATAAAGTCATTATTGCATCCGGCAATACTGTTTCTGACGTGATTTTTCAAAGGGGCCTAAAACACGAGATTGGTGTAATTGCTTATTTTCTCGCAATGGAAAAAGCCCTATTCACAATTAATTTCTGGCATATGACTTCAATTTGCTTATCAATTTTAAAAACGTTTGCGAAACATTTGAGGACTGTGAAAATGAAAAAAGAAAAACTGAAATGATTATTATTTCTCTTGAATTGTTTTGTTAATGTGAGAATCTGAAAAAGGCAGTTTCTGAAAAATGGTGCATGCACAGTCACTACAAATTCAATAAAGCACATACAACACTAATTATTAGCATCTGAACATAAAATTGTATAGTCGTAAGCTCACCTAATTCTAACTCATTAACAAAACCATTCACAATCCCTACCGACAAATTATCTTTCAAATTTCCAATTTATAGGGGCAATGTTATTTCTGTCTATACGTTTGAGGCTCGTTAAACATAATAACTACGATTCTTAGGTCACTTGGAAGAGTACATAGTATGTTCGAAACGTTCTTGGAGTGGATTGCTTTAAGGAATACACTTTCAAACGTTAGGATAATATAAACCTGAGAAGAATAGGCAGTATTTCTATTCTTACTTTCTACCTATGAGTTGATCCATGAGAAAACCAACAACGTGGCTTCCAATACGTCCGACACAAACCGGGCTGCACAGCCACAGAAGACAGCTAGAGGCTGAAAATGTCGGCTTTTGAAAGTTGAGAGTTATTGCGATTCTGATCTGCTTCTTTGTTTCTTTGAAAATGCAAACCACGGCTCAAATACTGTTCGTGAATTTTCCAATGTATTGCGATCTCTTCATGGCTTCGGAAGATTAAATGAAAATTTGACATACTGAGGTTTGTTTTTTTTTTTTTTTTTTTTTTTTTTTTTTTTTTTTTGCTGAGTTCAAAAAATTTAACGTGTAAAACTTTGATATCATGAGTAAAAGTTTTTGTGGAAAGATCCTCCATTCCTGCTCTGGTTTATGTATTTTCAGAGAAGTCACCCACAGGGCAGATTGTGAATTATAGTAGAATAAAGGTAGCCTGACATGATTAAAATTACCATCGTGTAAGTCGCAAAGTCATTACGGTATTTGTTGCAATCCCATACTGACGTACCGCTGGACATAGGATGTTTCTTATTTGAGCAGCCGCATCAGAAATCCAACAAGTTGCACACTATTAGGCGAAACAAAGGCGCAGAACAGTTGCGCAGTAACTGCACAGCTGCAGATCAGCTGTGCAGTAACTGCATAGCTGATCAGCACCTTTGTGATCGTTATACAAATAGAACATTGTCAATACATCTTCTTCATAAATCCGAAATTTCAAGCTTATTGACTTTTTCTGTAGCAGTACAGGTTCTTTTTTGTCAGACCTGGTTTGGAATCTCAAATTGTTAGTTTTCTCGTTTTAGAACATGTCGAATACAGAACCTTTTACGAAAGTGTGCAGGTGCATGCAGCAATCGGCAAGTTCCTCGGTCATCAAAGTAACCGGGTCTTATGTTATTTCGACCTCGTAGTGTTGGCTGGACAAGCATTTGTACAAATACCGTGTCTTCCACCTATAGAATGCACACAAAACGTTCTGCACATATTGACGTCATCTGAGCATATACATGTAGGAGGCATTTTGTTACTTAGATTGACCGTGTCTACGACCAAAACATAAATGGGTCTGTAGTAATCTGAACAAGTAGACGTCATTTTAAAACGTGCATGCCTTGCGTTCGCCGGTCTTCTCCAATCTCTTTACATGTACACATGACTTTACATATGATTGTCTTATTGTGATTATTTGTAGGATTGATGGCGATCCATGTGCAATTAACAAACACTGTTACCTTGTTCTGTCCTGTCTGAATAGAGCACACAATTGTGTATCTACATATTAAATCACGTTTCCACTTAAGCACTTTCCAATTATCGTATTCGATAACGAACTGTTTGAACAAAATTCTAAAATGAGACTCTTCGACTCTATTACGCATGACATGAAGTAGTGCGGGCGAAGTACTTGAATCGTAAGTCCAAACACACATCAGTAACAAGTCTACAAAATACGTGCTACATCTCCAAAAATGTCTTATTGTAGAAGACTTTATGTCGAACATTTACCACCTAATGATTCCCCGGCAACTTATAGCGATTTGAACAAAACGTGAAGAATATTTTAACCCGATAAGCATTTCTTGAACCGTAATTCAAATATCCCAATGTGGCTGCAGACATAGCCAAACGCAAGTCAATTGAGACAAACTGTTACACTAGAAACCATAGTTGTTATCTGACTCGAAACAAATATGGATTAAAGGCCAGGATTTGATCCAGTTAAATTCAGAATCCCGATCTAGACAACAGGCGGGTAAAAAATTAAAAGCATTAAAAACAACATGTAAATGTTAGGAAATCTATGAAGAGCAAGAACTCTTTCCATGCAATACAGAATTAAATCTTAAGGGTCACTGACGAGGATTAAAAAGCCGACACCATGGCCCATCCCCTTTCTCATTAATATGATCGCTGCTCTTAAAGGTTACGGTTGTAATTATTTGCTATTACTGCAGCTGGTGTTGTGCCGTGTGGTGCCGTGTGGTGCCGTGTGGCGGTCCTAAAAAGTCTCTCCGTAGATCATCCATAGTACATATTATATTTTCTTTTGGTCCTTTGAGATCAGCGAGGATATTCTGAAGCGTAGCCAGTAGCGTAGAAGCTTTGTCTGCCGGTACAAGCAGTCCACCTATTCATTTAAGTCTAACTGGCGGGGACCCATATTCTTATCCGACCACCATTTTACTTGCTGTTGTGTAGCTATAGAAAACTTCAGGAAGATCTAAGCAGTATAAGTATCTTTTTTGTCAAATGTTCTTGTTTCTTAATTAAACGTTTGGAGTATAGTGACTTCTTTTGGCACTTAAAACGATCACTGAGACGGCTTCAGGAATGTAAAGTTTTGGATCGTGATCACAGTCTTAATTTTGTGACAAATGTTGTGAAATTCCATAAGTTGCCATGCAGCTAGGCCAAGATATGAAATATATGCTTTCAATATCGTCAGAAAACAGGAAATTGAATTTTAGATATGGTAAAAGAGATCAAACTCCAAGACTGAATTATTTGATTTTCTTTATTTCCCGACCAGTTTCGGTGCATTACCTTTGTCAAGGGACATCAATAAACAACGGTGGAGAATGGTGACATCAACGTCACACGACGTCAATGACAACGACGTCAAAAATGGCAATGACGTTAATTATTTAACAAACTTTTAACAAACCTTAACGTGTTCCCTACCTTGTTTTCATGTCACAATAATTCAACAACGCGCAAGAAGAACAACTCGTTATTCCTTACTCATTAAAAACGTTACTCTGGTAATTTATCAACGAAGGCGATAAAGTACTGACTAGAACTGACTATCAGAAATAGTCTGTTTGCCATACATCCCCTTTGTGGACGTTCAACTTTTTTATCTATTTTAACGCATATCAGGTCATTCTGTCATATTTGCATTCAAATGTTTTAGTATCGATATATTTGCTCGGTTACGGTCATTCAAGCTTATTTCTTGCTTTAGTTGGCCTCCTAATAGACCCTAGAAAGAAACTGACAGATCATCAATATACATAATGTATAACTAACTGACTTTCATCATCTTTATGAAAATGACAATGTAACTTTTCTAGGCCAGCTAGAAAGTCATTGATTCTTTATTATGTCAGCAAAACTATAATTTCCTTTAAATGAGGACGTGGATTAATGCACAATGAAAAACAAATAATGGGGAAACCAAAAGCTAAACATATAATGATGAATGAATAATGGGGTCATATGGATTGGTGAATGAATGGTTTTTAATGAATAGCAGAATAAATAATAGTGAATAGGACGATTTTATACCATTGCCTTAGATAGCCAACCTCATTTGCAATATTTCCATGAGCGTGGGAGCTCATAAGTTGAAATGTATTTTTCATATTGATACATGTATACAAACTAAAACTATTTGATAACATCCCAGCAAGACCAGGTCGAATACATGGGGTGGCGCAGTATTGAATTTTCAACAGAAACCTAGAACAGCTACAATAGACCTAGCCTTACTTATAACCTTGATTGACAATAATAGTCATATGACGCAGTGAACACATCGTATAGGAAAAACTCTGTAATCGCCTTTTGCTATAATAACGAACCGATTCCACTAAAATCTGAATTTTAGCAAATTACTGCAGCATAAACAGGCAAAAACAGTCTAATCATCACTACGGTCACCCATGCCGTAATGATTGCGTTTCGTCTAGGTATCCATGGTATTTCGGAAACATATGAGCGCCGTGAAACCTATCGCACATGTAATTAAGGTCTCTTCAAGGATAAACTGAAATGGTGTATGTGGTAAATATACCATATGCGCAGTAACCTTCACAAATTATTGATGTACAGTTCTATTTGTTCGCCCTGGCGTTTTTCGCGAGACAATTTGCATTTCTGTCTCACCAGGCTCCGCATATATATTCGATCTACACTGAATAAGTCACATTTATTTTCCTCATTGGAACAGAAAGTCAAACGTTCAACAGCCGATCATTTGTTAGCCAGGCTGACAAACACTGGATAATATAATTAACAAAGGAAGATAAACACCCTAAGTTAAACCCACATTCAATAACAGTCTTATTTTTAAGAATGATACCGAACAGTATCTGCCTCAGTAGGTTGATGCCTCGGCGTGTTTGTGACCTTTTTTCTGAAAGACATTAAACTGCAGGATATCCATAGTCATCCTTACAAGCAAAACAAAGCAAGGTACAATAAAGTAAAGTAAAGTAAAGTAAAGTAAAGTAAAGTAAAGTAAAGTAAAGTAAAGTTAGTAAAGTAAATAATTTCGAACTCAATGAAATGGAGATAATTCTCTCTTAAAAACCAATTAGTAAATCTGATAGAATAGTCGATTCAAAATGGATTGGAGTTCAAACTATAATTCTAGCGACCCTCTATACACAAAGGTCACAAGCACACATTTTTTAGCGAAATGTACCACTCAAATTTTATAGATATCAATACTTTATTTTTGTTCATAGGACAAACGGTGTATTTTTTGCTTTTACATACGTGTATTTAGCAGAATCATCACATTCCAGCTTTTTTCGCGTTGCCTGCGAACGCGTCTTGTAGAATTGCAGAAACAATGAAACTCATCTAAAATTGACATTGTCACAGCGGCCTGCCCTATCCAATTCAATCATTCATCCTTTATAACTGACACATCTAATTTCACGAATGTTTTGATCATTGAAATGTCCATACATATTTTATTAGTAAACGGAATTTTTGAAATTTCTAGAAATATGTTATTTTTGTTTATTCTTTAAACTAGAAAGTAGAAAGCCATTGATTCTTTATTATGTCAGCAAAACTGTTTCCTTTAAATTAGCTTTAATTTGCTTTAATTGGCCTCCTAATAGACCCTAGAAAGAAACTGACAGATCATCAATATACAAAATGTATAACTGACTTTCATCATCTTTATGAAGATGACGATGTAACTTTTCTAGGCCAGCTAGAAAGCCATTGATTCCTTATTATGTCAGCAAAACTGTTTCCTTAAAATGAGGACGTGGATTAATGAAAAATGAAAAACAAATATTGGGGGATAAAAAGCAAAACATATAATGATATGGGGTCATAAAGATTGGTGAATGAATGATTTTTAATGAATGGCAGAATAAAATAATTAATAGTGAATAGGACGATTTTATAACAAAGACTAGTATTGCCTTAGATAGCCTACCTCACATTCCAGATTTGCCGGGAAAACTCGCCCGTGTAATGTACAGATGTTTCTTTAGTTGTAAAAATTAAAACTTTTCATTAGAAACAATGATATTTTAAATATTTTTGCTCAAAACATACATTGTAGGTACACGTTAGAACCGTCTCGCCAATGCGGTTTTTACGAGTACCCACAATGTATGTTCAAAAATAAGAAAATAAGGTGTTACCCTGCAAACCCCAGTTTTCTATATAAAAGTGTGATTTAAGGGGGTATACATTTGACAAACATGTTTTCCTGATGCAATATTTTTATGAGCAGGTGAGTTCATTAGCTCATATATTGTCTTCTTAATAAATTGATTATATAAAATAAAAAAAAGATAATAATAATAATAAATGATAACATCCTTGCCAGGCCACGTCGAATACATGAGGTGACACAGTATTGACTTTTCAACAGAAACCTAGAACATCTATTATAGATCTAGTCTTACTAATAACATAGATTGACATTAATAGTCATATGAAGCAGTGAACGCATCATATAAGAAAGACATTGTTAACGTATTTCACTATATCAAACGATTCCACTAAAATCTTAATTTCGGCAAATTACTGCAGCAGAAACGGGCAAAAACAGTCTAATAACCACTACCGTACGGTCACCCATGCCGTAATGATTGCGTTTTGTCTAGGTATTCATGATACTTCTGAAACACATGCGCGCCGTGAAACCTATCTCAAAATATTCAAAACTATCGCCCACATGTAATTAAAGTCTCTTCAAGGATAAACAGAATGGTGTAGGTGGTAAATATACCATATGCGCAGTAACATTTACGAATTAATTGGTGTACAGTTCTAATTGTTCGTCCTAGCGTTTTTCGCGAGACAATTTGCATTTCCGTCTCACCATTCAGGCTCCGCTCACAGATATTTGATCCGCACTGAATAAGTCACATTAATTTTATTTTTCTCCTTGGAACAGAAAGTCAAACGTTCAACAGCCGATCGTTTGTTAGCCAGGCTGACAAACACTGAATAATATATACAATTAACGAGGGAAGATAAACACCCTAAGTTTAACCCACATTCAATAACAGTCTTCTTTTAAGATTACGAATAGTTCTGCCTCTGTGTCAGTAGGTTGATGCCTCGGCGTTATTGATACAGAAAGCAATGATTCTTTTTTTTTTCTGAAAACCATTAAAATGCAGGATATCCATAATCACCCTTTCAAGTAAAGTAAAGCAAAGCAAGGTACAGTAAAGTAAAGTAAAGTAAAGTGAAGTGAAGTGAAGTGAAGTGAAGTGAAGTGAAGTTAGGTGAGGTGAGGTGAGGTGAGGTGAGGTGAGGTGAGGTGAGGCGAGGTGAGGTGAGGTGAGGTGAGGTGAGGTGAGGTAAAGCGACACGACGCGACGCGACGTAAAGTGAAGTGATAGACTCATAGATCTGATAAATTATTAAGGTTCCTGGCACATTTAGATGTTTGTGTGTCTTAATTTCTTCCTGATCAAACGTTTATTGTATTTCTTCAAGTGATAATATGTTTCATGACCATCTGATGAACAATGAACTGTGATTAAATGCGTGAAAAATACAAGGTTCATGTACAGTATACATGTACTTTCAACTTTATCTACAGCAATATTCTCCATGTTTATTATTCAGAATTAACACTGTTCAAACAATACAATTGACAATGATAAAAGAAAGTTATTTGAAGAGTATACTTTAAGTTCTATATATGCATAAGACGTAAGTGAAGCATTTTTTGTACTTTTAATATGTCAAGTGATGCTTTTATTCATGTTTAGAGACGAGTTTGCCAGTGCTTTTTACGTCCACGGGTTGCGTTTAAAAATCACGCACATCACGTGCCCAGCATTCCACGTGAATCACATGTTATCAGTCTTTGCCTTGTTTGATTGGCAAAATTATCATAACGAGTAAACCGGAATTACTTTTAAAAATTCCATGAGGGGACGCCACCATTGCTTGACGTTAAACCAACGTAACACGAAGAGCAGTATGCTAAATGCAGACATGAAGAATAAGAAACTTTAAGCCAATTGAAATTTGTAAGCTTGCCAGAGTACGATACAGTCTCCTAGAACCATGTTCCATCAGCTGACAACGTAAGGCTGTCATGACATATAACAATGACAATTTGACGTCATAGTGACGTAATCGATTTCTAGGCAACCTATGAATTTCAGGCTTGAAAATTAAAGGCATGGAAAAATGGGTTTGTATCTAAACAGCTGACGGAAAGCAACCTGCGTGTTGCGAACATGGTGATTTTTCTTTTTCTTTTCCTTTCTTTTTTTTTTTTTTTTTTTTTTTTTTTTTAGGTTCAACGTCCCTGTCAACAGTTACTATGGTCATGTCGGGGCGCTGACTCAGTTTTATGGGACCCAAAATAAGGATGTCATGGCATCCAAATGTATATATAACCACCCAACTAAGCCGTATATACATGGATGATTTGTCTTGAACCTCCTCAGACCTGAGCCATATTGTCAGTCAGTAGCATTGAAGCTTTTCCTGGAGACACAAGCAGCCCATCTATTTCTTTAAGTCCCAGTGGGCGGGGGCCCTCAACACTTTATTAACACCACTGGCGTAATTTACAACTTACTGATCTGTAAAATTGGCCGGACATTGTCGTGTGCGTCTTGTTATGGTTTACCATATATAATAAACTTTGAGAAATTATTTATTCAAACTGATGCCCATGAGATTCTGTTCTCGACATCCAATAAAATGTGTTAACCGTGTTATCCTACAAAACAAGATCATGAAATCTTATTTATATGTATACATGTACATCGCCTCAGGGACATATACTTAGCGAAATTCCTAACCGAACAACTGAATGTTCTTGCCTAAAATTTGAACCACAAAAGCTGTGGGATTAAAACTTATATGGAGCATCATTAATTCATTCAACATTAGTTTGCTGAACATGTTAATTATCTTTGCTTCATTTTGGAGACGTGGTGAATTGATCAACACGACAACCCATAATCCAAATGTCACAAAATACTGCAGAAACACACGAACATGACAGTTAAACATAATCGGGGTTTTACTACTGACCGCATCTCTTCAAGACAATATTAGACCCAAATGTACCTAATCAAGTGCAAATGTAAAAACAATGTTGATAAAATTGCGAATAAGAACAAGAACGCGAAGTACTTTGGCCTCGATCAAATTGCATTGTATTTAAGATAAGGATTACATGTCTTTTGGTAGTTGTATCAATACCAAATAGAAAGGATTTAGATTTTTTTGTCCGGATATTAAATGTTGAAAACGCACTTGCAATTGATGCAAAACAACGCTGTTGCCGACGGTCCGCTGCAAGGATAAATTCCGTAATTATCTCACTTTAGATAATTAACAAAGGGCCTGTTACAGGGTATGGGAAATTAACATGGGAGTTTGCCCACGCATGGAATTTTATGAAATTATGTGCATTAATTGTCTTGGTTATGACTGCTATAATAATGGTGTATTCCCCTATAAATTCAATTCCACTGGCAAATTATGACGTAATATATGACGTCACTACGATAGCTAAGGGCACCCCACTTTAAACGTTTCTATTGTGACCAACAATTCATGAAGCAAATGTTGGAAGCTTTCCAGAAATAAAGTAGTCATTGGTAAGTTTGCTGATACTATTAATGACTTTGTTGGTATCAAGATAGTGGCGGAGCTATCATTTTCATGTACATGTAACCCCAATTTTCACCTGCTTATTTTAAAAGAGGTAGAATTTGAATTAAAATTTTTCTGTGTTCCAGTCTTTGTCAAGACACCATTTTAATATAAAAACTGCCCACATATGTTAGAAATATATTCCTGAAATTTCACAAAAATCGCGGACCGGTAACATGGTGTTTTGTTACATTCATTACACATGACCCTTATTCATCAAAATGTTAACTTGTTCACTAATAATTACAAAGTACTTTAATAAATGATTTATGACTGTAGGAGTTTTACTGTAGGCTTATTATAAGTCATTTATATTATTATAGCATGCCTTTAATGAAACCCAACACACAGACCCTATACCCTGTTACATAAGTTACCATTTGGACAGACTTAAAATAATTTAAAGATTTCAATAAAGTTTTGTGTTTAAACATCACATTAGTATAACTGCAGGGTTTAAAATACAATATTATTGATCTTCCTGAATTCAGAAGTTGTCTCTCAGAACCCTTTCAATTTGTTACATATGTTACATTTAGCGCAAACATGTACTGTGAACAATTTTTATATGATACGATCTTTAAATGCTGAACTTTTTCTTCTTATTTTAAGTGGATGTTATATGTAACTAGTTAATACACATGCTAAATCATGGGGCTGTTCAATTGCATTCATCTTATCCTTATTTAATTAGCATGTTACAACATTATAAATTAAGAAATTACATTTCATTGAACATCACAATACATGTACTGCGATATTAATCTCAAGAAAAGATTATAAGCTCATAACCCAATCTGTTTTCTGACATTTATTCATCATTCAATGTTTTATTTTGATGCAAACCCTATCTTAGTACTTTTGCAGGCTTGTGCAACCGATAAGAACACATAATATGCAGATTAATGTTTGTATTTGTATGAAAGGAAACTAATTTGTCTACAAGACGTTTGTCATGGTATGACAGAACGTACTTTATTAAACCTATTTTTACCAAGAAAATATAAACTTTAATATTCAGTTTTGAATGATGTAATGTATGTAACGTACAATATACATTTAATATGCTGAATAAGATCCATAGGAATGTGAATATAGGAAGTGGACTTGCTTTAACGATGAAACATACTTCAGCCTAAATGCATACATTTTATAGGAGATTTTGGTTTGATGTTTATTTTGCAAGCATTTATGTGGGTAACATATGTAATGCAGAGATGTTGCATTTGACTGAAGGCTAAATGCTTAAAATGACTTTACAGAATTTATGTCTGTTTAAATCTCATGTAAAGATCAAAATCAGATCGTTTGTTGAAAATCAAAGTTATAAAATTTGGGTACAGTAAGAGATAGGAGGTCAGGTACTCTAGCTTTCCCTCTAAAGAATTAAAACATGGAATTTGTACAGTATGATAAAGTAATATACAATGAAATTTGTCTATATTTCCACTTGTGTCTTTTACAAGAAAATACATTTGGTCCAAGAGTGAGAAATTATAATATCAGATTCAGTTTATCACTAAGAGACAATTCCACATGGACCTCATGGTCTCACTCCTATACGAGAAGCATAACGTATGATTATCAGTTAAACAAAGTTAAACATCCTCTATTATTTCCTCAGTAGAATAATTCGGAGTCCAGAGCTTTCAGCATTGATTCAACTGAAGGCAAACTGTAAGCCATTTGGTCTCACTGCTATTTTAGAATTACTTTATATCGTTCTAAACCTAAAGAAAACAGTCAATTGTGAAAAACAGATGGTAGAAAACCATCTTTTTGGCAAACGTAAGCAATGACCAGAAGCTGCTGCAATTAGAACCAAGGTTCAACCTAAAATCCCACGTGGAAAACAAGCGAAATAACAAATAGTTACTTGTACAAAGAGAATGTACAGTTTGCCAAGAGAATGGCTATTTCCCAACAGGTGGCCACTCAGTTACATAAATGTAACTACATGTAAGCCATTCAGGATTGTCTTATCACAATGTGCGTCAGAAATATGCATTATGGTCATAATCCAAAACCTTTTTGCGATGATTTGGAGCAATTTCAACATTTTGTTAAAATTATGAAAAGTGACCTACATGTAAACAACGTAAAAAATGACAATGTTACCGGCTTTGAATTATCATGAAATTTTTCTCATATCAAAAGGATATATATGGCATGTTTTTATGCAAATATGGTATCTTGACAAAGACTGGAACATATTGATCTTTTAAGTTAAATTTGGTATTTTTTGTAAATTTTCGAGAAAAAATTGAGAAATTTCATAATAATTTAATCAGGAAATCAATATAATACTTCTGTAAAATGATTTTACGGTATAAGTATAATGCCTGGGATGTTCTCAAGCCAATCCACTTGACAAATCTTAGAAAATTATAAAACTTAAATTTTAGGACACACAAAGATGAGGGCGGGTATCATGTCATTGTGGGAGTGAGCCAAGGTTGCCTCCTGAGTCCTATAATTAATTATTTAATTCAATATATACATTTTCGTAGCTCATATATGATGACCTACGTATTTGTAAAATTTAAAGAAAATCCATGCGTGGGCACATTTGTAACACCCCCTTTACCTCCTTCAAACGAAGTGCAGAAATAGTCATAGAAAAGACAAGTTTGAAAATGTTCGGTTAGCAAGTTTGACAAGTATTTTATTTTGAAGACGAGAATCGTCGATGTATCGTTAATTTAGCTTACAATTGAATACATTCCCAAAAATCCAACTGACAGTACCTTTTTCATGTACATGTATGACGATAACTGTTTGTTAGCTCAGCTAAGAAGATATCTGTTGTTTATGAAATGATCTAGAACTCTTAAGAGCACTCCAAAGTTACAACTGTATCGTAAAGTTCATCACAAGATCGTATAAATTAGACAAACCGTTTGAGGATACTATACTAATGTATGCTCAGAGGCAAACGTTTAATCAGTGAAAATACATGTCAAATCCCACTGGGACTGTTTTAACCTCAGTTACTGTAGCTTCAAAATCCTTGATGGATTCGGATTGCAATTACCAGTAATAACATTGTGAATAAAACCTTACATTTCCAGAAAACAAATAAGGAAATATCGCATGGAGTTTTGTCAACTTGCATACATCAATTTTACCTTCTTATTTTAAATCAGAGAAGTAATCTCCAAATTCTGATAATTTGACTAGCTATTTCTCGAAATTGCGGCTGTCAGTGAATGTTTTTAGATTTTTGTCGGATTTTTGTCACTGGCTTATACCTCTATCCGACTACGCTATTAATAAAAGTGTCGATTTTATACATGTAGTTTATCGGATGGTCACAAGAATGATGTTTTGCAAAAAAGAAAGGCCAATAGCTGTGTCAATATGTGCAACTTGTGCATTTTGTTATCAAATTTAGAATGTCAGTACCTTTGCAATTTTAACGACATGGAATAGGTAAGGCAAACAGCAGGATAAGGTATTTGCGGGACTTGTTAGAATAACTGACTAAGCTTTATCTTCTGATATATATATACATATTTATGTTCATACCAGCGGCTTATAATATCTTAACGACTTTGCGAACGATTCAAAATTCATATCGGGATACTTATCGTTTGTCAAATCATACCATCTGGCGATTAATTGTGCGGTAGCTTTGCAGGTCGTTTCAAAGATACAACACATACAGATATTACTCTATCGAATTATGTATAGATTCTACTGTGACATTTGAGTGATTATACTTGTACATGGGAGATTGTGCACTTGTGGGTGGGGGGGTGCAGTGGTTACAAATGACTGGTGCAGAAGTCTGGCGTCCTTTGTATGGGACACAGACAAAGAACAATAGCCCCAGATGTGACGCCGCAAAACGCGGCGTTCCATCTAGGGCTATTCTGTTCGCTGAGAGAAATTCCATCGAAAAATTGAATAAAATTTAAAAATCACTCCTGATACCCATAAAATGATAATGGACTCCCCCAAATGGTAACGATGGGAACATCCATTTGTCAAATATGTGTTAATTTTGGCCAAGGAAGAACTTGCAACTGATAGCGGTGTATACTACCAGACAACAATGAATGTTCTTACCTGAGGAAGGCTTGATGCGGCGCTGAGTAGCCAAGCAAAGAGGAGCAGCAACTTCCCGCGCTTGTCGGCATCGTGAATGCTGAGTGGGTGAACTATTGAAAAGTACCGATCCAGAGATATGGTCACAAGAACGAACGAAGAGAGATAAAATCCAAATGCGCGACAGAACATTAATAGTCGGCACGCCAACTCGCCGGCAAACCAGGCAACTGTGATATGCCAGGCGGTCTCTAGAGGCAGCATGACGAAGGTTACAATAAGATCGGCCATTGCCAGGTGCATTATGAAACAATTCACACGGGACTTTCGCCTCCGCGTTCGGAACAGGGTGATAAACACGGTCAAGTTACCAATGGCAGCGATCACAAACAGGCAGCAATAAGCAATTACAGACATCATGTTATCACTGCTGAATGTCATTTCTCGTGGCATGGGCGGTGGCTGCGAGCTTATGTTCGCTTGCGACACGTTTTCTGGCATTTTGGTTGAATTTATTATCAGATTTTCCAGAATTTCGGTAGGATGTGGCACTACTTGTGCTAAATATTTCTCAAAATTGTCACCTAGTAAATCATCTGGCACTTCCATGTTTCCACTGTTTCTTTTCAATGTGACTGCCATAACACAAGTATAAACAGGGTTTGGCCTTCGGCTTCTGATTAACTATTTCTACATTGTTAATCCAGGAGCTCCTAGAGATGTTATTCTCTTATTTCTAAAATTGTTGCAAACCACAATTATGGAGTTAAGTTGATATGCGCCTTGTAATGTAACTCCGGAAGAAACACCCTACATGCACATTAACTTTTCCAAAGAAATTATTTATTTGTCGCGAAACTTAGATGCAACTTGACTTATTTGCTCTAAGCATTCAAGTATGCATGAACACAACTATTCATTCTCATTGCACATTAGTGGTTGCGAGTTTTGCTATTTCCATGACAGATGTAGTCAGTATACTAGTTGGCATCAATGTCCATTTCTTTTCATCACTGTCTGAAGAGTCTTAAGATACACTTCACCATTATTGGATGCAATGTTCCCGTATTAAAAATCTGTTAGACTACAGCAATAGAAATGACTGCAGCTGTTAGCTATCTTATTGGAAAATCAAACATAGCTGTAATAGAGTAAGATTCTATCTGAGAAAGATTGACTTTACCCTTATAAGTCAATGTTTGTGCATCTGTTTTTGCGCGCTTACGTCCAAGTCAACATTTTGCAATCGTTTCGGGACGGGATCATTATTACCCCGTAATCTGTACGGTTACATGTACATGTAGGAGTTAATGTGCCTTGATGAAGGTCACGGTTCGAGCCAGTCGGGTCCGGTAACATATATGGACATGGTAGTCATCTTTGTTAGTAGACCTTAATGAATACGAAAATGGAAAACAGTTATGATGAAGCGCCATCATAGATCGGCGCAGAGCAAACTATTTGGTGTCTTATCAAACCTTCAATCCAATTTTTATAAATGTGTGTATGTGTGTCAGCATACCGCATTTAGTGTAGTTCAGGTTTATGCGTGGCCACAATTGGGAAAATAGCTGCACAATCGCCCTAGCTTATTTAAGAAATAGATCAGCTCTAGCAGTGAATTGTTGAGTAATAATTCACTGTTTGGAGGTCAGTTGTAAAGAAGATCAAATCACGAGCGCGTAGCGCGAGTGATTTATCTTCTTACAACTGACCGACAGTGAATTATTACTCAACAATTCACGTACTTGAGCTGATCTATTTCGATTCTAACACACAATAAACGGAATAAATGTTGCTGAAACCGTCGATATCGTTCAGCTTTCCGTCATTGCATTGCAGATATCCCGCCAAATATTTGACTGTAATGCTGGTATTTACACACACTTTTTACGTTTGTTGTGCGCTAAAACGACGTTTCACCGTCTAACGCTGCTTTGTGGGATAGCTGACGTCACAAATGCCGCAAAGTAACGTCACGCTTATTCGCCCAGTGAAATTGTTGCACAATATAACACGTTTTTTTTACCATTGGCTATATAGGCGAGGTGTGTTAGAATTTGTCTTTGTATCAGTACCCTAATGTATATTTCAGTTTAGAATATAAGGTTGGACTTTGGTCCTGATTGCACAACATCAAGACATGTCCATAAAAGGTTTACTCCCTCATACCCCACTTTTATATAGTAAAACTGGGGTATGCAGGGGTGCATCTATTTTTCTTACTTTTGCTCCAAAAGATAAATTATGCGCTCTCATTAGAACCGCCTTGGCGAGGCGGTTCTAACGTGTACCCACAATCTCTGTTTTGAGTAAACATAAACAAAAATCTTTTTTTTTCTAGTGAAATTTTCATTTTTAGGCTGATTTATTTATGCACATTTCATGGGTATGTTTTCGTAATGTGTTCCGGATTATGACTTTCTATAACTTGTCGAAGAGCAGCATTTCATGTACACATGTATTGCACCTCAGAAAATTTATAAGAATTATTTGACATCGAAGACAACTGACTCTCATCAGGAAAACATGTCCATGTAATGTATACCTCCTTGAACCCCACTTTTACACAGCAAAACTGGGGTATGCAGGGGTATACCTATTTTTTTCTTATTTTTGCTCTAAAACATAGATTGTGGGTACTCGTTAGAACCGCCTCGGCGAGGCGGTTCTAACGTGTACCCACAATCTATGTTTTGAGCAAAAACAAGAAAAATATTTAAAAAATTCTAGTGAAAATTTTCAATTTTAGGTATATTAGGAGAATTCAGTATATTGCATGGGCATGTTTTAGTAATGTGAAGACAACTGACTGAGAATTACTTGAAACATAGTTTACCCAGAGCAAGTGCATTACTGAACAGAAATGCTATCCAATTATGCACAGGCAATATTTGCAACGTTACCTGTACATTTTGCACCAGAATATTCCAGTGTCTGGCTTAATTTAAAGCAATTAAGCGAACATCCTTTCTGGAAGCATAGCGCTTAAAAGCAAAATGATTGATAATATGAACAGACACGCTATTTAGTAAATTGATGTTCCAGAAATATGTTTGTTATAGCGTCAGATTATCCTTGCTGGTCATGTTATCAACCTTATAAATCATATCATCATGTAATGTTTGCCCATTCAATCCCACAATTATGTTGCAAGATTGGGATGTACAGGGTTAAACATATTTTCATATTTTTGATCCAAAACATAGACATATGGTACTCTTTGAAATCCAAAGATTCTCTATTGTCTGATCAAAGTCAATATCGAAGTAACAGTCAAAATCTATTTAAAGTCAGATAATGTCATATATAATATATAACATAAGTTGTGAATAGCTATTAAACAACTGAGCAGTTATCATTCTATAATTATTGCAAACTTTGTCTGTATATACAAACCATATATCCACTACTGAGAATCACGTGATATTGTATACATACAAACCGATGAATGACGAGACTTCAATAGTCGAAACCGCGGTATGGCCCATCCCCTTTCTTATTAATGTGTTCACTGCTCTTAAAGGATCTCAGTTTTAATTTTTATTTGCTATTACTGCAGCTGGTGTTGTGCCGTGTGGCGGCCCTAAAAAGTCTCCCCGTACATCATCCATAGTGCAGGCTATATTTTCTTTTTGGTCCTTTGAGATCAGCGAGGATATTCAGAACTCTAGAAATTTATTATCGGTTAAGATTCATTTTTTAACCAATGTTTAATATACTTGGCCCCATTTAGATAATACTAGTCTTTGTATCGAAAGTTGCAAATTTTCAGTAATTCTCTTTGGCTCCATGTTGCCAAATCTAAAGGGTCACTGACGAGACTTCAATAGTCGAAACCGCGGTATGGCCCATCCCCTTTCTTATTAATGTGTTCACTGCTCTTAAAGGATCTCAGTTTTAATTTTTATTCATTGCAATTGAGACCGAAGTTGAGGTGAGATTTTCAGGTTTTCTCCTATAGCGTTTACTTTACTGACTGATAGATAGGAGCAGGCAATGCAGAGATTGAACATATACTGAAGGAAATTAAAGTACATAAGAAATCCCTATTACTTCGTTTTTGCAAACATTTCAATGTTATTGTGATGGAAGTACTAGTTTATGTTGATTTTCCTGAAGTGTTTGCAAAAATGAATTAATCTGGATTTGTTAGGTTACTTTTATTCAATAAATGTTCAATTGCACCTAACAGCAAACGCTATAGGAGAAAACTCGATGTTTTCACCTCAACTACGACCAGAATTGCATTGCACTCATACCGTACCACGTGTTTCTCAGCTGTGATATCTGTCACAATTGAGCCAGCATATAATTTACTATAAGACTTAAAAGTTAAGCAATTTTAAATCAATTTCCATATTGCAAATTGGTTTGAAGATAAACTGAGCCCCTCCCCCACCCTCAGTATTTTTATGGCGGCCCCCGTGGCCGAGCGGTTAAGAGCGCTGTATCTTAATCACTCGATCATCTCACCGCTGTTTTTGGTGTGGAATCGAGCCCCGCTCTGGCCACATGTGAGACAAGCCAAGTTCTGCTTGCGGGTGTGCCAGGTGGTTTTTCTCGGGGTTCTCCCGTTTTCGCCCCACCTACTGATTGGCCCGTCTCATATGAGCTGAAATAATCTTGAAAGGGACGTATAACTGAATTTTAAAAAAAGTATTATTATATTACTGATCGTTCCAAGGCGATACTTCTGTTGTGGTTCTAATTGTTTTGTGTTGTGGGGTCGATTTTTGTGCTGTTTGAGACTTATGTACGTTTTCATATTTTAGTTCAGTTCAGGTATTACTAACTGAGTGGCCGCCTAATGGGGAAAGGCTGCTCACTCGGCTTACTATATGTTTTATTGGTATAAGTACCTAATTGTCGTTTTAGTTTTTCCAACCCCTTAGTTTGTGGAGTGGGAATTTCTTTCTGATTGCGCCATTTCCTGATCATTGCCTGCTTGTACCTTCTTTCAACAATCAATATTTAAACCTAAAGGAAGAACAATTTCTATTTTTCGCCGGAAAGTCATCTTTTTCTGATGTAATTAATACGCTGCGTCAAACTATACTCCTCGCCAAAAGTTCAGCATATTCTAGTTTTATAGTGCACAAGTAAAATGGCCTGAAAAATATTTCTAAAGCATATTACGACTTCAGCATTCATTGATTTTGAAAGGAGGCATGTCATAGCAAAGAACAAATGACAGTTTTGTCTCGGCCTATCAGATTTTGTAAATTTTTTGGATATGTTAATTATCCATTATTTTAATGATAAGCCGTGTATCTTGATGCTGAATTTTGCACGCTATTCGCCATGTCAGAACAAAATCGACCCCATGTCAAGGAGGTGTATGTTGGAACAATCTGTTATAAACAAAATGTGGAGACCTGGCATCAAACACTGACATTTCTGGAAGGAACAAACATGTTAAGAAAGTATAGCAAAGTTTCAATGTTTAACAATTTAAAAACAAGTTTGTCTTAAAAGATGTCTATTGCTTACATCTCAAAGGGCACGATAATAATGTTATACCACATTATTATTCTATCTATTGTCTAAAGATTTTAATAACTTTTAATTGAAAATACTGAAACTGAGTACTTTTAGACACGATTTTAAAAAGAGTGTCGAAAATAACATTTTCAAACTAGTGTCTTATCTTTTGTCATTCAGTATCTAGCTAACTGCCGATTTTGAATCGGTAAAAGTCCTGATTGTTTCCGCCGTGACCATGACGTCGAATAAGAACAATTGTGTCGAAATATTTATTCACTGAGATTAGTTCCAACCAGATATTTTTGCCTCCTTTTATACAAATAATTATGCTAAACTTTTGTCGAAGAGCATATACAGGAATTCGACCTCAACATTCATATTGTTTTTTCGTCATCTGAAACGTTAACGGTAATTAAACATCATCATGTGATCAAAAAGAGTATTGTACCATAATCGTAGAGATTTGTTTCCATTCTGGTATCAGGTAAGTTCACTAACACCCCCGTTGTATTGCGTAACTGATTTCGTGTTGTTCTCTGGCCTTTCTCCCGAGGTGACCCATAAAGTGTTTAATTGCTGAAATGACTTATTTCCCTTTTGTACGAGAAAAATGCGCTTAGCAGGCCTATTCGGTTTCTGTGTTGTGGTCAAGTCTAGTCTTGCACGCTTACGTTAACGTTTACAGGACCGAAAACCTATTCGGTGATATTCACGGTGTTCGTAGATGTACCACGCATGTTGTTTTCCGTCAGTTTTCGATACAAATCCTTATTTCCATGCCGTTAATTAGCAAGCCTGAAATTCGTATATTACCTAGAAATTGATTACGAATAAACTTTCCATGACATATGGTCGGTCAGGAGTCAAAACCTTATAATCATTTCTGACTTTGTAAATTTCAGGAGAGAGAAAAACACACACTAAGTCTTGATAATTCTGGCTAGGAGAGGCCCATTTTTACGAAATTCAGCAAGTCAGGCGGCAAAATGATAGTGTTTGCAGATGTAAACTATACTAAGTTCCACAGCCAACGCAACTCGCCAGTTAAACTTAAATATTTTTTTGCGGTTTCATGTGATTCATCTGAAACTTTCCCATTATCGCGACACCTTTTATTCAATAAAGCTAGGTCTGTAACACAAAATAAATTATATGGTTGCATCTGCAGTAACGTCGATGACGTGACCGTGTTACGTTGAACGCGTAAAATATGCACTTTATGGCTACCAAAAATCAATAGCGATTTCTTGCGTTAAGCCGTTGGTTTCCATTCCACATTGCAATTGACATACTTCTAATGTTAAAAATGTATTCATCTTTTAGAAAAAAAAAAAAAAAAAGAAAAAAAAAAAAAACAACATCACAAGTCCTCACGCGAGGCACGGAAAATGCACTTTTGCACCTCGAGCATGCGCATGAAAGGCTTTGATTTGATAAGACAGAAACATTTTCAAGTCATTTTGATGCTGACTGAGTACTAAAGTTTTCACATAATTTACCTAATAAAAAAAGATGGGCATATTGGTCATACTGGTCATACTAAAGTTTTCACATGATTGGCCTATTTAAAAGATGGGCATACTGGTCAATAGAAACCCATATTATAGGCTTCCGATCAAAAGTAAGTTGCGTTGGCTGTCGAACTCAGTATATACATGTATCTAAATTGTATAAAATACCATAAAATAGCTTTAAAAAAGCTACGAGATACGAGATTTTGATCCCGATTTTGGCACGAATATGGCATTTTGGGATTTGGCACGACACCTTGGAACCAAAATGTCTCCAAAATATTGCGCGGGAAATGTATATAATGTACAAAGCTCGCAATTCAATGAATATGGCGTACATGTAGTTGTAGAAGTTCTAGTTGTGGGAGTTCTAATTGACATTTTGTGTGCGCTGTATGGTTAGCAGGCATGGGCCTGCGGTGTCGAAACAATATTTTGGCCACGAAATATGGCATTTTGGGATTTGAATCTTACAATATAAAAGTGGTGTATGAGTGGGTATACATT
This sequence comes from Rugalucina vietnamica, assembly GCA_964017185.1. Lineage (NCBI taxonomy): Eukaryota > Metazoa > Mollusca > Bivalvia > Lucinida > Lucinidae > Rugalucina > Rugalucina vietnamica. The sequence goes on from OZ024876.1 coordinate 41,114,377, forward strand.
TCACGGACATCTTATCCTGATGGAGACGTAGCTACTGTTAAAACAGCTAAGTTTCGAGGTTTGGGCTCCCGAACAACGATAATGTGTTTAAGCTGCCTGTTTGTTAGTTTGCTTGTGTCTAAAATTTCAATGATTGAATTTCAATAGAGTAATTACAATGTTAAAAGTAATTTCCTTGTGCATCGTCATAGAAACGCAATCAGTGTTGATATATTTGATATATGAAAAGGTTGTGATGATCCAAAGGTTGTCTCTCCCAATGAATGTTTGTAGAACATCTGGAACAGAGAGTCTGAAACAGAGGCGCTAACGAGTATCCACAATCTATACTGAACAAAAAAAGAAACGCAACAATTATATTTCACAAAATTTTGAGCAAACTATGATACAATCAGAAATTATTGCATTTTCCACTTCTGCATTAGATATGAGGCTTCCAAATGCAAGAAATTGATTTTAATTATAATGAGTATCTACGGAGTTATTCGATGCCGACCATGGGCATGCTGAAAGTAGTAAGCCACACAATTGCACATGCGCAAGCATTAAAATAATGGTGCAATTTAAATCCGCTATAAGCCACCATTCAAAATCACAATGTACCACTCAGCAGATAACTCACATGTTAAAGAATAAAATGAATAATATTGAAATTATCCCCCTTTCAATTAAACATATAGGGACATTGGTGGTTTCAATTACGAGCTTGTGTGTCGTTAAACTTTATTTCTTTTTCGTGAATTTTACATAAGGAGCAGCTGACATTGTTCCTTGATGATTTAGAGGTTCAAAAGTGTGCGCATGCGCAGAGCCAATCTTTGCCGATTTGCATTATTTAAGACAACAAAAACTTCTCATTCAATTTTTCTCGAAATGAAAATCAGTTTTTCGCATGATATACCCTGATATCCCACGAATGGGAATCACACAACAACAGACCTGGTTATCAACATTTTACCCTTAAACTCAAAAATCCTCGGTGGCCTATTGTTGCGTTTCTTTTTTTGTTCAGTATATTTTACATCAAAAATAAATAAAACAGGCAAACCCTGTATACCCTAGTTTTACAATACAAAAATGGGGTCTAAGGGGATTACACTACATAGACATGCTATCCTGATGAAGATTCCGCTCCTTTTTTTTTTTTTTTTTTTTTTTTTAGCTTTAACGAAAAAGGGGGACTTATTCTTACATTACATTGTACAAATCATCGGTTTGATGAAAATATCTTCTGTATGTGTTCTTACAACTTTGTCCTGGTCATTTTGACACTGGCGCTAGTGCAGATAAGGCAGGCCAACCGATCAGACTTCGTCAACACCTTTCAGTGTGACAGCGTGCCTTGCAAACGTGTGAAATCTGAGACCGTGCGTATACGATAAAAGACTATTTACTCAATCAAACAATAATATATATATAGCAATTTTTCAGAAATAAAATACAGTATACGAGTTAACCAACGTTGCGACTAATTTGCTCATGATCTACAAAATAAAAATGACAACTGTTGTTGGAATACAACATTAATGAATAAAATTTCTGACGCATCACTGATGAAAATAAAGAATCCTCTAAATTGTGATAACATAAATAACGTCTGTCTCCTAGCTCACCTAATACCGAACTCGGGAACATGAAGCGCGTACAAAGATGTGTTTATTTTTTTTTTCTTTAACTTTTAACTGCACAGCATCTGAACCTGTCACCATGTTTTGTCAACTTTAAAAATAATAGACACTGTTATTTATCAACATAATTGAGCCGCCTCATGGGAAAACCAACAATCTGCATAGGCGAAAACAAAGACGCAGATCAGCTTCGCGGTAACCGCGAAGCTGATCAGCGCCTTTGTTTTCGCTACTCGGATAGTACAATTCCTCTTCTTCCTAAATCCGAAATTTCAAGCTTCTAGCTCTTTTCTGTGCTTGTACAGGCCGGTTTGTGTCGGACCTGTTCGGAAACCACATTGTTGGTTTTCCCACGAGGCGGCTCATTTATCAACATATGTCTATAAAAGGAGTACATGCATGTAGCTAATCACAATGATCTGAGTTATATGTACACATCCTTGCGATGATGATTTGTTCTTCGGTTTGGCCGTTTGTTCCGTGTAGTCTGGATTGAAATCCTCGACGCATATGTCTACCGTCGGCTCCCCAAGATCATCGAGATAAATGTCAAACTCTGAATCACCCAACATGTTTCCACTATCAATTTTCTCTTCACTGATATTGAGCTGAATTTCTTGAAAGCCGGTTACCCACTCAGATCTAGCTAGGCGCACGCGGGAACAGAAATTGGTTTTCTTAAACGTAAACAAGCCGGCTCTTGGTGAAGCAGACATAACCGTTTGGTATGGTTCTTCTCCTGTATTTTCTTCTAGTGTAAAAACGCCTTTTACCCTATCTTCTACGTCGTGTCGTCTATTCCACTTCGACTGTATGTAGGACTGGTACCGATAAAAGCTTACAGAAAAAGAAAACGTTTCTCCATTTAATCGCAATATCCACGGCCTGGAAATGGTGTCACGTATTGCTTTGAATTCTCTGTCAGCATGCATTTTGTCCATACTTCTTTCCACACGAACAACGAAGTCTTTCACAAATGTTTCATTTTCTACTTTCATCTGCTTATAGGCAACTTGAAAGACGTCAAGCTGTGTTCCGTTGGTGTCTAGCCATGTCTTCGGGTTTCGTTTTTGTTCGTCACTTAATTCTTCGATGTAGGACAAAGGCAAAAGTTGACCAACGGAAGGCGTCAGCTGAAGCTGGATGTAGTGATTGTTTGTCAGTAATGTTGTCGTTATAAACTGACATTTGCGGTCGACATTGACGAAACCATCTGGACACAAGATAGGACGACACTCTGGCTGTAACAGGAAATGTAAAGTATTTGATTTAATGCATTCATTGTATGAAGCGTACAATGGATCAATAGTTTCTAACAAGGATCAGTACACCACGATGGCGGACAGAAATGAAAACAAGCATTTCTGCACTATTCAGTGCGCTCTTCATTTAAAATAACTTGGGAAGACAAAAAAGATATATTCCCTCAGTGCCCACATACACCATCCTGGTGAGTTGGTTACATCCTCAGGCCTGACACCCCATACACATTTGGTTGCTACAATGACAATGTCAACCTACAGATAGTAACCGCACGTCTACTAAAAGATTTTACCACCTATTTATGTCCCAAGTTTTCGTTGTAACAATTTCATGTTTAAACTTATACGAAGGCAGATAGTTTAAAACATATCACAAGTACAGTACAGTTGTCGCGATGCTTTCAGCGTACGCGCAATTGCGCGTTGCGCGTGGTTGCGCGTAGGGGATTATCTTTACTTGCGAGTGACTCGTAAGTCACTCGCGAGTGACTCGCGAGTCACTCGCAAACTTCGCGCAATCTTGCGCGAACATCTCGCCAACGCGCAAAACTATTTGTCAAACACGCACGACGTGAATCAGATAAAAAAATATGTGCGATTTATACAATTTAAACAATCTTGCTCGTAAGGTGTGTTGTAAAAACTGTTTCATGTTGAAATTTCATGCCCGCCTGATGTCAACATGTATGTCAAATTTGATTGCATCAATTACTGCCTGGTCCCTCCAATTATTCATAATTAAAACATGTAGATATGCTTCGTACAAAGGTAGTAAAAAGCGACTAGGCTAGAGATACACGTGCATGTAGAATATATGTCTAACCCGAAGGAAAATTGATACACTATATTTTCTATCTGAATAATGAGAAGAAAATATATTGTAAACAGAAGGCCTGCGGTGAGCCCCGTCACATACTTTAGCTATCCCAAATACATGTAATACTATGGAGAAGAATTTTTTCTAATAAACCAAGCATTTTTTCTCAGTCTTGGTAATGAAACAGATGCAAGTAGGCAATGATCAGGAAAAGGCGCAATCAGAAAGAAATTCTTATTCCAAAAACCGAGGTGGGAAAAAACAAAATGACAATTAGGTACTTAGAGAACATATCGTAAGCCGAGTGAGAAGCTACTTCCAAATAGGCGGCCCCTCAGTTATCCGAACGTAACTAAACATCACGAAAACATTTCAGTGTAATGTATTCTCACTTGAACCCCACTTTTCTAAAAGCAAGACTGGACTATAAAAACGTGCATAAATTAGTTGCATTGTAGTTGTTCGGTCCTCGTGGTGAATCTCCGTATAAATGTATAAACACCATCAAATTTAAACACACAAACATGCACAGTATGTCGTGTATGTATATTTATATGTAGCTGTAAAACCAACTTGTAACAACATAAACCTGTGTTATTTTGATTTGTGGTTTTACGTCCCGATTAGCAATTTCAGTTACACGAAAAACAAAAATTATAAAAAGCTGGAAAATATATATAAAACTCCAGCAAGTTCATATGCGAATCCTAGTCTAAACTTTTTGCGTGCATGTAATTTTACGCGGTGGGCTGTGGTTTAATGTACGTAGATGATGGTAAAAATAAGATAAGCAAGATGAGCCTCAATCATTTTTTTTTTCATTTGATAAAAATGACTTGTTCTGCTTCAAACAAATTTGATGATTGACTTACACCAACTCACTGTCATACAGTGGCCTGGCTAATTGGCTAGCATGTACTTCACAGTGAACAAGTTAATTGTTTTGTTTTTCTATGTCCGAAATAGCACACAACATAAAGGACTGTCCGAAATAGTCCAAAAGATATAGGACAAAACAATTGATTAATAGCCAAACGTACATGAAGTTGTAGTTAAATTGAGCGTCATTTACATGTACAAAAAAAAAAAAAAAAAAAAAAGCGTTGAAACTAAAAGCAAAATAAGTAGTAATTTACAAATACTTTTTATAAGTACATGTACTTGAATGTTATAGTGCGATGAATCACGTCGCGCATCGCGCAAAGATCCATACGCGATGCGCGACGAACCAAAAGAACTTTGCGCATCACTCGCAAACTGTATTACGTAAAACTTGCGCGTGACTCGCGAGTGACTCGCGAGTGACACGCGAGTCACTCGAAAAACGTTTTTAGAAAGGATTTATTTTTTTGCGCGTTGCGCGATCGCTCAAAGCATCGGGACTACTGTACTGTATTTGATCACTCACATGGGCACCCAACAAAACAATTTGCAACCTTCTTATAGAAAGAATTCTTGCACTAGAAACTTTGTAGTAGCCATTAATGCTTTATCCGATAAAGGGAGAGGACATAATACTTCGATTAGTGTTGCGTTTTACCCTTTCTTAAATTTGTATCCTTATTTAGCTCGCTAGCTTCATTCCCGTCTTGTACCTCAACATCATGCCGATTTGGGCATTTTATGATACTATTTTCTGATCTGGGAACGACCTATATTTAACGGTTTAAAGTTTAAGTATCGTGCAAGTTAAAAATGTTTATGTTTGTTTGTTCGGGTTTAACGTCGCTTTCAACATTATCTGTCATATCACGACGGTGTCTGGTTGTGACAGGGAGCTCAATGCTCACTTTTATAGTGCTGCCTCACTGTGGTATCAGATCCCTGACACTTTACCTGATACCACCTCCAGTCACATTATACTGACACCGGAGCGACCAGTCCTAGCCCTACCCCGAAAATCCGAGTGCCAAGCGGGGAGCAACTAGTACCATTGTTAACGACTTTGGTGTTGCGCGGCCCGGGATCGAACCCGGTACCTCCCGATCTCGGAGCGGACACTCTACCTACTGAGCTACCGAGGCCGGTAAAAAATGTTTAGCATTATAAAAACTTTAATCATTAAACATTTTGTTCAGTTTCCGTTTCTTTTTGTACAGACTGTATGACTGTGGCAACCATGAAAACAAATTTTAAAGATGTGTAAGGTAAATGGCGCAGCTGAGATATTACAAGTAGTAACTTTTGTAATAAAAGTATACTGATCCGTTGACGAAATTTTGTATGAAGATGACCAAACATGTACATGTATGTAGCTATACTGATCCTTTGCAAAGTCGTATTCTTCTGTAGGCTTTAAATAAAAGGGATATGAATCTCTTATTTGAGCCTGTGCGTGAGAAAACCAACAATTTGGGCTCCGACCAGGTCCGACACAAACCGCCCTGTACAGCCACAGAAGCTGATCTGCACCTTTGTTTTCGCCTATGCAGATTGTTGGTTTTCACATGCGGCGACTCATTTAAAATTGCTGTTCTGTGCAATTATTTCATAGAAAATAGATTAAATGAACAATTATATACGTAGCTGAAAAGAAATCAGAAATTAGTGTATCACAATAACAAAACCACTTTCAATAGCTGTGAGGAAATTTATGTATATCAGCAGTATACGTGTAACTCAGTATGAATTACGAAAGTTTTCAATTACCTTAGTTGGGTGTTTCACCATGCCAGTAGCACAGTGTCCATTCTTGATAGATTCCGCGCTGTAACTGGCGTCTTTGTCCACAAGATCCATTGCCCGACGGTAATCTATTGTAAAACTCATGGCATATAGATCAATTTGTTTGCCCGGACTGACTTCAGAGCAAAGGTCGTTGGGGTGGTATTCGTTGCCATTGCAAAGCTGACAATAAATATTGGCATATTTTATTTGAAATCTACTAACGACCGGTGCAAACCAGAGAGCACAAGCTTGCTCGATTTCCGCATTATACTCTTTCCATTTGCCTGTTACATTGCAGCGGCTGATCATTGTTTCTGAACAAACATGGTTTTCAGTGTCCATTATTGTTGGGGGAGCAAACCTCATTTTACAGAATTTGCTGTTTTCACCACGTAGTGTACTCAGGAAGTGTCAATTACTAGTTTCTCTTCTATAGCACCCTACGGTTATCTCCCAGTGTGTGTAGATTTTAACACCATTGCATTCAGCACAGAGAGCGTTTAAGTAGTTCTTATCTTTTGCTGGATCATAGACCGGATAAAGGCTGCCCCATGGAGCTGCTGTCAAGGCTTTGCAATCTCTCTGGTCCATCTAGGCATTTGTCAACCATGAAATAACCTAAACTGATTGGCTCATTTGCTATCGAGTCAGGCAAGCTGGGTTGGTGGCACATAAAATTCTTGTTTTCCTTCATGTTACAACAGTTTCCAATGCTACTACACGTGGGATCACATGAGCAAGGCAGGCAGCAAGATGCCATGTTCTTCGGTACCTCCTTCCCGTCGTTGTTACACATATTTGCATACGGACATTGCTCCACGAGATCACTAAAATTGTAAAATGCATCTTTTTGGTTGACAGTTGGAACACCCCGACTTAGTGCTGAAATATCTCTACCTCTGCGTAAGTGTATTGTCGGATCTGTGGCAAAATCAGCATGTTCCCCTAGTTTGCTTATGTCAGTCTTTGAATCTCTCTCTAAATTATTGTGTTTATTGGTCTGGATGATTATCATAGTATTCTTTTCTGAGCTGCCCAGGTACTTTTCGAGATCCTTAAAAGTATCGACAGCAATGTCAGCTTCGTTCATACTTTCTTTTAGAAGTTTTGTGGCTTTTGGGACAGTGACTGGAACCGCCGCGTCGCTAGAACTTCCTGTCGTAGATAAACGGACTTCATCGGAGGGGCAAGGTAGAGTTTCATTTAGTGGTAGTATATTATTCAAAACTCGATTTGACTTGTCTGGCCGAGAAGAGGGCGTATATTCAGCTTGATATAAGGACATCTTAGTATTTGTCGCACCAAGGAATTGACTCTGGTTTGTTGAGCCATAAACCTGGCTAACTGCTATCAGGAATAAAAGGACGTCGCTAGCCAAAGGCGCCATCTACAAAGAGTAACAAAACATTATATCATGTTATTTGTAACATTCTATAAAAATGTGTTATAGAAATCTGAGGGTTCAAAATAAGATAGCACTGTGATTGAAGTAAAAGCGGGCAATGATCAGGATTTTTTCGCCTTGGAACATGAAGTATTTTATCGCTTTTTATGAACACATGTGGCATGTTAATTCGAATATCCAAATTAAAACATAATTGGTTGATCGGATACATGTTTATGAAGGCCGCGAGTGAACAAAAATAGAAACACGATACACCCTGTACGCCCGGGATGCAACCAAATTTCTAACAGCGAAGATTGATCCAATATTACTCGAATCGTGACGGAAGGGACTGCAGGAATATCGACTGATGGGCGACAATGTACAATGAGGAATTACCGATTCGGTAATAATCTACATCGAAGAGGTGTTTGCCTCGCTATGTGTTGTTACCCAATCGATCTGGCTTCCAATCAACACATTCATTTCGCAGAATAGACCTTATCATTTTATTTTACTTAGTTTGTGTCTTTGAAATTCAACCAAACAAACTACGGATACGATCTTCAGGCAGTCTGCAGTAATTTCGTACAGCACAGATTGATCTAATATTGCGTTGATTTAAAGACATATGTACTGGGCATCATTTTACAAATGGATTTAAAATCTAAAATTTATTATAAGCGCGATAACTCTGATTTGAATATAGCAAATCCATTTTGGATCGTTGGTGACGTTCTTCGCCGTGCATCGTATGGTGAATACATTTCTCAACTTATTAGGTTTGCTAACGTCTGCAATCATGTTACGGACTTCAACGCGCGAAATACGAGTAAATGACATCGTTTAACAGCCAAGCTTTTCCAGCAGGCTATCGGTATCATAAACATTTTTAGAAACTTTGTACTATAAATTTATCGATAAATCTGTCTGTAGGTTGCGATCGAAGCTGTTTAGAAAGCAGAGCACCAAATATTTCTGATTCAGATTAATCTCAATTAAACTGCGCATATACTAGTAATTGATAAATGCATTTATATAGAATGAAACAAAAAATCCGTAAATCATGATTTTTATTAGATACGATACACGATACGATACAATACACGATACGATACGATACGATACGATACGATATATTTTATTAGAGTCTCACTTTTGTACAATGCAAAGATACATACAGTGTACAATATATACAATAAACAGATAAAACGTGTACAAAACCACTCAATCAATGAGTACATATGCACATAAAACATAAACATGGCTTAAAAATATTTTTAAGAGTGTTCAAATATTTAATTATTATATAAACTTATGAAGTAAAACATATTTACTGATAAATGAATATTTGACGAAGCTTTAGAATTTCATAGCAGGCTTTGGCTGTGTATTGAATAATATTGTCATTACTTAGCAAAACGCACATTTGTTCATCATCATTTAAACCACTAAATTCACAATTAATATGTATCGATTTCACAAAGAGGTCACTTCGTATACTTCATAAATCAGGCAGTCGATGAGAACATGACGTTCATTTTCAATAGAGTTTTTAGTTTTTGTTTTTGTTTTCAAAACTTTTTAAAACCTACTCGTTGACCCAGCTGTAGTGATTCATATCTTCCAGTCTCTACCCTCAGAGGAGCTACTCCCGTACGGAACTTCGCCAATGCACTTCTATTACGCCTAGATATATGTGTTAATTTCGCGTAATTTTCTGTTTGGTAATTCTCTTTGAACATACGATAAGACATTAATTTATTCCCACCGTTATTGCTAACAATACTTCTATTTGACAATAGTTTAGTGTTCCAGTTCCAGTCTGTCTGAAAGTCTACAAACATTTTACTCTGTAATTCGTTTATAATACATTTTCTACCATGTATACTATAATTAGTATCCTTTACAGGCATAATTGTTAAACTGTTCGACACTTTAAACTGGTTCTCGACCTGAAAACACCAGTTTTTATTTCTCTGTTTTAACGAAAATGAGCAGTTAAATACTTTCTTATTTATGCGATTGTCATCCATGGCATTTAATCTAAACCAATGACCTAGTACATTAGATGATCTTATTAAAATACAAATTCCAAACCAGCATTTATTTGCGTCACGTAAAACGCAAATGCTTGCTTTATGTACATTCTTCCTAAATGCAGCAAAACCACATCGACTAACCCGACCTATTTATTCAAGATGTTGTCCAACGATGGCTGGAGCAACTCTGAAGATAATAAATTCAGCTCAGGAAGCCGTTATACAGAATTATATTGGTGAAATACATGATGTACAGTTTAAGTGTTAGTTTAGCAAAGTTGTTAGTTTAGCAAACTCCTACTTTCAATCGCTTTTCAACATGCCTTACCTTACGAACAAAAAATAAATTTATGGTGGGTTATAATCCATTTTTACTCCTCTTTCGATTAGCGAAAACATTTTTTTTTCAAAATATTGCAATATCTGATAAATATCCACGGCAAAAGAAGTTGAGGTAATTAATACATCTATTTTAAGTCGCTTTTAGCGAGTCTGATATTTTATGACACCCGATCAATGACGTAATACTGGTACACACGGCGTGTCACAAGAAATTAAATCTAATAGACTGAAAGACAAATTTATTAGGTATGCACTCATGAAAATAAATAGAAAATATGCAAACGCTGTAAAAATTATTCCATGTCAAACATAAGCAAGGTGTGTTGTTAGTTCCGCAAACTCAGTTTTCACCATGCTGAAATCAGTACGTTTAGCTGATGCGGTTCAAACACAACTAATTTATGTCCCAGACAACGGCTGTGGTCATGTTAGGACAATGCTGCTAGTTTATGGGTCAATTGGAGCTGTTCTAATGTACAATTCAATGGGTGGGGGCTTGAATATCTGCATATATTTACAAATTAAATAAAGAACATAAACCATTGTATATATATTATTGTAGGCTATATGCATGTGTATACTTAATGGGTCTCAGTTTTATTTTTAATGCTGAATAAATTTAATTGTATTTGTATTGTATAAACGTAATTACATGTAATTTTGAAAAAAATGACTTAAGCACAAAAAGTATGAGTACTTTTATTTGGCCATTTTTAGGTCCCGTCCCCATATGACCTTAGCTGTTGGTGGGATGTTAAACCCCAAATCAACGAAAATATATTTTCAGAAAACGAGGCTCCTAAATTAGTAGAACTGTTGTTAGTGTCATAATTAGGGACTGAAAATTGAGATTCAAGCGAATGTAAGTTGTTCTGTCACATGCAATGTAAATTTAGGTTTCACGTCAGCGTATGAGGAATGTTGGGCGCATCTTTGTAAGTCCCTCACGGTTTGAAATATCAAACATATCTTCATAAATGTCAAGAGGTAGTTGTTTACATACAGCAACAAGTAGTATAACAAAAAAAAAACTCATCATATTACCTAGGCACATGCTTATAATATTGTCTTATACGCTCTATAGACGAAAACAATAATTTACAATTTAGCATAAGGAAAGATGGTGATAAGCATGTGTGTTTCTGGCATGTTCAGAACTCAAAGTCGGCAATACTGTCACACTTTTGTAACTATTGTACCCAAAAAGCGATGCTATAGAAGTTATCTCGTGAAAATTTATATTTCGATAGCTTCGTTTTCTGAGACGGAATTTTGCGAACGTTGTAATAACGTTGATAGTTTAACATGGTTCATTGATTTTTTTTTCTATATCTTATGTGTTATTTGAGAAAGAAAGTACATAATGCACCTCAATATAGCCTCCTTTGACTATTTTATGCACAAAAGGCAGTTTGCAATTCTTCTGTACATGTTTTAATTTCACTAACCTAATAGCACTTGCGGAACTAGACACAGGTTTGCGGATCTAACAACAGCTGGTGCCCCTACATTTACGCTTCCAGAATCAAAACGGAAGACGCGAATTCAAAAAACTAATCTGCATGTGAAAGGATATAAATTTGTTGATATGCTCATGCCAAACCATTTTTGATATATGCAGTAGTAATTTCAGGATACCCCGACGACGAGAAGTGTTTGCGGAACTAGACATTTTACTGTACTCTCTTATACCAAACTACACATCCCATGCAGAAACGAAAAGTGAAATTCCATAGTGTAGACTTAGACACAAATTGAACACAGATTCGAACTGCGGTTTTCATTTAGTCAAGTTCCGAAGACAGATTTTTTTGTTTTATCTTTAAAATTATACAATGTAATACAAATTTTCTATAAATTTAAAGACGTACATTGTACTATGAATTTATCGAATGTCTATAAATCAATATCTTTCTTCTACCTGATTGCGATGTGTAACACATGTAAACAACCAGATTTTTTCTATTTTATAGCTTCACGAACAACACCACAGAAATCTAATGTGGTTTACGTGCAAATGTGATTGATATTTTATACAGGCACGCAAAACTAAGTCTTGCTACGAGGTATAAAATTTTCAAAGTTTTTGAGTGTTTCGTTTATCTAAAATGGTAACACCAATCTTGAGACATTACTTTTGCTTCAGGAGTCCTTACGATCTAAATCATAAATTTATAAAACCCGTAACAAAAGTGACAGTTTGAACTCTTTTTCGCTAGATTCCACAAATGCTACGCTTGTGAACAGCAACGGAAATCTGTGTAGCGTTGTTTTCTCTTGCACTCACCTCTGATATCCCATGGTTCAAATCAAATAACGTAACCAAAATTTAAGAAACGACACCAAAACGAGAAAACATACGTATAATTCTGTGTTGCCTATTTTGCCCTAGTATGATACGTTTACTTATCCGATGAGTAGAAGACTACTTCCATGTAGTTATCTGATGTGTGGTTAATATATGCATATATACATACCGTAAACACAGTCCCCTCTCAAAGTCTCGATTAGCATGAATTGTGCATATGAGTTCAATGTGACATCCTTTATAGTAAGCCCACTGTCCAATAGCTGCGATCTCCTCTGTCACCGTTGAACTGAGACAGAGATGCCCGAATCACAACATAGAAGTAATTTAACCCATATGTGACGAATGGATTTTTCCCATTATTTTTATTTGGATGAGTCCATTTTCATTTTTAAGGGCATCAGGAGTGACTTTCAATTTTCAGATAATTTTTTGATGAAAATCCTCTTAGCAAACAGAATAGCCCCAGATGGGACGCCATGTTCTGCGGCGTCACATCTGGATCTGGAGCTATTCTGTTTGCATATGCCCAATAAAAGGGACACCAGGCTTAAATGAGTTAATATAAAGTGTACCTTCGCGACTAAGCTGATGATGAAATGTGTTAATAAGCTAGGTCATATATTGTTATCGAGACTAAAATGTGTTCATCTGATGTCGCGCATTTCGGTTAAGGTGATGTTTGTTAATCATGATACAAATTAAAATCACACACCTAAACGGAAACTAGTTAACACTTTGAAGTTGATAAATAGGCGCAGCTATTAAACCATCACACTTCAGGTTGTAATATGTTAAGAAACCTGTTATATATAAAATGGCGGCACTAAACTTTGATTCTGTGCTGTCGCGCATTCGGCTAAAGGTGATTATTGTTAATCAAGTAACAAATTGAAATGCAGCCTATCGCAGTTTCTAAATAAAACATCGTTTGGCAACTTTAATACGAAAGCTAAACGCCGCAGAAATTACATGTATACCACAGCTGAGAAACACGTGATACGGCATGAGTTACCCAATTCTGCCCGAAGTTGAGGCGAGAAATTCGAGTTTTCTCCTATAGCCTTTACTCTTCTGACTGATAAATAGGTGTGGTCAATGCAGAAATTTAACATTTATTGAATGAAAGTAACATATTAGGAATCCAGGCTATTTCGTTTTCGCAAACACTTCGGAAAATGAATATATAGTACTTCCATCGCAAAAACATTGAAGCGTTTGTGAAAATGAAATAATCGGGATTTCTTAGTTTACTTTTTTTTCAATAAATGCCCAACTCCTGCATTGACTGAAAAAATTTATCAGCCAGTAGAGTAAAAGCTATAGGAGAAAACTCGAAAATCTAACTTAACTACGGTCTCAATTGCAATGCCACCGATCATTGATTGGTTTGTATGTATACAATACCATGTGATTCTAGGTAGTTATTAGCTCACCTGAGCCGAAGGCTCACAAGGTGAGCTTATAGGATGGCCATGCTCCGTCGTCCGTCCGTCGTCGTCCATCGTCCACAATTTCAAAGATCTTCTTCTCTGAAACCGCTTGGCCGATGAAAGCCAAATTTTGTGTGGAGCATCCATGGGTAGGGGGAACGAAAGTCTGTTCGCGGGATCTTGATCACATGACCAAGATGGCCACCACGCCCATATATGATAAAAACCACTCAAAAATCTTCTTCTACAGAACCAGCGGGCCGATTTCCATATAACTTGGTATATAGCATCGGGAACTCTAGCCCATTATAGTTTGCGCAAATGATGAACCTGGGATGACCTTGACCTATTTTACGGCAAGGTCAATTTTGGAAACATTGGGCTTTTACATTGGAAAAGGTCAAAACTATGGATTTTTTAAAAACTATTGCAGCCTGAGGCCTGAAAAGTGGTAGATGCAAACAACTAATGGAGTAGATGAAGGTATGTGATTAATTTAGGTCAAGGTCATCTCTTGACCTTGGCCAGTCTGTCGTCCATACACACTTTTCAAAGGTCTTCTTCTCTGAAACTGCTTGGCCAATCAAATTGAAATTTTATGTGGAGCATCCATGGGTAGGGGAGACGAAAGTTTGTTCGCGAAATCCAGGTCACATGACCAAGATGGCCGCCACGCTCATATATGGTAAAAACACTGAAAAATCTTCTCCTCCAGAACCGGCTGGCCGATTTTCATGAAACTTGGTATGTAGCATTTGGGACACTAGCCCATCATAGTTTGATCAAATGATGACCCTAGGATGACCTTGACTTATTTTACGGCAATTTCAATTTTGGAAACACAGGCTTTTACATGGGAAATGTGAAAACTATGGATGTTTTGAAAACTATTGCAGCCTGAGACCCCGAAAGTGGTAGATGCAAACAACTAATGGAGTAGATGAAGGTATGTGATTAATTTAGGTCAAGGTCATCTCTTGACCTTGGCCAGTCTGTTGTCCATACACACTTTTCAAAGGTCTTCCTCTCTGAAACTGCTTGGCCAATCAAAGTGAAATTTTATGTGGAGCGTCCATGGGTATGGGGAACGAAAGTTTGATCGCGAAATTCGGATCACATGACCAAGATGGCCGCCATGCCTTACTATGGTAAAAACCAATCAAAAATCTTCTTCTCCAGAATCGGCTGGCCGATATGCGAAACTTGATATGTAGCATTTTGGACTCCAGCCCATCATAGTTTGTTAAAATGATGACCCTAGGATGACCTTGACCTATTTTACGGCAAGGTCAATTTTAGAAACATAGGCTTTTACATGGGAAAAGGCGAAATCAATGGATATTTTGGAAACTGTTGCAGCCTGAGACCTGAAAGTTGCTAGATGCAGACAACTAATGGAGTCAATGAAGGTAAGTGATTAATGAAGGCCAAGGTCATTTCAATATCAAAGTTAAAATTATGGTTTTCTCAGAAATCACTGGGTTTGGAAACTATTGCAGCCTGAGACCTGAAACTTTGCAGATGCAGACAACTTATGAAGTCAATAAAGGTGTGTGAGTATTCAAGGTCAAGGTCATTTCATGATGACTTAATACTTCAGGTGAGATCAGGCTTCAGGTGAGCGTCCTCTGGTATTGAATTTATTGAGGATCTTTTTTTCACTCTACAAACTTGTAGGATTTGTTGAATGAATACACTGAAATGTAAAAGTTTGGCAAGTCATTTACATGTGCGATAATAAAACGCATAAAAAGTGACAAAACGAATTGTTTAGAAACAAAATTGTGTTTCTATAAAATCCAAATTGTTTCCTACAAAACAATACAAATCAGAACAAATATCACCCCCGTTTTTAACAAACAATACTGTGTTGATGAAAGAAATACTGTCTTGTAGCTAAACTAGACATAATTATCACCATTGCGTTTGAAATGTTTTCTATCTATACTCTACTGAAATCAAAACATGAACACGAAAATGAAGTTGTTGTTTTTTCTGTGTGTGTGTGGGGGGGGGGGGGTGCAGATATCAAATTATGGTAGGTGTCATTCCACATGATGTTTTTATCTAGATAAAATTTTGACCAAACTTGAGACCCGTAAACCTCGACAGAACAACATGCAATTTTGTCATTTTTAAACTAATGCAATTGTGGCCCTTTAGTTTTATTATTGTCCAACATGTTTGCATACAACACCAAATAAAGCTGTCATGAAATTTAATATTTAGAACGGCTATCAATATTTAAGCACAAAATCCACAATCGTGCACTGAAAACCGACATTTCTCACGGTGTAAATTGTCATACTTCAAGACGATGTGTTATGATTTCACGCCTATTGCATATCAAATACGACGTGGTTTTATTTGCAGTTTTACGTGTACTTGTCTAGGGACAATATTTGAAGAATAGTTACAGGTTTGCTCCATTTTAAATAGAAACTGGTTCCAACTGATGGCCAGTGATGGAGATATGCGATCGACGTCACACCGACATGAGTAAAACTAACGACGTATTTGGTTGACGTTTACATTGCTCCACCCATGTGCGTAGCCTAGCTCGTGTAACTTTTAATTTAGCAGGGTCATGAAAAAAACAACAATGTGGTTTTCGAACAGGTCCGACAAAAACTGGTCTCTACCGTCACAGAAGATGGCTAAGACACTTGAAATTTTGGACTTAGGAAGTGGAGGTATATTGTCCTATCCGTGTAGTGAAAACAAAGGCGCTGATCAGCTTCGCGTTCACCGCGAAGCTGATCCGCGTCGTCGTGTTCGCATATGCAGATTTTTTTTTTCATGATGTGGCTCATTGATATTTTTAATCTGGAAAGGAAGCATATTTTGAATGGCTTTTTAGCTCACCTGAGCCGAAGGCTCACAAGGTGAGCTAATAGGATGGCCATGATCCGGCGTCCGTCCGTCGTCCGTCGTCGTCCGTCCGTCCGTCGTCGTCCACAATTTCAAAGATCTTCTTCTCTGAAACCGCTTGGCCGATCTAGTTGAAATTTTATGTGGAGCCTCCTTGGGTAGTGGCATTTCAAGTTTGATCGCGAAATCCAGGTCACATGACCAAGATGGCCGCCACGCCCATATATGGTAAAAACCCTTCAAAAATCTTCTACTCCAGAATTGGTGGGCCGATTTCCACGAAACTTGGAATGTAGCATCGGGGACTTCAGCCCATCGTAGTTTGATAAAATGATGACCCTTGGATGACCTTGACCTATTTTACGGCAGGGTCAAATTTGGAAACATAGGCTTTTACATGGGAAAAAGTGAAAACTATGGATTTTTTAAAAACTATTGCAGCCTGAGGCCTGAAAAGTGGTAGATGCAAACTACTAATGGAGTAGATGAAGGTATGTGATTTATTTAGGTCAAGGTCATCTCTTGACCTTGGCCAGTCTGTCGTCCATTCACACTTTTCAAAGATCTTCTTCTCTGAAACTGCTGGGCCAATCAAATTGAAATTTTATGTGGGGCATCCATGGGAAGGGGAGACAAAAGTTTGATCGCGAAATCTAGGTCACATGACCAAGATGGCCGCCACGCCCATATATGGTAAAAACCACTCAAAATTTTCTTCTCCAGAACCGGCAGGCCGATTTTCACGAAACTTGGTATGTAGCATTTGGGACTCCAGCCCATCATAGTTTGATAAAATGATGACCCTTGGATAACCTTGACCTAATTTACGGCAAGGTCAATTTTGGAAACATTGGGCTTTAACATGGGAAAAAGTGAAAACTATGGATTTTTTGAAAACTATTGCAGCCTGAGGCCTGAAAAGTGGTAGATGCAAACAACTAATAGAGTAGATGAAGGTATGTGATTAATATAGGTCAAGGTCATCTCTTGACCTTGGCCAGTCTGTTGTCCATACACACTTTTCAAAGATCTTCTTCTCTGAAACTGCGCGGCCAATCAAAGTGAAATTTTATGTGGAGCATCCATGGGTAGGAGAGACGAAAGTTTGATCGCGAAATTTAGGTCGACTGACGAAGATGGCTGTCACGCCCATATATGAAAAAAAAAAACACTCAAAAATCTTCATCTCCAGAACCGGCAGGCCGATTTTCATGAAACTTGGTATGAAGCATTGAGGACCTCAGCCCATCATAGTTTGATAAAATGATGACCCTTGGATGACCTTGACCTATTTTACGGCAAGGTCAAATTTGGAAACATAGGCTTTTACATGGGAAAAAGTGAAAACTATGGATTTTTTGAAAACTATTGCAGCCTGAGGCCTGAAAAGTGGTAGATGCAAACAACTAATGGAGTAGATGAAGGTATGTGATTAATATAGGTCAAGGTCATCTCTTCACATTGGCCGGTCTGTTGTCCATACACACTTTTCAAAGATCTTCTTCTCTGAAACTGCTTGGCCAATCAAAGTGAAATTTAATGTGAAGCATCCATGGGTAAGGGAGACAAAAGTTTGATTGCGAAATCTAGGTCACATGACCAAGATGGCCGCCACGCCCATATATGGTAAAAACCACTCAAAAATCTTCATCTCCAGAACCGGCTGGCCGATTTCCACGAAACTTGGTATGTATCATTGAAGACCTCAGCCAATCATAGTTTGATAAAATGATGACCCTTGGATGACCTTGACCTATTTTACGGCAAGGTCAATTTTGGAAACATTGGGCTTTTACATTGGAAAAAGTGAAAACTATGGATTTTTTGAAAACTATTGCAGCCTGAGGCCTGAAAAGTGGTAGATGCAAACAACTAATGGAGTAGATGAAGGTATGTGATTAATATAGGTCAAGGTCATCTCTTGACCTTGGCCAGTCTGTTGTCCATACACACTTTTCAAAGATCTTCTTCTCTGAAACTGCTTGGCCAATCAAAGTGAAATTTTATGTGGAGCATCCATGGGTAGAAGAGACGAAAGTTTGATCGCGAAATCCAGGTCACATGACCAAGATGGCCGCCACGCCCATATATGGTAAAACCTTTCAAAAATCTTCATCTCCAGAACCGGCAGGCCAATTTTCATGAAACTTGGTATGTAGCATTTGGGACACTCCAGCCCATCATAGTTTGTTGAAATGATGACCCTATGATGACCTTGACCTATTTTACGGCAAGGTCAATTTTGGAAACTTAGGCTTTCACATGGGAAAAGGCGAAAACAAACTGTTGCAGCCTGAGACCTGAAAGTTGCTAGATGCAGACAACTAATGGAGTCAGTGAAGGTAAGTAATTAATGAAGGCCAAGGTCATGTCTTGACCTTGGCCCAAGGTCATTTAAATATCAAAATTAAAATTATGGTTTTCTCAGAAATCACTGGGTTTGGAAACTATTGCAGCCTGAGACCTGAAACTTTGCAGATGCAAACAACTTATGAAGTCAATAAAGGTGTGTGAGTATTCAAGGTCAAGGTCATTTCATTATGACTTAATACTCCAAGATCAGGCTTCAGGTGAGCGTTCTCAGGACCAATGGTCCTCTGGTTTTCTAGTAAGGCGACTGTAATGAAAAACAAATGAAGGATGAAAGCCGCATTCAGTTGATTGTGAACAGTTTAGCGATATCAGTACATAACAAATATGGATAAATAACATTATATAATAACATTTTATAAGCAGATATAAGCACCAAGCGTCAGGTGTTGGTTTAACCCGTACGTATTCTTTCCTAGGACGGTACTATAATTTGCAGTGAAAATATTGTATAATAAAGGGTTATTGCTGCACTGATATCGTTGAATTTTGTTCCGAGCTGCGTTATCGAAGAACGCGAATTATTTCCATACTTTAGACCAAAAATTTATATTCTACCATCTGCATTCCTACCCCTTCATGTTCAGCATCCAGGAGATATTGTAGAAACATAAGGTGTTCCAGATACAAGTACTGCATGAAGCCAAGAGTAGGGTCTCAGGAAAACATGAACATGTGCACTTTAGAAGTGACACCCTGTCACGCGACAAGTCTTTGAATTCAGAACTTGCCGTGATTTTAAACAATTATATTGTCCAAATTTTATCATGGTTCAATATTTTGGGGCAACTGGACAATTTGAATTTTGCCTCCGTTTAAACATGGTGGTCATTTAAACATACTATGCAATAAAATTGTTGATGGCTGTCCCCATTATCACATTGGGGGCACATGTAAGTGTGCGTATGTAAATAATTATGAGAAAAGTCGCTACGTATAAAACTGTTATGAAACACCTGTACATAACTCAATATTTCATACTTAAACATAAGCCCAGAATATTGGCGCATAGGCAAACAATTTAGCCCCAGATATGACGCCACAGAACGCGGTGTCTCATCTGGGGCCATCCTGTCTGCTTAAGGAATTTCCCCCAAAATACAATACACACCTGATATCCCCAAAATGAAAGTGGACCCATACAAATGATAATAATGGTGAATCCATTGATAATTAAGGTGTTAAAAAGTCGGTTGCAGTAAGTGCAAGTGGATATTGAAAGGTACAAGTAGGCAATGATTAGGAAAATGGGCAATGAGAAAGATATTCCCACTCCGAAAACCGAGGTGGGAAAAACTGAATTGACAAATATGTACTTATACTTAGAAAACATATCACAAGCATAATGAGCAGCTATTTCCCAATAGGCGGCCACACATTTACCCGAATTTAACTAAAATTATAAAAACGTACAGAAGGTTCAATAAGCACAAAAATTTGACTCCAAAACATAAAACAAATATAACCACAACAAAAGTTTCGCCTTGGACAATCAGTTATATTAAATTACTGGGAGCTTAAATCGATTTTACAGGGATTTAACCTCAACCTTATCTTCTGCAGTGGTTCACAACATTTAGTTAGTTGTTCGGGCCACGTGGTGAATCTCTAACTAGACTGAATGAATCATCAAGGACAAACATATAAATCATGATAACCTTCGTGATGAATCAAAAGCGAGGACTCAGTATTCCGTAGGCAGATTCAGTAAGCTGTCCGACGATGGAGATCCCCGGGCGCCGTAATCCGGAGTAAAAGATAAACACTAGTTATACCCCGATGGGCCAAACAAC
The DNA here is from genome assembly GCA_964017185.1 of Rugalucina vietnamica. Taxonomy (NCBI): domain Eukaryota; kingdom Metazoa; phylum Mollusca; class Bivalvia; order Lucinida; family Lucinidae; genus Rugalucina; species Rugalucina vietnamica. The sequence goes on from OZ024876.1 coordinate 41,135,294, forward strand.
AGACAAGAAGCTCCGGCCCCAACCCACTAAAATAAATAGCTTCATGTTGGGGCCATCACAGAGTCTGCCGACCGACGCATTGGCGTGCAATCAAAGAAGACAGCGTAGTTATCAACCATGACTGGGTTAAAAACTAAGCATGCAAACTGTCGCAAACCATTTAAGTTATACCCTATACGTCTGTAACCTGTGATGATTTTACGGAACTGAAAAACAAAACCCATTTCTTCCTAGTATAAGTTTCAGAAATTTGTAAACCAAGTCACCATAAAAATCTGGTTTCGAAAGGCCCTCGCGTAAAAGTGTCTTCAGCCCAACATTAAATTTGGAAATCAATTCATAGTGTCTGCAATAAAATTAAGAAAATGTTTTTCGAAGTTTATGATACCGATAGCCCTGCTAGAGAAGTTTGGCTGATAAACATTTATTTCGCGCACTGAAGTCCGCAGCATGATTGCAGACTCTAGCAAACATAATAAGTTGCAAAATGAATAAACCATAAGAAGCACGGCGAGGAACGTCGCCATCCAAAAACGGAAAATTTACTAAATCAAAATCGAAGTCATCACGTTTATCATAAATTTTAGAAATCCATCTCTAATAGAAAGATGTATCTGTGGTATCGGCTTTATTCAACTGTGGAATTCACGTTGATAAATTTGATTGACCATGCCTTCAAAATAAGGATTGCCACTGTTCAAAAGGTCATCGTGGTACATGTAACCAGAAGTCGATCTAAAAGCCTCACATTGATTGTCACGGTTAAGAGAATCCGTGAAATCTCGTTCGTAGCAGTATAAAAGTAAATCAGCTATGAGAGGGGTGCAATTTGTACCCATCAAAATTCCAACAATTTGTCTGTATAATTTGGTTCCAAATCTAATACAGCTTTTATCCAGGAGGCAGGATAAGGCTGAAAAATCACTTACTCTGACTTTGCGGTTTTTGTGCTTTCTTTCAGCATCATCGATTCCTTTTAGCTTCCTCATTGGTAATACATGTACGACCTACACACAATGAGCGATCCTGTGTCCATGAGTCCATCGATATGTGGAATTCCTTCGGTGATACTTTGAGAGTGGCTTTGTTACGATTCTTGTCGTAATCTTGAGAGAGCTTTACCTCCTGAAATTATCTTTAGAAAACTTTCTTAGGAAACCGCTTACCAGGCATGCTTATAGTTTGGCAAGTTGAAATTAACTGCGCTGGCTACATATATAAGTTTTGCACTACAGTTCTTATCATACCTGTACCAGTATTTTTTTCTCTACGCTCGTGCGATGTAAACACGTTCATCGAAATCTGTCATGCACTTTTATAATAAGCTAGATATGTGCCACCTGTGCCAAAGTGCACAAACAGATCCGCGTGATGAGAAAATCGGGTTTTTACCTGTGCGAAAACAAAGGCACATTTCAGCTGATCAGCGTCATTGTTGTAGCTAAACGTATAGTACAGTTTCTCGTCTCCAGAATTTCTAGATTCTACTTTTATTCTGTTGTTGTATAGGCCAGTTTGTATTGGATCTGGTGGAAAACCCCCGATGATCGGGTTTCTCTTGACGCGGCTCAATAATTACCTTGACTAACACGAAGTTCCAAATTAATAATATCAAATCTCATCATTTTATGTGTCAGAAATGGCATGTGCGCAATTATTTAAAGCCAATATGATACATTTGTTTCCCAAAGCCTCGGAATAAGTCTGAGAATGGTATCTAACAAGTAGAATATATCCGAGCATTGGCACTGTAGGCATTTGTTTATTGTCACTCTGTGTGATGTATCGTATGATGACGTATCGTATATCACTATTGATGGCTTACATTTTTAATCATTTTGGAGAGATCAGGAGGGTTTTGATAATTAAAACATAAGAAATAGCATTAAACCTGACTCCAATATATACATTGCAATATATACATGTACTGTAGCAGTATTAAAATACGCTACTCGAGGACCAATTAGTCCGAGAGCCAGCAACAGGTTTAATCATGTGGTTGAGCCCGAAAGGTTTGAAGGCTCTTCTGAAGCAGACGAGCTCCATGCTGAATTCAAATACCCATGTCTTACATAAAAGGGTTTAAGATGAATAGTACTGGTACTTGCATACAAGTAACGGCACTGTGGTTAAACATATATTCTTGCATAGATATCTATGCGCATAGCTTTTTGACACCGTTTTCAATTGGTCGAAAGCCGTGTTCAAGCAGCAAAACCCATGTTCAAATCGTGAAATTCACGTGTTATTTGTACATGGGTTTTGGCCGACGTCATTGATCAATGCGACGTGACGTCATGTTTTTCGTAAAAACAAAATGACCGACGTTGAAGAAGCTCCGCGGTTTTCGGTGAGTTTTTACGTTGTTAATGTTATTTTTAAGATATTTTAAGTTGATTCGAGTTAAAATGCAAGAATTGCGATCAACCATGGTTTGTTCGGAAGATGTTTGAACACGCGGCCTGCGGCCTTGTGTTCAAACACCTTCCTCCTGATCCATCGAATGTTTGAACACTGGAAACCATAGTTGATCCCTATATACATTAACATAAAAAGTTGTCACGATATTTCTGCGGTCCAAGTTCAACTCGATTAATTTTTGACAGTAACAACCAAGACAAACGGCATCCATTTCGCTTTTCCTTACAGGACAAGAAAAAAACCCATAGGAAAAAAGGTATAACATGACAATCCCTGTTTTGTTTTTCAGTGACATCTGCCTTTCTTGTTTTAACTGTAAAGTGTCTACCGTGTAATGGTGGCATTGTCGTAGAGATGTAGCGTGACGGTTGGATCACCGACGTGTATTTGAATGTAAAATGCAAGCGACGCCGTTTTGTAAACAATGATCGATATGCATCATGGTGATCTTTATCGACAAATAGAGCTTTTAATTCAAGACATCTTGACAAGAGATAAAACAAAACTATAACTGTCACACAAATTTATGGGGATATCATCCCGTATTGTTAAAGTATAGCTGTCACAGTGGTTTATTATCGAAACTGTGAAAATGTATTGTTTGGAAAAGAAAAAACAAGTTTCTTTTTTGTGGTAAAGTTCTGAAATGTATAATACATGTCTGTAGAGAGCATGTGTTGTTAAAACTGCACCCATTTAGACAAATAAGACTACATGCCTTTTAGGGAAAATAAGCTCTTGGGAACACATTTGGAAAATAAATATCACATATCTACTAAAATTCTAACATGATACTTACAATGACAAAAACCGTTCACTGGAAGTAAACATATTAATTGAAGCGTAAAATAAAATTAGCATTGTTTCCACTAACATGACGGTGTGGTAGGGTCGGTAGGTCGGAAAAGCGTTCTATTTTTCATTTATTTTTTTCTTTGTTGAAAATTGGTATAAACGTGCTCAAATTAGATATAAGTACTAGAAACAGACATGCAATGAAGTTCAGAACAATTAGGAAGCTAAAGAAAGTGATTTAAATGAGCAGCTGCATCAGAAAACCAACAATTTGCAAAGGCGAAAACAAAGCCGCAGATCAGCTTCGCAGTAACTGCAAAGCTGATCATTGCCTTTGCTTTCGCTACACTGATAGTACACTTCCTCTGCTTTCTAAATCCAAATTTTCCAGCCTCTAACCATCTTCTGCGACTATACAGGCCGGTTTGTGTCGGACCTGGTCGGAATCCAAATTAGTGGTTTTCTCACGCTCAGGCTCATATAATTGTTGCATTATATTTTTTTCGGCGTGAGCCGTCTAAGCTAAGTATTGACCTAATTTCTTTGGCACTATTTCATTGGACAAATTATGGGTCATATGTAAATTAGCTGCGAGATTTAGACGAGCCGCGAGATTTAGACGAGATCGTCTTTTGTTTAGGTCATGAGGATTTCCGGGTGCGTTCCTTTACTGGAATGGACCGGAATGGACATAATTACCAAAATGGACTACCGGAATGGACATTATACCGTAGCTTTGAGTGCTTTAACTGTATTTGAACTGCATAAAATATATAGCTCGGCAAATAGGTCACTGTATGGGCGTTACCTTATGAATACGTTTTTTGGTATGGTCTACTTTTGACCTAGGTAAAAGCTAAAGGTATACAGTTGAAAGACTCAACTCACATGCTGTCCGTTAGAATGAAAATTCGAGTTTGTCTAGTTTACTGGATTGGACAAAATAGGTAGCTGATCTTTAACGGTAAAATATGTGACAGCGCTCTAGGCTGACTGAATTCGACTTTTCTATTATCTCCCTACTTGAACAGATGGACTAGCCGACCATGCCCAGATATGAATATTAAAGTTGCCGCCCATACAGTGACCCATTTGCCGAGCTATTTTTTTATACTTCTGGAGACAAATTTATAGTTTGTAAATGATACATTTCATCTTAGTATAGCAAAATTGACTTCCCATGGTGGTTAGGATAGCTAAGTGGTGGGCTCCGCGAAGGGGCTACTGTTCAGAGGTTTCTATGATTAGAATATACAGAAAGGTAAACTTGGTTAGCCAGTGCATTTGAATAGGGAAAATTGGTTACATGTAATAAAATGTGGGAAACATCAAAAGAATTATAGGGTCAGACACTGGTGAAGCTTTAATAGCCGAAAACGCTGTATGGTCCACACAATTTCTCAATAATATTTTCGCTCTTCTTAAAGAAACTGAGTTTCAATTTTTATTCAAGAACAATTTGTACACAAAGCAGTTAACTATTGTTAGGACACTCACTTCTGGTAGCTACTTTGCTACATTTTGGTTATACGTTTAATTTATGATAGCTTTTGTACTAATAACCCACAGAACTAATCAAAATCAAACTTCATGTGAAGCATTCTCAGAAAGAGGACTGAAAATTGTTGAACAGGACGTTAAACCAAAACAAAATAAACTATTTTCCAGTAAGGTTGCCTATTACATGTAGTGTTTTAAAATGTTTTAGTTCAACCTGTATAAAGCAAGCATATAAGCCAGGCTGTGACCACACAATATGTTCGAGTCAAAACGCAGAACATATCATAACCCACATCCATTTAAAGCACGCCGATTATCTTTTTTAAAGATATTTCTTGTTTAAAATATCTACTTTGCTCTTTATGTTGGTCGGGTAAGTGGAAACGCCATTATCCATACACCTGATACTTGATTCACATGTAAAAAAACCCTCAAAATTATTCTTACTGATCCCAAAGAATCAAAAGTAAATTATCTGCACTATCATGGATACTATACGGTGAGGCTTTAGAAGGCCACCATACAGCGCAGCACTATTTGCAGAAATCTCAGAATTAATAAAATTTAATGCTATAATCGTTTTAAGAAGCAGCAAACATTTTCAGAACGTGAGTGTCATGTTTAGTTTAGTCCTTGAGAATATAATGATTTAGGAAACCCCATACTTTACAACCACTTGTAAATAAAATATAATTAAGTGAAAATGAATGTATGAAAGAGAAAGTGAGAGTATATAATTTCCTATTATAGTGCATGCATTGTAAATGGGTGAGGGGATACCAGACCCCTTCTCGTATATAGACGAGGAATAAATTCACACAAAATGCAGCAACTGTGCTGACATTATGTATAAAAAGTAAAAGAACGATCAGGAAATGGCACAATCAGAAAGAAATTCCCACTCCAAAAACCGAGGTGGGGAAAACTAAATTAACAATCTGGTACTTATCCTAAGAAAACATATAGTAAGCCGAATGGGCAGCTTTGTTCTCAATAAGTGACCACGCAGCCACCCAGATGGCGCTAACATCACAAGAATTCAACACCACGACACAAAACAATAAGAACCACCACATAAGTATCGCCTTGGAACTTATATCATATTATATATCAGTAATATACAATTACAGTCGGGCTTAAATCGATTTTACATGGCTATAACCTCGCCGTCAGCTTCTGCAGTGGTTCACAACATTTAGTAAGGTATTCGGCCCTCATGAGTCATCAAGGACAAACAAATAAAGCATGATAACCATTTTGATGAATAACAAACGGGGACTCAACATATTCGGTAAGCTGCCCGACGATGAAGATCCCTTGGCGCCGGACAACTTACTGAAACCCGGGGCGAAAGAAAAACACCAGTTGAACCCCGGTGGGACAAGCAACAGACAAGAAGCTCCGGCCCCAACGTTTTAGAAAGAAAATAAAGTTCTATATTAGCATGTCATTTGGTTTGATCGTCAGGATCATTATAATCACAAAGAGGTTGAACATAGACGTTAAGGCCTAAACAGTGCCTGTTTTGGTATATTTCAAAGCGTGTTGAATTGTGAGGAAATGGTTTCTCTATACTTATTGGTGAATGGAGTATAATAGTCTCTATCATTGGAATACCACTCCTGTAGGACGTCATATCATTTGATTGTCCTTGATTAAATATGACAGGCACGACAAACCTCTGAGACTTAGATATATTTTATGTCAGGTACAATGTTGGCGATTCTTGTGGCCAGAACCGTTTGATTACTCAGATTATTATATACAAATAATTGTTTTCATTACCATGTTATAGACAATTACTTGTGTTTTAGGAGGTATTCCACGATATATGTTTGTTAAGCAGACGAATAATATCATTTATATTCATACATAATTTAGAATACAGTAAAGAGGTCGCTTATATACAACAACAATAAGACACTTTCTTTTCAACTCTAAATGAACTATGACGAAACATGCCGACTCGTAGTGAAAATAGCAGCGACAATGTCAATCAAAGTTTATACCAGTAATTAAAGGTGGTTACTCATACTGTGTCAATATATAGACACTATCATTCAAGGTCTGTGAACAATATTTAAGAGGTTACTAACTGCGTATCTGATTTGAGTGCAGGGAGACACATACTTAGACATGCCAGGCACCTGATGTCTTCACGGCCCACAGTTTACCGTTGTTAATTCAGCGCATTGGGTGCGAGAGTATACCAGAAGTCACACAAAGCTGAACTAAGTTGAACTTCGCACACTCATTTAAAACTATATATACTGCCTAGTGGCTTGCTTTGAGTTATAAATTGATAAGAGACAGTCGTTAAAGGCCATATAAATAACGAAGTGTAAGTCAAATGGATTTAATGTTGGCAGTATAAGGTATAATTGAAAACTGGCCCTCGTGGAGCACCCCCCCCCCCCCTCCAAATTCAACTCTATTTTATCTTACAAGTTTACAGCTTCTACCAAATTTTATAAGAAGAAATTCACTCCATCCTTATCTAACAATCACAAATTGATTACGTCGTCAATTATTTGAGGGATACGGATTAAAATAAGTCCCTGACTTTCTTCCGAATCCCTTTCGTTCAAATTAGTATATGTTGTATGTTATGTTCATTGTGCATATATGTATTTTTTGAATACGAATAAAATATGTTTAAACCAAATGGATTTGTACGCCACAGTGAGGTACATGACAATCAATAAACGTGCAACCCGTTCCTTGCGCTTGCAAAACAATTATAGCGATCGATTTGAGAGTTTGCCTGCAGCCATCATTTGGCTGTGGTCTAAGGTGTTGTTGGGGGTTCAAGGGGTGGTGGTGGTGTTGATTGTTGATACTATTAGAAATGGTGTTGCTACTGGAAGTGATGGAGAGGTACATATAGTGAGGCCCCTAGTTACTCAAGCAACATACATATTATCACTGCGCCACGGAGCCTTCGCTGTTTAGGCAATACAATCCACTCTCTAGCAATGAGGCGATAAAATGTACGAGCTCACAAATTAAGCTTTATATCACATTTACTTGCAGTCGGGCGATGTGGCCCTCGCTCCAGCAGTTAGGCGATATAATATTATATACATGTACTCTCTCTCTCTCTCTCTCTCTCTCTCTCTCTCTCTCTCTCTTCTATATCTATGTCTGTACCGTCTCTCTCTCTCTGTCCTCTCTCCGTCTGTCTCTTTCTGAAATATTTTCTGTGCTTTCAAACCACTTTTTTTTTCATGCCTGCCAAATGCGTTTAATTTTTTTTTTTGAAATGGCCATAAATATCTTTTTATTTTTATGGTTTTCTGGCGTTGATTATAAGTAATAAAATTTTTGCATTTCCATTATATGGTTCTATAAACTTTGAGAGGGCATTTCCAGTCCAAGTAATGTAGCATCAAAGTGTCCCATTAATCGGCTAAGAAAAAGATGGAATAAATGTGTGAGACGCATTTTGATAGACACTTTATATTGCATATGCGAAAACAAAGTCGTATATAAGGATAATGTGCATAGTGCTTTCCTTAAACTTTCTAAATCTGAAATTTCAAGTCTCGTTCCACTCCATGTGGCAGTCCAGCCTGGTCTTTATCAGAGATGGTCTAAAACCCCGAGTAAAGGTTTGCTCATGACGCGGTTCATATTTTTCATGCAAAAGCTGATATGCCGTCTACGTTATTTGCAAGTATGTGTCGAGAATTGAGTTAGATAGATAAAAAAACATCTCAAACTTCGACAGAACAAAACGCAAGTTTGTCATGATAATAACCAGAAAGACCCATATACACCATAAGTGCGTGCTAGAGCATCGAACCTCGAGTGGTAATGAATTTGAACGTAATTTGTTGAAAAATGGACACAGCGCATATTTCGATAGAACCACATTGCGTTTTGTCATTAAGCTTTAGATCCGCAATGCTCATCCCTGTAGCATGGGTAGGAGGCTAGAAAAGGTGCACAAAACAATTGTCTGCTTCAACCTCTTGACTGGCTCACCGCGTTCAGCGGGAATCCCTAATAGCGGTCGAATTCAGAAGAAAAATACAAACTTTATTTTTAAGGTGTTTCCTCTCAAAATTGGCACATGGAATGTGCGAACATTGATGGACAGTGTTGGGTCAGATCGACCACAGTGTAGAACGGCCCTTGTGGTCAGAAAGCTTAGAAGGTATGTTATACATATAGCTACAGTGAGTGAGAAGGTGGCGCTGGATACACTTTCTTCTGGAGTGAACGCAAAAGTGAAGAGAGGCGGGAAGCATGAGTTGGCTTTTCCAGTCAAATATAATTTGTTGGTATGCAGTCAGAATTGCCGAAAGGCGACAATGTCCGCCTAATGACATTGAGACTTCCTCTATCAGACAATAAACATGAAACCATTGCCAGTGCCTATGCACATAAGATGAGCAATCCAGATGAGGTTAATGACAAGTTCTATAATGACTTAGACGCTATTTCTGCAACACCCCGTACAGACAAGCTTATCCTTCTTGGCGACTTTCTTAAAAATATTGCTGCAGGCTTGTGTCTTGGATACTGAGATAGTGTCATCTTAGTATCAGTATCCAAGACACAAACCTACAGTAATATTTTAAGACAGTCCAGACCAAGCATAGGGGCATGCAACATTCCTGGCCGAGAAAGCAAACAGAAGAAATGCAGTCTTTTGCGGACAGAGATGGCATGGAGAAATTTCATGATGCACTGAAAACCATTAATGACAAAAAGAGGTCTGGAGCCACCATTGCTCAGTGCAGATGAGAGCACGTTTGTAACAGATACAATGGCTATCTTTGAAAGGTGGGCAGAGTGCGTTAATAGTGTGCTTAACCATCAGTAAGGATAATATCGATAGACTTCCGCAGATAGAGTGTAATGTTCTGCCAAATGAATTTACAATTGTCATGGAAACAAGAAACGCTGTGCAACAACTGTCATTTGAGAGATCTTCAGGGGCAGATGCAATTTCTGTCGAGATCTATAAGAGTTGTTTCACTGTGTGTGGAGGAAGGACGCTGAACGTTGTTTACAAATACACCTAGTACCTGAAAAGCACTCTTCCCAGGGCAGTGCATATTGATGACGAGGTCTCTGCCAGAATTGCAGGCCTGGTCATGCAAATAGATTTATTCATTTCCACGTAAGCTGTTTGAGAAAGCTGTAAAAATCGAGTGGCAACACAAGATCCAGACACAGATGACCTGAACCAAGTAGGAATGCAAATCATGCACACAGTCTTAAAGCTAGCACAACTAAGATGGACTGGCCATGTTCTAAGAGTGCCTGGTGGGCGACTTCCAAAGAAAGTTTTTTATAAAGAATAATATGAGGGAAAGCGCTCTCAAGTTGGCCAGACGAAAAGATACAAAGACACCCTTGAAGCTTTTTTGAATGATTTCGACATACCAATACAGACAGACTTGGGAACAAGCTCCGGGGGTACTCCCGGGTTAAGTCATGTGCCCCGCCCTTTTCTTAGTTAAGTTTTAGCTCCGACAGCACCTACTTTTTCAGTTCGATCAGCTCTAAAAGCATCCACTGTTTCTGACTGCACCCATTTTCCTCAGTTCGATCAGCTCCAAAGACACAACTGACAGTTTTAACAGCTCTGAAGGCATATATTTTACAGTTCTGATAGCTCTGTAAGCACCAATATTTTTTAAGTTTGATCAGCTCTGTAAGCCACCCTTCTTTTTAACCTAGCGGGGCACATACTATACCCATTTTATATATGAATACCTCCCACTCGGGGAACAGGTTGCACAAGAGCGCTCAAAATGGCGCGGTATCATTAACAAAGGAGCAGTTCATTAAGAGAATCTATGAAGCTGAGAGAAAGCACAGAGAACACAAACTCATTAAGCCATCAGCAGACTTCTTGCATTGTACTCGCATCCGACAGTTTAGAGCTAGAATTGGCCTAGTCAGCCATCAACAAACTCACCAATACACATGAACATCCAATATCCAAGAAATAAAGATAATCATTCACATGACTGAGAGACGAACGACCACCTGTTTCATATCAAAACAGAATTGCCTGCCTTAAAGCTTTGATATTTAGAAAGGCTGTCAATGTTTGTGCGCCCATTTTACGGAAATCGTCCTCGCAAACCGTCAAACACTCTGGCGATAAAAGTCATAAATCAGTACATACCCTCTTTCATTCCACATATGAAATGATCCCATTTTGTAGCGGTTTCATGTTTACTTGCCTTAGATGAATATTCAAGAAACTAATCCTTAATGTTTAATTGAAACAAGCGATAAAATGGCTGGTGATGCTGTTGAAATATCTCTCGACGCAATAATGACTTTTCCGCAGCAGGCGGTTAAATTATCTAAAGGGACAATGTGTATATTCGAATAAAAGACTTCAAAATCGTTCGTTCTTACCAAGAAAGCTACAAGTAGGTAATGCTCATGAAATGGAGCAATCTAAAAGAAATCCCCACTCCGAAAACCGAGGTTTGAAAAAACTAAATTGACAATTAGGTACACTTACACACGGAAAACATATTGTAAGCCGAGTAAGCAGCTATTCCCCAATAGGCTGCCACTCAGTTACCCGAACTTAACTATATATATGAATACGATCATAAGATACAGACATAAGAATGGTCAATAATTTAAAATTACTGGGGGGCTTAGACTGGTTTTACATGCACAAAACCTCGCCCACAGCTTTTGCAGTGGTTCTATTATACATGTATATAAACAGGACATGAGGAAAATCATGTTCAGAAAATAATAAACATAGGTACTGACATGCAGTTATTGACGGTAAGGTGGTCACAGTGCTTGGACAGAACAAGTAAAATGCAGGGGGCTTAAGAAGTGAACAGCCACAAAGTCATGTAACATGAAACACATACGTATATTTTTACAAATGACAACGTAGTCTTTATAGCTACTCACTCGGCTTACGGTATGCTTTCTAGGTACAAGTGTAGTTTTCCCACCTCGGTTTTTAGAGTGGGAATTTCTGATTGCGTCTTTTCCTGATCATTGCCTACTTTTATCTTTTTATGTTAACTTAACATTGACAATTACTCACTGACAGGCTAACAGTTGTACACAGGTAACTCTGTAACGGGACACCAGTTTATCAATTTCACAGCAGAGTTTATAACCATACGCAGGAAACACGGGTGGAATTGATAGCCCCACTAATTCTTCATGTATTGATTGCAGGTCGAGTATCAAATATGGTACTTTTGCAAGAAGGTAAAAGTAAGCAATGATTAGAAATAGCGCAATCAGGAAGAAATTCCCACTAAAATTCCCATTAAAAAAAAAAAAAAAAAAAAAAAAAAAAAAAAAAAAAAAAAAAAAAAAAAACAATGGGGGACTAAGTTGAGAACCAGGTATTCACACAAAAAGAACATATCGTAAGCCGAGTGAGCAGCTATTTTCCAAAAGGTTGCCATCCAGTTACAGTACACTCATTTTACTAAATATATGAAAACGTACATGAGATGCAAACAGCACAAAATTCCATCACCAATTAGAATCACAACAGAGGTATCGCACAGGAACGACCAATAATAGGGGCACAGTGTTTTAAAAACATATTCTAGTTTACTATTGGGTTGCATGGTGATTCTTTACGTGATGCGCAAATCACAGTTTCACAGACAATCCTAAAATATAACTATATATGTTGCATAAAAAGATATTTTGAGTCGATAATTATCACAACTAATCAATAAACAATATTGTTGCTAGATTTGTCATAAAATAGGTTGGGCTTTAACTCCCCTTTTATAATGGATTATATGGATTATCAATGAGATATAACAATCTGGGCCAGTTGCTCTAAACCTTGTTAGCTTATCGTCATCGTTAAGACCTCAACTGGTTAAGGATATGCCGACATCATAAGCAAATACACTGTTATTCTTTGTTTATAAAATGTGAGAAACAACTGGACCCTGGTTAAGACCCAAGAAGTGGTGCTGGCTGCGCGATGACACGACGGAAAAAGTTGATTGGCCGACTAACCTACAAACTAAAAAACATATTTATCTAAGTCTAAGCGGTTTGTCGCGAAGTGTCTTCATTTCAAAACTGATTATCAGAGCGGTTTTTAATAAGAGAGCTGATTTCATACCGCGCTAAATATTCAATCATGTCAGTGATGACGAGTGGGGGTTCGATCCCCGCGAGGGACATGCATGTACGTTAGACAGGCCAAGTGTCACAGCGATAGGACCGTCTTATATTCGTAATTGTTAGGAACCAGCTGTTACCCTTACAGGTTTTGAATTCCTATTGCCATTTTAGTAAGTCGGGCGTCAGTAAATGCTTTTAGAAGCCTTGTTATGTTACCAAATGGAAATATTGGCCGTTTACGTATGAGAGCTTTAATTATAAAAGCACCAGGTAGGAGATATTATAATATAGCTGGGTCAGCAAGTTATTGTTTCAAGAATTTGTTTGGTGGTCGTATGTCAAACGTGTTTTACTTCATGTATTTGACAATATACACTGAATAAATGTTATAAGAGGCCACTTTTCAAATTCATTTTATGTTTCTAAGCCATGTTCAAAATTGCACGATTTTTTTCCTAAAGACGTGTCTTTCAACTACTGTCTAAACACCATCTTTCAGAAACTGCATTTTTCAAAATCTTACTTTTCTGAAAGACGTCAAGAAAAAATATGAGCATGTCATCATTTTGCATTCCAAAACACCCTGAAAAGTGCCACAAAAATTTTGAAAATCGGCTGACAAATAAAAATTTTATGCAAGAAAATATTTTTGAATAGGGCTTTTTCCATTGTAAAATTGCCAGCAAGGGAGGTAACTATTTTCCCGGAAAAATTCTAAATTGATTACTTTTCATCTAAAATGCACCAAACCAAAACAGAATTGTTTTGTAGGCATAGCTGAGCGCCAAACTCTTACAATCATTCCTTAGATTTGCTTGATTTTCATTTTTAAGGTGTTTGGATTACCTCCCTTGCACATGCAAAATGCCTATTCAAACTTATTTTTGGGCATAATTATTTTATTAGTTAACCGATTTTCAAACTTTTTGTGGCACTTTTTAGGACTCGTAAGTTGCAAAAAGATGGCATGGTCATATTTTTCTTGTGGTGTTTCAGAAAAGTGAGATTTCGAAAAATGCAGTTTCTGAAAGATGGTGTTCAGACAGTAGGTAAAGTTCCAAAGTGTTCAGAAATAAATTTCTGTCACTAAACGCGTTTTTGGAGTAAAAATACAAAAATCAATGTTTTTTAATAAAAAATTGGATAAAGCACAACATTTATTGAAATTAGGAACGGGTGTCATCAAAGGGGTCCTTCCGGCTTGGAAAAACATCAAACATTCGAATTTTTTCTACTTGTAGACTTTTTACGCATTTTTAAAAATCGCTATTTTTGAGATTTTTGGAAAAATTCATCAAATTGCCTCTTAAACGTGTTAATCCCTGTTAAATCCACTTGATGAGGCCTGGAAATGAAAGATATTACTCAAATGAGCTATTCAAGACCATTTTCGAGAACGAACTGGTCACGGCTGCCGCATACTTCCGGTTTCAATGCCAATTTTTAACGAACAAAATAACAAAATTGGTGGACGATTTTTTAAATTTTCAAAATTTGTTAGAGTCTAGTATTAGACCTTAATAATCGCTGAAAATTTCAATTCCATACTGCTGATAATAATGCAACCATAGATGAACAAAGTTTGTATACAAATTGCATGCAAAAAGCTGAATTCCTGTTATTCATGTTGCTGTCTTCTTGCATGTACAAAACAGAAACGAAGATTCTTATTGCAGCAACACATCTGCCTTAATTTTATCTTGCATTATGGCAGTCAGTTGCACTTTCAATAAAATCAAAATGTAGAACACAACGTCATAATAAGACATTTAATTTGATGTTGATAAAGTGTGACTTTTTGAAAAGAGGGTACCTTTACTCATGCTTCGTCTGTGTGAGATATATCGCACATTTTGGAATGCAGAAACTCACAGAGCCACTGTAAGACATTGGTTTATTCATTTGATCATGAATTTTAATTGATAGTATTTTACTTTCTGAATAAGAAGAAAAAATATGAGGTGGCCTCTTATAACTTTTTTCAGTGTAGTTGAAAGAGAATTTACAGGTCATTGCGTCAGCATTCAATTCATTTGCAAAGAAAGGATGCCAGACAAGGGAGCTGCAGCTGTAGTAAACTTAAGTTTGTATTTTTAGCGTTTCATGCTTTCTAAAATATCATTTGGTTACAGTAGCAATGATACAGGTTTTAAGACACCTTTCCGTGTACGATTTTGAGCTTGTTCAGGAAAGACATTTTGGAACGAAATCGAATTTACACGAGCTAGTATATAGCTTTAAAACAAATGCGATTTGTACACGCCTAAGAATGTGATTGAAAACAAAATGTAAGCGGACTACAAAATTATCTGTGACACATAATTACAGCTTATTTCAGATCTTGAGGCCGTTTTACAGTAGCAAACAATACCAATCGAATTTGCTTCAGAATTTGACTGTCGACTAACTCGATATCGCGGATATCGTCAGAGAGGGTTTAATGGAGGCTATATTGCAACCGAAGGAGAACCTGACTCGACACACGAACGAGACAACTCGCCGGGCGAACAAACAAAAAACTGTGAACGAATGTACTATCTATAAAGCTACGGTTGTAAGCAATTGTCAGAATATGACGCAATCAGAATGAAATTTCAGCTCCAAAAACTGAGGTGGGAAAAATTGGATTGACAATCAGGTACTAACACTAAGTGAGAATATCATGAGCCAAGTGAGCAGGTATTTCCCAATAGATGGCCACTCAGTTCTACAGATTTAAATAAATATATGAAAACGTACATAAGATGAAAACAGCACAAGCGTTCAACAACAAAACATAAAACAATTAGAACCACAATAGAAGTGTCGCTTTAGAACGGTCAATAATATAAAAACTGGAGCGCTGAAGTCGATTTCACAAGTACCTAACCCACCCCCAGCTTCTGTAGTGGTTCACAACATATAGTTAGTTGTTTGGCCCTCGTGGTAAATCTATAAAATGTCAATAAAAAATCCAATGCATCATCACGGACAGACAATCGAATAAAAACAATATAAACCAAAAACTCAGTCTCCTAGATAAATATTGGCGATCCCTGGAAATCCAAATAACATCTCTGAAAATCAGGAGCAAAAGAAAAAGTCATAGATTCTGACGGCTGACCCACCGACATGCAATTCAAGAAGGAAGCACAGTTATCATGATTTGGTTAAAACAAAGCATACAGAGTGTCGCATTACATTTATGTAATATCCTATATGTTTGCACGGGTTTGTTTGCTTGGATTGAAAAATTATTTTGATAAAAAAAGATCGGCAGTAGATTGAATATAAACAAAAGAACGTTATTTGAATGGTGTAATTTTGCACGTCCACAATGGGTTTTGTTGATCAAGTCTGGCTGTTGAGGTAAACACTTCATCGAAATCACTGTCTCTAGTATGTTAAACCTAGGATTATAATTAGTCGTCATTAGTAATAGCAGACACCTGGGTCTAATTCTACTTTCCAAAAGTACATACCATTACTTTGAAATGAACAATGTCGAACAGGAAGTTTCAAATTATTTCAAAACACATGATTTTATTTATGAGAATCATTACAAGTAACCTGATTCCTGTAGCCTAGCTTTTATTTTCAAGAAAAGTAAATTAATTAGATAAAATTCCAGCGGGCAAATGGAAGGTATTTACTATGGCGTTCTTTGTGTCACGTATTGTATTTATGAAGAGTACTAATTTTCTGAGACTGGGGTCAGGCATGTTTCATTTAATAATAATCAGAGTAGTTCCTCCGGGTTAGTATATTTACCGGTTTTCACGTATTGACATCGAAACATCCATAATTAGTGGTACCCTCCTGAGAACCAGTTAAAAACACCAGACTGTATGAAACTAACATGGGCTGCATGAAATTCGCATAATTTGATATATCAACATTCAACAGGTAAACTAAGGATCAGTTTTAAGAACAATTTTGTTTTATTTGTGTTCGTTTCTCCTTGGCTGAATCGGCAAACGTAAAATGAAAAGCAAGTGTAACTTTCTCTTCAGTACATCAATAAACACACAATAAAATGCATTTTTATTCGAAAAATGTGTTTTAATGTAGTCTAGAAACGATTGTTAAAGCACTTTTAGATAGACATGAATGCTGCAAATTGAACACAATTTTAGCTTCAAAATGAAAGTAGAAGTTTTACGGCCTCGGTGAATATAATTTTTGTCGGGTAGATAAATCCTTATACACTGTACATGTATCTGCCTCATTGAAGTCAATAAATGTACATGTATAGTATCTTACTTCATTACGAAAACATGCCCATGTAATATACAGATTTTTCTAAAGCTGTAAAAATTAAAACTATCAGCAGACATTTTTGATATTTTCCTTATTTTTTGCCCAAACTATAAATTGTGGGTACACGTTAGAACCGCCTCGCCGAGTACCCACAATCTATGTTTTGGAGCAAAAAAAAAAGAAAATATGTAAGCCCCTGCATACCCCAGTTTTGCGAAATAAAAGTGGGGTTCAAAGGGGTATACATAACACGGACATGTTTATGTGATGGTAACAGATCTAGAAAACAGAAATAAACGTTTTGCGGTCATAAATGGTGTGGTTATACGGTCATGTCGGGGTTCAGTATGACGGGGCTACACAGCTATGTCACCGCTAGACAGCCATGTTGAAGTCGAAAATGACACGCTTTCACACGGTCCATATTGAAATGGCTACAACAGTCATTTCGCGGTCCCAATTTATGCAGATACACAGCCATGTCGAGGTCCAAACTTATGTGGATACACAGCCATGTCGAGGTCCGAATTTATGCAGATACACAGCCATGTCAAGCTCCAAACGTATGCGGATACATAGCCATGTCGATCTCCAAACTTATGTGGATACATAGCCATGTCGAGGTCCAAACTTATGTGGATACATAGCCATGTCAAGGTCCAAACTTATGTGGATACATAGCCATGTCGAGCTCCAAACTTATGTGGATACACAGCCGTGTCGAGCTCCAAACTTATGTGGATACATAGCCATGTCGAGCTCCAAACTTATGTGGATACATAGCCATGTCGAGCTCCAAACTTATGTGGATACATAGCCATGTCGAGGTCCAAACTTATGTGGATACATAGCCATGTCGAGGTCCAAACTTATGTGGATACATAGCCATGTCGAGCTCCAAACTTATGTGGATACATAGCCATGTCGAGGTCCAAACTTATGTGGATACAAAGCCATGTCGTGGTCCAAACTTATGTGGATACATAGCCATGTCGAGGTCCAAACTTATGTGGATACATAGCCATGTCGAGGTCCAAACTTATGTGGATACACAGCCATGTCGATTTTCAAAATGACATAGCTACACAGTCGTGTCTAGATCCAAAATGACGTGGCTACACAGTCATACAGTGGTTCAAAATAATGTGAGTACACAGCTACATGTATGTGGCGCTAAAATGTATAAAGCGTCATGCAGCGGCTCTAAAGGGCGTGGCTACCATACACAAAAAAGAAAGACTGAACGTTCATCTACTGACTAGATTGTAAATAAAGAATGAGCCTGTGCGTGAGAATACCAACAGTTTGGGTTCCGACCAGGTCCGACACAAACCCATTAGTCACAGAAGATGGTTAGCGTTAGAGGCTGGAAATTTTGGATTCGGAAAGTTGAGGAATTGTACTATCCGTGTAGCGAAAACAAAGGCGCTGATCAGCTTTGCAATTACTGCGAAGCTGATCTGCGCCTTTGTTTTTGCCTATACTGAGTGTTGGTTTTCCCATGCAGCGGCTGAAGTTGTTTTGCTGTGATGATCACTTAAGTCCAGCATGATCAATATATGCAGTAGCATGTCTGCTATGATAACCAGTTTCTGTCTAATCCTAGCGATTGATTCGAGAGCGGTAGATTGTCTGTCTGTCTAGCTGCATTATCTGGATTCCGTTAAAACGGGTATGTATTGTTTCCTATATAGGTATAAGTTACACAACTTTTAATCGCAGATCTCCCAAGTAGGATTAGGTGTGTGCTGTACATAGTAGAACCTTAGCAACATGGTCAAATGCAATTCTGATCTGCCTAACTAATCAGGGACAAACGGGAGTTGACGAGCCATTCAAATTAAGTGTTGTTTTGCAGATACATGTGTGAAAAGCACCTCTTGGAAAATGATGCTTAACATATGTCTGACTGTATACTTTGGACCGTTTTTATGCTATATGGTGTATAAAATTTAACTCTTATAAGATGCTGTCATTATATTATACCAAGTCATTTAGGTCAGACACAACACTACTCTAGGAGGTCCTTCTATCTCCCACGCCAGGCAAAATGCAGGCGATGATCAGAATCGTTTGAATATTGAAACTATTTTTTTTCTTCTTTTTTTTTTTTTTTTTTTTTTTCAAATTGCGGCCTAGTACACGATTGTTACTATACTGTTTTGACGTATTTTCGAAATAAGCCGCGTCATGAAAAAAAACACAGATTTTTTTCCTATTGGAAAACAAAGGCGCAGATCGGACAGCTGTGCAGTAATTGCACAGCCGATCAGCGCCTTTGTTTTCGCTACTCGGATTGTACAATTCCGCTTCTTTCTATATCCGAAATTTCAAGCTTATAGCCATCTCCTGTAGCGGCACAGGTTTGTATCAGACCTGATCGGAAACCCAAGACGGTTTTCTCGCGTCGCGGCTCAAATTATTTGTGATGCCCGGAAAACTTCAAGCTGCTATCACCGTGATTTACTCGGGTTTCAAGATACTGTTGGGGAAACTTTGTATCGTTCACAAGATCATATGCATGATGTAGACAACAGCAGCAATGCATCGTCTTTCAAATCGTAAATTATTTATGACTACACGTGCCGACTAAGTTACACGTCATGTAAAATAGGATAGACGGTGTCAATCAAAGGTTATATCTTGATTATAGACAACATATGGCTCCTCTTACTATTTCCATATATAAACCTGGTCAAGTAAAGACTTTCAAATAAATACTTCAAGCTGCATCGGGTTTTACTGCAGGACAAACCAACCAAGTCTTTTAAAGCACATTGCCAGAAGTTTCACCATTTAAGGATGTTCGCTGCCAATGAAAAAGTATTCAAACTTTTTTTCTAACTGCTCTTTTTTTATTCCAAAAGATAAAATAAGAAATATGAAAGCAAAAGAAATATAGGGTAGTGTGCATTTTTTCAAGCTACAGGGCACTGAATGAGACCTCTGAACAGCATGCTTGAAAATTAGAAAAATTAATTTAATTTTCAATTCTTTTAATATACCTTCCTTGACAAACAATACATGACGAATGCTGTCAACAGTCATTTTCTGTAAGTAACGCTGACTATTTTGGACCTAAAACATACATAAATTTTCATCTTCAAGTTGATGACAATTTTTTTCGACTCATTTAACAACCCTACCCCCTATCTTGAAAAGTCGGAAAAATTCAATATTTATAAATGTGTCAAATCCATATTTGTAGATTCAAACTTTTGCTTGTATTTTCACACAACATAGAACTTTTTCATGTTATTTGAATACAAGAATGAAAAATATAGGGTAGTGTGCTTATAAGAGAGAACCAACAACTTGAAAATCGCCATTTTAAGCCTTTTTTCGGCTGTTTTATTTCTTACACCCCTTTTCATTAAACCACCCAAAATCTTAATACTAGCACACCAAAGAAAGAAATACTGATACAGAAGACATTGTATATATCTACTTCTGCTAAAATAAACATCAGATCAGTGCAAGTAATTTGAAGTTGTGTAATATTCAAGTTTAATCTACCCTACCCCCTAAATTTTGCTGACACTTAGAATTTTCTAAAAAGTTGCAGAAAATGGGGTGAAAAAAATGAAGTTCCTTAGATTGACAATTTTCATGGCTCGTTCAATGCATATCATCAATATGTATTCAAATTTAAAATATTAGGAAAATATCTGCAACCGTTTGCGAGATATTCAACAAAATAAAAACCGGAAGTTCCGAAATGTCAAATGTTGGCAGCGAACATCCTTAAACGGCGATAATTCACCACCATTAAAGCTAGAATACTCAAAATGGATTTACAAACAATTACAAGTCTGAACTGAGTCTGAACATCCGACATTCTATGGTGTCGTCAGGTGGTGGCGAATAGATTAGTGGCACTTGCAAAACACTGGGAGCATTTATAGAAACCCAACCATAAAACATCAAACGAAGTGCAATGCTCAAATTATTTAATCGAGCTTATTTTCGAATATTATAGTGCAATGGTAACTGTTGCAGCCTTGATCTGACAACAAAGAATTAGAATATCCGCTTCCAAGGTTCAGAAAACGTGTACAACTATTGTCTCGAAATTGATGATTGCACGAATCTTGATACAACATGACATGCTAAAGTCCTTGTTACATGTGTAGTTTTCAAAATTACGAATCTATGCCTTTATAATGTCCACAGACTCAAGCAAACGGACCACCAGTGTGAACCTGCTGCCTTAGAGTAAATTAAAAACAACCAGGCATTTCGGCAAATGCTGATACAGTCGTATAAAATGTTCACTTGGGTTTGAGAAAATTGAGTTGCACTTTTTGGATGTTTGAGCTCATTTTGCAAACAAAATAAAAAAAAAAATAGCAATATTTGAATTTATAAATTTACACACACACACACACACAAAAAAAAAAAAAAAAAAAAAAAAAAAAAAAAAAAAAAAAAAAAACACGATCCATAGGTGCAAGCATTTTGCTCCACCTCCATCTCCACCGTTTTGATTGTTTACAATGCAATATTGATGTTGATGTTGTAATATTCTAAAGCATTCATCAGAACAATGTATATGATGTGCTCGATCCGGATTTTATTGAGTGGAATACTGTACTTCTTAAATGGTAAGGCAATCTGTCTCTATCGTGTGTATAGGTGCGCCTTTTCCGCGGTAATGAGATCTAGATTTTCCTTGAGGTTTGTTGCAATTAGTGATAAAAAGTGTCATTTTGCAGATTCAGACCCAAGCGGAAGATATAATACCTCCAATTAACAAGCTTGCCTTTTATTTGATATGAGCCTGTGAGAAAACCAGCAATTAGGGTTCCGACCTGGTCCGACACAAACGGGCTTTACAGTCGCAGGAGATGGTTAGAGGCTTGAAATGTTGTATTTAAGTAGAAGAGGGATTGTACTATCCGTGTAGCGTGTAGCGAAAACAAAGGCGCTGATCAGCTTCGCGGTAACCGCGAAGCTGATCTGCGCCTTTGTTTTCGCCCAAGCATCTTGTTGGTTTTCTCATGCAGTGGCTCATATTATTATGATGATAATAATACAAGGTTGCCTGGCATTGTCGATTCATCGTCGATAGCAAATTGTACTTAATGAACGTACGTACAGAGACTATAATATGGACAGTGACATCGAGACAAACGTTTATACATGTTCTTATGGTCAACACATGAGTTACAAGTACTGTCGTTACGAAAACTTGTCCATGCAATATACAGAGATTCTTTAAGGATGTTCGCTGCTAACATTTGACATTTCGGAACTTCCGGTTTTTCTTTTGTTGAATATCTCGTAAACGGTTGCAGATATTTTCCTAATATTTTATATTTGGATACATATTGATGATATGCATTGAATGAGCCATAAAAATTGTCAATCTAAAAAACTTCATTTTTTCACCCCATTTTCTGCAACATTTCAGAAAATTTTAGTTGCCAGTAAAATTTAGGGGGTAGGGTAGATTAAACTTGAATATTACACATCTTCAAATTAATTGCACTAGTTCGATGTTTATTTTAGCAGCAGTATATGTTTACATGGTCTTCTAATAAGTCAGTCTTTGGGTCTTTGGTGTGCTGGTTATAAAATTTTAGGTGGTTTTATGAAATGGACTTTAAGAAACAAAACAGCCGAAAAAAGGCTGAAAATGGCGATTTTCAAGTTGTTGGTTCTCTCTTATATGCACACTACCCTATATATTTCTTTCTTTTATTCGAACAATATTACAAAGTTCTATGTTGTATGAAAATACAAGAAAAAGTTTGAATCAACAAATATGGCTTTCGCACATTTCAAAATATTGCTATTTTCCGACTTTTCGAGTATGGGGGTAGGGTTGGAAAAGGAATCGTAAAATTTTGTCATCCACTTCAAGTTGCAAATTTTTCTTTGTTTTTGGTCCAAAATAGTCTGCGATACGTAAATACTATGACTTTTGAAAGCATTCTAAGTATATGTTTGTTCAAGACAGGAATGTTTCAAAGAATTAAAAAATAAATTAATTTTACTAAATTTAAAACATGGTGCTCAGAGGTCTCATTCAGAGGCCTGTAGCTTGAAAAAATGCACACTACCCTATATTTATTTTGTTATTAAATGTCTTGTGTTGTGTTTTGGAATAAAAAAGAGGGGTTAGAAAAAAAGTTTGAATACTTTTTGATTGGCAGCGAACATCCTTAAGTTGTAAAAAAAAAAAAAAAAAATCAGTAGAAAAGTTTTGATATTTTTCTTATTTTTGGACAAACCATAGATTGTGGGTCACACGTTAGGACCACCGAGGCTACATGATTAAGTTCTTTGAATGGCTTTTTTCTGATCTTGATTTCTGATAAAATGCTTAGTAGTGGGTGGGGTAAACATACCCTTTCAAAAAAAAACAAAAAAAAAACCGTAGCGGCCATCTTAGCGGCCATCATGGTTCAACAGCTCCTACAGTCTTTCGGATTTGACATTTTACCGAGGTCTCATTACCATATGACTCAACAGCTAATCTTTGTTGGGTTTTACGATAAAACATAACACTAACCAGCCAAACAGCCAACTCTCTGCTGCATAAATAGTAAAGGGCTGAAACTACCAATATTTTTGCCCGATAAACACAATACATTTGGTTATAGTGGTAAAGCGCCTGGGTTCGAGACCTACCTCGATCTTGTTACGTTCTGGAGCAAAAGTAGTAGTCTGAAACGTAAGCTTTGCTCTCGATATTTCTGAAAAATATTGTACGCGGCCATTTATCTTTAGTTCAAACAATCACAGAAACAACTTGACCTTAGTATAAAAAAAATCCTTTAAGCAAATATAAGCACACGTTTTACCGGTATTTTTATGTTATAAATACTACAAGATGCATATGCGAGGTAAATATAAGTAATAGTTAGAGTATGGAGGAGGGGTCAATACGAAAATTATAGACCCGGCACGTGAACTTAAAGCCGACCGAGCGCAGCGAGGGAGGCTTTAAGTTCACGTGCTGGGTCTATAATTTTTGTATTGACCAATTCCGACATACTCTAACTGACTTATATACTGGCTGCTTTGTTTCGTTATAACAACTGCTATTAATCTTAAGACTACAAGCCTGTTGGCCAAACCTTGCGCAGCATATTTAGACCAATTATATTCCGCTTAACTTTCTTTTCTCGCGACATGGCATATAAGCCAATCTACACCACGGACTTAACGAGGTAACTAACTGTGCACGATATTTACATTTCCTCGTGCAATCATGAACAAATAGAACCTTCAAAGTAATTTCCCTTTTAAACGTCGTTAAACGTATTGCTTCTATGATAAACGCAAATAACTCAATACCATCTAAGTATGATTTTACATAACTACATAATGTGCTTAAATTGATGAGCTAGTTTATATGGATCTGTCAAGGGCTAATCTCCTTGCTTGAAAGACAGAGGACCATTTGATGCCCGGCTGTTTTGGGGGAAAACAGCTGGTCAAAAATAACTGTGTGAATTTCGTTCCTACTGCCAGGTTTCTCATTCAACTCACACTAACCCTAACCTTCTACTAACAATGGAACCAGGGAGCAAGAGCTATTTTCACACAAATGTATGCGACGATTCGTTTAATATAACTTTTGGGGGAATTGTAAATAAATGAAACCGGAAATTTCTTTTCTTTTCTTTCACAGCAAAGGATTTTAAATACTCTGTAGGAAGAAAATGCATTTAACGATAGAAAGATTCTTAACCACGATTTGCTAAAAAAGCTTCCAATCAGCCTTGGAAATATTTAATGTCTTTGAACACGGCGAAAACATTATTTTTGCGGTGCATCTGACCCATTACATAATGTACTTACCTTTTATTGAGTCTAATATAAAAATAACAACGTATATCTACAGGAGGACTGATAAGTTTCCCGCATGATATTAGAGACCGGTGTATAAGTTTCCCGCCGGATATTATACACCGGTGTATAATAAACGGCGGGAAACTTATACACCTACCGCCAAAACTTCCTTTGTTGAGTAGGTGTATATGTTTGTTAGAGACCTGCTCGAAACAAAGGAGCCAGTATATAACATGACTTACTCCCGTTTGGCTGAAGGCTAAAATTTGATATTGTATCCAAGAGATTGCAGAAAAAGGTGTAACTTGGTAAAAGAAAATGGAAAAGTATGCAGAAATTAGGTAGTATTTTTTCAAAATGTATAACTTGCGTTTGGATTCAGTATTATGAAAATAACTTTGAAAAAAGTCCGATTTTTGTTGGCATTATAATTCCGTTTCATTACGAAAACATGTCCATGCAATAATAGATCGTGGGTACATGTTAGAACCGCCTCGGCGAGGCGGTTCTAACGAGTTCCCACAATCTATGTTTTTAAGCAAAAATAAGACAAATAGGTTTACTTTGCATACCCCAGTTTTGCCGCTATATAAGAGTGGGGTTCAAGGGGATATACATTACACGGGCATGTTTTACAGATACATGTATCATGTGTATTTCGCTTATATCATGCAATTATATATATTATATAGTCATTATTATACTAATTGTCTTTATGTCTTCACCATATAAAATAGGTGTACGATTTTATACTT
Organism: Rugalucina vietnamica; assembly: GCA_964017185.1. Lineage (NCBI taxonomy): Eukaryota > Metazoa > Mollusca > Bivalvia > Lucinida > Lucinidae > Rugalucina > Rugalucina vietnamica. Next base: position 41,160,913 of record OZ024876.1, read on the forward strand.
GAGTTAGAAATGTAATACTTAAACCTGATTAAATATCTCGGTTAAGACTAAGTCTATATTAGATTTAGTTCCTTAAGCTGGTTTTAGAAGTACAATTAACCTTTCTTGCCATTTGTAATTTCAGCTAATTCAGTCGAATCCGGCAAATGCACTTAATTCTTTTCTTGGTGCTGAATGTGGTTTTCTTGCGTGATTACGTGTATGTCCGCACATGCAAATATGTTTGGGGTACCAGTGCCACTTTGTTCAAATTTATGCAAATCAACCAGTGAGTAAATTTAAATTGCGTTCGCATGGATTTTATCACCAGGGAGGGGAGTTTTGTGTTGAATTACATGTAAGTCATTTTTGGATTAAAACCTGTTCAGTTAAGTTTTCTGTATTTTGCAAAATAAGAAGGGGCTACTTCAAGGTTTTCTTGTAGGACTTAGTCAACACTGGTAGCAGAGAAGAACCATGTAATGGCCAGGCTTAATCTTAGCAGTTATATTGTTTCCTATCGTCATCATCATCATCATCATCATCATCATCATCATCATCATCATCATCATCATCATTTCACAAGGAACTTCTGTTAAAATGCCACAGAAATCCTTACCAAGATTGAAGAAATAGTGTGGCTGACTGCTCTCCATTTGATCTAAAACATGTGTTGAATGGCTAAATAAAAAGCTCTTATTCAACAATTTCAACAGATTCAGCAATTGTAATCAGTTAAGAACAAAAATGTAAATATATATAATACCCTAAAAGCGGATATTGATTAAAAAAGAAATGCTCACGGGTAAACTTTACTTTGCGTTTGCATTGGTACAATAAGGGACTTTTGACGGTAATACTTCTGATTTTTTACACTTCCGTCAAATTTCACGGCTTCCGTAGATTGGACATAAAAAAACAATTTGCACGTATGTAAATGTAAAAACAAAATTTACGTCTGGGTGTATTTGCGTTGGCGTGCATGATTTGCGTACCTCAAGTAGAATTTGCACGCCGGAGTAAATTTATACGCGCATACAGTATATTTGGCGCATGCGAATTGTACTCAAGACTTCTCCATCATTTGTACATGACGTCTTAATTATCTTTTTCATCACGTGACCACGTCAAACGAAAATCATGCGACGTATCCCATCAATAATCATAGAATGACGAAATATTATATGGAAACCGTTATCAACAAATAAAATCAACTCATCCATGTTTTAGGGTTACTGGTGTGACGTATTTACTATTTCACAATGCTTATTTCAATGAGAAACAATATCCCAAATGTTAGAGTGTGTCGTTACTGGTTACATTAATTTACCGTTATTTACCTGTCCTTGCCAAAATTACAATTTGAGCCTGTGCGTGAGAAAAACCAACAACATGGGTGTCAACCAGGTCCGACACAAACCAACCTGTACAGTCACTGAAGATGGTTAGAGGTTGCAAATTTTGGATTGAGAAAGTAGAGGAATTGTACTATCCGTGTAGCGAAAACAAAGGCGCTGATCAGCCTGATCTGCGCCTTTATTTTCGCATATGCAGATTATTGGTTTTCTTGCACGTCAGATAGAGAAATCCTATGTTTTACCCCATGTGAGAAAATCTTATCTCACCCTCGTTATCTCACCCTGGTCGCACATTGCGTTCATGTGTTCTTTTTTAACATTGGTTGTAAAGGACGTCACGTAATTTCGTCACTAAGCGCACACGTCACGATGACGTCAAAACGTTTTAATTCAAAATGGCGGACACCGCGATTGTAGCATTTGTTCAGGTAAATGGTATAAAAAGCAAGCTTCGCCGCATTACGGGGTGCAAGAATAAGAATCCATCATTCGTGTAAGGTATGGATAGACAAATCTGTCCCTCGGGTCACAGTTTGGCATCACTCGGCGAGCCTCGTGATGCCAAAATGTGACACTCGGGACAGATTTGTCTATCCATACCTGACACTCATGTAAGATTCTTATATTCTCATGCGGTGTCACATTTATCTTTGAATAAATTGGATTATAGAATCATTCCTGTGGATTACATACATGTAATGTTAGCCGACAAAGTGTAGCTCTACTTCCGTTGAGATCTGATTATATTGCGCGGACATTAACTGGTAATGTAAATCTACTTTGAGAGAGGATGATACCGGTAATTATTCCAATCAGACCCAGACAGATTGTTGGTCAACCTGAAAAGTCTGTAAATGTATTTATTTTTATTTAATATCCCTGTTAAGACTGCAAAATACTACAATTACACTAAAGTAACGTTCAGCCTGTCGATTTCTAACTATAACATCATTACGGGGATAATGAGTTGGCCAATAGCTAGGTCAAGATATGGAATAAAACTATGTCACGTATGTGATAAAAATTCAGTATCGGTAGAAAACAGGGGCTGGTAACTCGAAGGTATCTTAAGCCTTAAGATCATCTTACGACCAACTTAAGCATCTCTTAGGGATTATGGTGACTAACTGGAGGCGATCTTAAGTTAAGGTGGCAACTTAACAGTATCGTAACTTTACGGTCAACTCAATTCCACCTTAGCGTCATCTTATCTTACAAGGTGACAAATTTAATTTAAAAAAGTTATTATTTTCACCCTTTCTATCAAATTTATTGCTATTATTATAATGCTGATATTTTATGATGCTGCGCATCGCCTTGGTGCAATCCAATTTAATAATTAATAAGTAAATAATAATAGGGTTTAAGTAGCTACATGCACATGTGTCATATGTTGCGTTTGGTGTTACTGGGATTTTCGCTTATGTGTGACGAGGCCTTTGTAAAATTGACACTAAAGTTTGAGGGAGAGAAACAAGATAAGTGCTTTGACATGTGAATCGGACAGTCTGATCGGCGCTGTTATCGGTTTCTGCCTGGATAATGCCAAGCTCAAAGAACAAATGCTTTCCACACTCATTTAATTGTCCACAGTTTCTTTTCTCTTTTGATCTGGCCAAAGCAATAGCCTATATGCCAATACCAAACGGGACAGTCATTTCAGGTTTTGCAAAACAGTTACAACAAGCGCTAAGGTAATCTTATCGTTAAGAGGGCAATGCGATAGCTTTGAGTTACTGGAATAGCGAGGTCTTAAATTTTAAGGTGGCCGTCTTAAGACCATCGTAAGTATGTCGGAAGTTGGGGAACTTACGATGCATTTGAGTTACTAACCCCAAAACTTTGGATTTGTTCAAATTGCTACGAAGAGAACAAAAATGTTCCTTTTACGTTTTCCATGTGTGACCTATTCCATCAGTAAATAACAAAGACACTGATCAGTCTGCATGGAGGCAACAAAGCCAATCTAAATTACTTTTATTATCACAAATACAAACAACATTTTTTCTCATGATGCGGCTCATTTTATCTCGGACACAGTGCGTCACTTTAATTCATGTTCGAACAACAAATCCGATGTATCACTTTTCCAAACTGAGATGGAAATTATTCCGGGAAGTACTGCCATAAAAAAGCCAGCTTATCCGATCTTAATGACTTACCACATTCCTGACAAACTGTCCTGATTTGACAAAATTAGATAGGGTTCCAATTGGACTTTGAAATCCTGGCCAAATAGATACGAGCCACCACCGCATGTGAAAACCAACACTCTGCATAGGCGAAGACAAAGAGGCAGATCAGCTTCGCAGTAACTGCGAAGCTGATCAGCGCCTTTGTTTTCGCTACACGGATAGAACAATTCCTCTACTTTCTAAATCCAAAATTTCCAGCCTCTTACCATATTCTGTGACTGTACAGGCCGGTTGGTGTCGGACCTGGTCTGAACCCAAATTGTAGGTTTTCTCACGCACAGGCTCAATTATTATATTGCCGGAGGATCTGAAATGGTACCCGAAAGATATCATCTTATGTGCTACTTGCCATCGTCATAGGCATATTTCGTACTGGTTTTCCACTATCACTTCCCGGAACTTACTGTATCACTATCTGTGTCAACAACTCGAGAATCCATTATCTAAAACTGTATCGCCTAGTACATTGATTGGATATCATGGTAACTGAGCTGCGTCACCAAAATGTATCAGCGATTTGACCAGGTTCCAAGGTAATACATTTAGTTTTAAAGCTCAGCTAAGCTGAGACACATATTAATATTGCTTAGAAATACTGATGACTTAAACGACCGAAATACAAGTAGTTTGGCATCTGGCTGGAGATATATGTACTATTAACACATTGCGATAAACATTTGGCATCGTGCTTCACGTGCAAAAACAAGGGGTTAGTGCAAGGACATGTTTAAGTCCATTTTTGTAAGTTTCGAGTAAAACACGAAAAACATAAACATTTTGGCAAAGGTTTGACAACCATTTGAACCTAAAACCAAATTATTGGTCTTACTGAATAGAAAAGCTAAATGTTATGGCATTTCGTTGAAAGACACGAGAGAAATTGCAGAAGTTTAAATATTAATGTAATGTGTCCTGCAAGAACGTGCTCAAGTCCAATTCCGTTTTTTCCCATTCCAGTTTTGGCTGTAATTGGGCGAAAATACACGATCTTACATTGATGAAATTGTCATTTGCCAAATGTGGAAGTTTTGAGCTCTTAAAACCACAACAGAACATGTTATTTTTACAACAGCTATAGTGCTATGCTCTTTGGGCGCAGGTACCTTCTTGCATTAAACGCAGCGCAACGTGTGGACTTAAGCATGTTCTTGCACTGTACATGAGATTGGCACACTTTCAAAAACAAATAAAGAACAAATTTCACACGGACAAAATGTAAAAGGCAGCACAAACTATATATCAGAATGTAGCCTTTTGTACGTAGAATGCAGTGAACCAAAAACGCAATGTTTGACAATATTAAATCAAGTGAACTTAGGCATGTTCATGCACTAACCACTTGAAATACGTGTGTACTATGGCTACGAATCACTTCATATTAAGAACGAAAAGTATGTAGATTCACTCGTCATGTATTTTTTTATATAAATAATGTGTGAAAACTATGGTTTATTATGAATACTTGAGTAAAGATGACGACAATTGCTTGTTTTAAGATTAAAGTACATTATATATGCTAGTACTCAACAAACCGCATTTCTAGAGAAAAACAATATTGGGAAAACATAATGGACAATCGAATTTAAGCTGACCATTTTCCGTTGTGAATAACCATCAGTACAGAAATTCTGACACTTTCGCAGGAAGTTGTCATGAGATTTTCTCATAAATATTACGAAAACATCCGAATACATGTAGTTTCACAATGTTGCGTCTCAGGTCGACATGAATTATTATTTCACATAATGGAATATGTGGATATAATATCATACACATGTACATGGTCAAAAACGTTTTCCCTTACCAATGTTTTCATCAATTAACAACACTGTTTTCTGTAAATAAGTTAAAAATTAATTGAGCCGCCCCATGGGAAAACCAACAATCTGCATAGGCGAAAACAAAGGCGCAGATCAGCTTCGCGGATAGTACAATTCCTCCTCTACTTAACTCCAAAATTTCAAGCTTCTAGCCTGCTTCTGTAGCTGTACAGGCCGGTTTATGTCGAACCTGTTCAGAAACCACATCGTTGGTTTTCCCAAGAGGTGGCTCAATGCCTAATTTTCGCTGAGATTCTGTCAACAACCTTGAACCTCTTCCAAACATGACCCAAAAGTCATTAATGCGTGTAACCACTATTTTTATGACAGCAATCGTCAACCGTGTTCTTTGATAAGTACACAACTTTCCGGAAAGTCATTTGTGGAATTCTTGCTCATTCGTCCCTCAGGAACTGTCGCATGCCTTTGCTCCAGACAAACCAAAACAGCTCTCCCGATGATGCCCCTTGCATACCCTATGCGTGATGAATCTGGCAAAACTATGACGGTCATTAACAATACGTGAATGATATGTCAAGGCATTTTCATCTTAGAAAGAAATGGGAGCAAAAATGAATCAGGCCTAACATTTTCATCTTCAAAAATCGACGGGGCCTGGCATTTTCATCTTTGAAAATCTTTTGAGAACGATTTCTACTGAGCTTTGTTAAAATGCCTGCTTAATTGTTGAAACATGCGTCTTGGTTGCGCTAAAATGTCTTTCGGGTGAATTCCAAGGCACCAGGTGAAGGACAGAATAACATTTCAACTGAATTATTCTGTAACTGCAAAGTAAAAAGAAAATGACAGAAAATTATGATGGTTTGTAAGGATTTATACAAAACTGTGAAATGCATGTTTTACCATGCAAATGTTGGCTACTTTGTTTCACTCTTTTTTTTTCGACACACACCACCTTTGAACATCGTCATGCACTATTGATTTTGCAATTTTTTTTTTTTTTTTTTTTTTTTTTTTTTTTTTTTTTTTTTTTTTTTTTTTTACATTTCTAAACAACACGAAAGCTCCAAAATTATTTGGGTCCTATAAAAATTAATGCTAAAAATAAATGAGAGTATAAAGATAATGAAAAAAAAAATAACTGATGACTCTGCCAAGTACATGTATATAATTGTATCATCGAAGACTGTATTTTAAAAGAAGACCAACTTACATGTACATTACGAAACCTTTCCCGTGCAATATCCAGATATTTTATCAGCCCTATTGAAAAGGATCTTTGACAGTGGTAATGGGAGTCACAATGTATAGCTGCCCTGTATTTCGAAAAATATAAAAGTTGGTAAAATGCTTCAACCAGCACACGTTAGTTCACTGTCAGTCCATATTTTAGCATATTGGACTTTGGTCCCCATTTCGATACATGTATTGCTTTATTTTTGGGCTAAAACGGCTACTTTTTGTATTGAACATATAGGAAAACAGAAAACTGTTTTTTGAACATTGTTCCCCCCCGAGTACCAACAAATCCTTTTGCATGTTGATAGGTCATCATAAAATACATATTATATTTGAATGGCTTGTTGGTACTCGGGGGGGAACAATGTTGCCCAGTCAAAAATGTAACCCAAAAACTATGTACATGTATATAAAATTGTTATAAGTACTTAATACAGTGAGAATGGTAGAAATTAGGTTTTTTCCTATCAAGTGCAATTAAGCGAGACATACATGTACTAATTTTGTCATCTGATACAGGAATATAATTGTTTTTTTAACCATTTTTCTTTTTTGATGCACTCAAAAAATAGAGAAATAACATTTCATGGAACAAACTTTTGAACCAGTCTATACTACAATACAAGTTAAAACATACACGCCCCCTAATCTTTCAAAGCACATGACTGAATTCAACATGTGGAGAGATCAAGACAAATAACGGGTCATTTGTCCCTCAATGCACTTAGACTATACATTGGAAAGTTGTCAGTATTAAAATTGTGTAATGGATGATCTCAAAGTACATGTATTTCGTTTCAGCATCATGACATGAAGAGTTTGACTACTTCATGCATTTGCTTTATTAAACTTCTTAATCCATGATTTACAGGGAATTAAGGTCTGTGATTCTAGTCAAATTCTTAAGTGGCATCATCTTGGTTTACTCTTGACAGTATGTCTTGACTCATTTAGACTAACAATATTTCACTGATGTACGTCTTTCTCTATACATTTCATTTATGTGTATTATGAAAGAGATATCAGGGCGTGTTATAGCTAAATAGGTGCATGTATACCAGGTGTATATGACAGAGTTTTAACATTGAAAAATATGTGATCACTGTAGGAACATTTTAACATTAGAAAACATTTAGATTTCATATGTATCTGATTTGAATGGTGACATGCATGCATTCATTCATTCCAGACATGCAAATAAGTTCTTATGTGTCATTTTATGTTTAGGAAAATCATACAGTAATTGAGGCATCCATGAGAAAATGTGTTTTGCAGATACATGTACCATGCTTAAAGTACAGATCATATGTGTGGTAGTCGCCAATGGCATGGACATTTTGCTTCCTCTGTGATTTTAAACCCCCCGATTTGTGAAGTATTTTGTTATGTTCTTTGGCTACATAACTTGGGTTTATGTTCTACCTGTTTGGAAACTAATGATAGATTTTCTCATGACTTTGCTCAATAGTTGTCATTGTTAGTAATGATATACAGGTAACTCCCAAAACAATTTATGAAAATAATGTCGCTTATTAAGCATCAAACTTTTGAGATGAATTTTAGGGTGTCTAAGACCCTTGACACTGACCTACATGATTAAAAATCACATCAATGGAGGAAGTGAATACAGACATGCAACAAAAAATATTTTTTATTCCAATTTATATTTTCAAAATTTTGACCCCTACCTCCGCTTCGTTAGCCATTTCTACAGTATGTGTAGGAATGCTTCATACATTATAACATTTATCTGTTCTTAAGACATCATACTACCATTCTCATTGCAAAGTTATAGTAGAAATTGCTTCAAAAAGGTGTTTTGGGCTTTCGAAAACAGGGCATATTTTACAGGAAAGGGTCAATGGTCCTTTCATTCGAAAAAGTATTATATTCTTAATATTGTTTGCTAACAACATTGATCGTGGGTACAATTTGCATCAGCAAGAAAAACTGTATATCCATGCATACCTGTTGGAAAAAACAACAACATTGGAATGGATAACTGTTCTGCTTTGACTTACCTTCATGCACTCTGTTTATTCTGTCTGTCAGTCTTTCTGTTGTACTGAAGTATTGCCAGCTTAAGTTTTGCTAAACGCTAACCGGGCGGCTTCCTTGTTGGGAAAGAGCTTGTCATCAACACGTGTTTTGTTGATATCTTTTATTGTTCTTTCTTTCTAGCCTAGTGAATTCGGTTTGAGATTTTTATATATAGGCAACAGTGAAACTATATACTATGTACTATCAAGGCAACAGCGAAAAACGATGACACTCATCAGTCTGCATGGAGGCATCACAACTGATCTATACTTTTTATTATCACACATGCAAACAGCAGGTTTACTCATCATGTGGTTCATTTATCTCGGACACACATGGGTCGCTGTAATTCATTTTCGAAAAGCAAATCTAATGCATCACTTTTCAAAACTGAAATGTTTTTTTTTTCTTGTCTTTTTTTTTTAATTCAGCGGTAAAACTGAAATGTGTTAGATATAGTATGGCAATTATTCCGGGAAGCACTGCCATAAATCAGCCAGCTTATATGATCTTCATACCTTGCAACATTCCTGACTAAGTGCCCTGCTTTGACAAATTAGATATGGACTTTGAAATCCTTAGCAATCAGGTATTCTATTGCCGGAGGATCTGAAATTGTACCTGAAAATTCTAGTCAGATATGAGCAGCGTCATGGGAAAACCGGTCTTTTGCCTGTACGAAAATAAAGAAACGACACAGCTGATCAGCGTCTTTGTTTTCACTACAATAATAGTACAATTCCTCTTCTTCCTAAATCCAAAATTTCAAGCTTCTAGCCATCTTCTGTTAGTGCAAAGACCAGTTTATGTCAGACCTGGTCGGAAACCCAAAGACAAGTTTTCTTGCGTCGCGGCTCATATTGAATTGGCATATTAATGTTTCGTAATGGCTTTCCACTATCACTTCCCGGAACTTACTGTATCACGATCTGTGTCAACAACTCGAGAATCCATTATCTAAAACTGTATCGCCTAGTACATTGATTGGATATCATGGTAACTGAGCTGCGTCACCAAATGCATCCGCGATTTGGCCAGTTTCCAAGGTAATACAATGTTTTTTTAAGCTCAACTAAGATGAGACACATATTAATATTACTTATAAACTTATAAATATTGTATAAAAGTAATATCTTCTAACACTGTTGATCCAAAGTGAAACTTTTTAGGGATCTAATAATAACACAATCTGCTGTTTTCCAAGGTTTTTCAACGTTTCAGCCATCTAGTGGCCTTTTTCAAGAACATAGTCACATATAATTTTACAATTTGAAAAGTAGATGCACTTAGAATCACAGAGAATTAATTCATTTCTTAAAATGATACTTCTTTGTTATGAGCAACTTCTTATTGACTTTAGCAAAAAAAAGAAGTCAATAGGAAGTTGCTCATGACAAAGTCAATAGGAAGTTGCTCATGGTGCTAAAGTTTTTTCCGTGACATGTAATTTGTCTAATTTTTGGATGACTCAAAAATGAAAAATGGTTCAAAATCTGTTATTTTCCAGTAGTTTATGACAAAACTGGTGCATGTAAGAATCGTTTGATAGTTCTTTATAGAAAGGAACATAATTTCTACCATTCTCACTTTATTAAGTATTTATAACTATTTTATATACACGTACATAGTCTTCTGGTTATATTTTTGAGTTGGCATACCCCAGTTTTGCTATATAAAAGTGGGGTTTGAGGTAGTACCCATTTTCACGGACATGTTTTCCTGATGTAATTCTTTATTAACCCATGTTAGTCTTGTGACCTCTTTGATGGATACAGGTAAACAGGGTTGGCCCATATAAGGGGTTATTATGTTTTCATAGAGAGATGTCATCGAATATGAAATAGTAAACAAATTAGTTCACGCCTTTTGCCCTTAAATTTTAAAGTTGACTCACCCAAATGAATAAGATCGGCAAGTCTATTCGTCACAAATGTGATAAGCAAATTAATACAAGTTGGATTTCTTTTTTTTTTTCTTTTTTTTTTTTTTTTTCTTTTTTTTTTTTTTTTTTTCAGTATTATTATTTTATTTTCATATTTTGGGGGGGGGGATTTGTTGGGGAGGTTTATTGTATTTTTTTTTTTTTTTTTTTTTTTTTTTTTTTTTTTTTTTTTTGTTTTTGTTTTGTTTTTTGTTTGTTTTTTTTTTTTCCATATTGGCCCATGGAGTGTTGTCCGTATTACCGTATTCCGTATACAACGACGTGTATAACGGAATTACTGTATATACCAATTTTCGGATGTTTACAGGACCGAATGTGGGAAAAAGAGTCACAGGAAAAAAAGTCACGGAAAAAAGTCACAGATTTGGGTAGGAAAAAAAGTCACAAACATAAAATCCTTTTTTTTCTATTTTATATTTTTTTTAACGAACGAACAAATCTTTTATTTCACAACTCCGGTCATACATGTGACATCGAGTTAATGTTATAAAAAATACAATATGACATGACAAGCACGAAATTAAGGTAAAGTTTAAGTAAAGAGGTTATGGTAGAGTCTAGGTAAGTGAAGAGAAGAGAGGAAGAAAGGGTGGGGGTAGTGAAGATACAGTAAACATGACATTAAGGTATAACGAGCTGGTAACTACAGGTTTCCAATAAAGATTATCATACTAATGGGGATACGACAAACGGTATAGTCCCTAGCTGTACGGAACGGTATGTGTTCAACCTGGGCTAAGGTCCAGTTTAATTGTTTATGACAATGAACTGACAATGATATTAGAAATGGACATAATTATTTTTATGATTAATATTTTTATAAATACTTTTTGTTTTGGTTGATGTTTTAAATCCTAGTTATAATTTTCAGTCATGCTGGGATGGAGCTAAGGCTCCCTGAGTATTAAACCAGTTGTCTGGGAGCTTATTAGAGGCTTGTTCAAGTGCACAACATGTACATATTGCAGCATTAGGTTTCCATCCCCTTTCCTCTGGCTCCATGGTTTACCATCGCACCAGCATGCCCCATACTGCGGTGGTTCCCATTTTTTTATTTGTTTCATGTATTTTCCATTTCTAGAGTAGGAATTGGGTTTTGATTATGACAGTTCCTCCTCATTTCTTACTTTAAACATGAAAATTATATCCTACTTCCTGTACATACAGATTATAATTATGTATTTTCTTTTAGTCTTTAATTTTTGTGACTTTTGTTCCTGTGACGTTTTTTCCGTGACTTTATTTCCGTGACTTTTTTTCCTGTGACTTATTTCCGTCCACCACTGTTTCTTATCTGGCCGTTCAGAGGCAATTTTGCTGCGGTTTATCTATTATAAAACATTGTTTGCTTATCATGTTTACATCTCTGTTTTGTTCACCAACTTTGGCTTTGATTGACATACATTACGAAAACTTGCCCATGCAATATACAGAGATTTTTAGAGCTATAAAAATTGAAACTTTTTACCTGAAAATTTTTCATACTTTTCTTTTTTTTTTGCTCAAAACATAGATTGTGGGTACACGTTAGAACCGCCTAAGAAAAATAGGTAAACCCTGTATACCCCAGTTTTGCTATATAAAAGTGGGGTTCAAGGACATTACACGGACATGTTTTCATGATGAAAAGCTTACCATCTTGATTTCATATATTATGGTGAAGTTTCTGGCATATCTTGTGGCGTCATTTCCTTTCAACATAGTGCGTGTGCTGGACTTGAAATCGGATCGTATCAATAACTTATGGGCTTACTGTTCTTACCTTAAGGACGCCATATTTCTGCTTACATTGTTCCAAAGTTGGCCGTTTCGTCTTTCCTTTATAATAGGAAGCCAATAGTGGTATAGAAAAAAATGGTTATACCCACAGAATTAAAGACATTTTAGAAACAAATTAGTACAAATGAAGCTACATTGAACAATGATTTTAATTCAGTATTATTTACTGAAACACTTTAGAAACGCGCCACTTAAGTTTTCGGGATTCCTTTTCAAATGCCATTTTCGATGATTTTTTTTTTTTTTTTTTTTTTTTTTTTTTTTATTGTATATCAAACCTGATGCAAATAACAATAAGTTGTTGTAAAAATATGGTTTTGATCACGCTTTTGACGTTATCGTAACGTTAGTGCGTTTCGGTAATTTATACATGAAATACGGACGTTTGTTTTAATTTCTTCTTTTTTTTTCAATTCAGTTTTACGTCCCTTTCAAGATTATTTCAGCTCATATGAGACGGGGCAATCAGTAGGTCGGCGAAAACGGGAGCACCCCGAGAAAAACCACCTGACACACCCGCAAGCAGAACTTGGCTTGTCTCACATGTGGCCAGTGCGGGGCTCGAACCCACAAACGACACAGCTGTGAGATGATCGAGTGATTAAGAAACAGCGCTCTAAACCGCTTGGCCACGGGGGCCGCTGGACGTTTGTTTTAATTTGCGATAATATGGTATCGGCTTGCACATGTAGCCATACGTCCTAACCAACAGGAAAAAAATCGAAATCAGCAGTCATTGTTAATAAAAAGACGTCATCTACCCGGAGGCAAAAAAAAAAAAAAAAAAAAGAAAGAAAAGAAAGAAAGAAACGCCTGATCTGAAATCGTTCGTTTTTATGCATTCGAAAACGCGTATTCATAAGCATTCGAAAACGTGTTTCGCTCATAATGTAAGGTATAGCAGCTCTTTGATTTTTAAAATTTGAGTTTTCGAGTGGAATATCCTAGCAGTCACATGTCACAGCATTTTGAACTTAAGCTTAAACCGGAGCCATGTGTGAGTGGAATTTTTACTTGTCCATTAATTGAAATTATTGAGACATCACAAAGCATTTTAGTGAATGGTGCGTCTCAGTATAGTAAAGATGTTCTATTATGTGCAGGCTAAATTACTCTCGTAGCTTTTCTTTGATATTCAAAAATTCTTAGGCCCTATTTAAGGATGGAGTCTTAGCAACCTGCGCCCTGAAATAATTGTACTTTCTCCCAAGCTCCTTATTTTTTTCACGGCTCCCTTCCAAAGCTTTTGCTATCTCCCATAAAATATTTTCTGCCGCTCCCCAGATTCCTGAAAATAAATGCCCTTTTTCTCGAGCTTCCTAAAATCACTGGTAAGGCCTCTCTCTTAAAGCGGTTTTAAACAAATCTCCATTTGAATTGAATATGATATCTGTCATGTCATTAGTCGGTCAGTAATCTAAATATTGGATAAGGGCATGCGAACTCACCAGCTTACGGTTTGTATGAGGTGAAAGAACCGTCATTACGAAAACTTGTCCAAGCAAAAAATAGAAATTGTTTCAGCTTTAAAAATTTCATTGCAAAAATTTCTAAATTTAAAAACAAATTTTTGAGACGGTTCTAACGAGAAAGCACAATCTACGAGGATCTGCGGCTGAAAGTGTGCGCATAAAAATGACTGAGTAAAAGTAAGCCGCTAATAAAATGTAAATTTAATTTGAAAGAGAACTGTTTTGTCTTTCAAAAAGTGTAATTCGTGTACTACTTAAAATGCAAAAATTGCACATACTTGAACAAGCTGACGGTTTTGTAATTGAACAAACATTAGAGATATTTTTCAACCTTGTTTAGTGAATTCAAAGTATCAGGAATGGTGTTTCTATTAGACATTTTTCACTTTTGAACGTAAAATTTGCTGGCGCTTGCGGTTACGACTTTGTGTGTGATGGGCGACGACTCGTGAGGGCATATTTGAGACGAAGGCGAGGGGCGATATGAAACATTAACTTAGTTAAAACTACTAACAGCCCACCGGAGGTGTATTAAATGAGATAAGCAAAAACGAAATTGTCCAGGACGCCTAGCTGAATAGTTCAGTAGGTAAAGTGTAAGACATAGAATCGAAAGGTCCTGGGTTCGAGTCCGGGTAGGACAAAAATTATTTTTCCTTTTCTTTGTTTCTTCCTTTTTTCGCACCTGTGACAATAAAGCTTAGAAAATTAAAAAGAAATGAAAAAAAAAGAAAAAAGAAAAAAAGAAAATATTATTTTATCTATTGGCAAATGCAAGAATCACAAAATTCACTGCTGCATTTAATACTAAAATCGTAAGTTTCTGGATTAAACTGTCTAGTGAGAAGGCAGACCGCATGTATAGGCTTTTTTATAGGTCTTGATTTTTCACCCATTGAAGCCGAGAACTCGATCGTCATTTTCGGCAGAAGAACGGATCAGCGATCGATCCTAACCTCAACATTTATTTCCTGACTGGCTGGTAAAGATAATGTGGATATGATAAGCTGACCGCCTCTAATGACTAAAAAAATACGCAAGCGTCCTCCGTGGCCGAGCAGTTAAGAGCGCTATTTCATAATCACTTAATCATCTCACCGTTGTGTCTGGTGTGAGTTCGAGACCCACAATGGCCACATGTGAGACAGGCCAAGTTCTGCTTGCGGGTGTGCCAGGCGGTTTTTCTCGGGGTACTCCCGTTTTCGCCCCACCTACTGTTTGGTGCTTGTCATATGTGCTGAAATAATCGTGAAAGGGACGTGAAACTGAATTTTAACAAATACACAAGACACCAAATCAAAAAGTATAGTGTACATGTTCAGATATATGTGTATTATTACATGTAAAACTACAGTTTCACGTGCTATCTCGTGAGCGAACGATGTTTATTTTGTCGATGTCTAGTTTTGAGTCCATTCGACAGTAGGAAGAGCGATGGGGGCAATACCCTACATGTAGCTACAATATGCCTAGCCACACAACTGTTTTTGTTTATTGTAGACTGCCATATCGAGTGCGATGGTTACGATGTAGAAAATTAATTTGGCAAGACATAAGCTTTCGTTCTGATCCTCATTTATTCTGTGTGATAGTATGCGTGCTGTTTCACCTGGTTGAATTCAAATAAATAAATTAAAATCAAACTAACTCAATTATATTATTTTCATGAGTTTCTAAAGTGTT
Source organism: Rugalucina vietnamica (assembly GCA_964017185.1). NCBI lineage: Eukaryota > Metazoa > Mollusca > Bivalvia > Lucinida > Lucinidae > Rugalucina > Rugalucina vietnamica. The sequence continues at coordinate 41,176,381 of OZ024876.1, forward strand.
TCCGTAGAGGACGCTTAGTGTTTCAGTTGCCCCGTAAAGCGGGTCGCGCGTCACTTCGCCGCAGTTTACTTTTGATGTTCGCCATTTTCACGTAGAAGCAATTTTGGACACTACAAAGTGCACAAATTATTCATTTGTTTCACATATAATGGTGTATACAGTCTTCACATTGACACATGTGTTTTCTTAAGATTATTGCCTCATGTATTGTCCCTTTTAACAGAATGGACGCTGGTCTTGTTTGGAAAGAGCTAGAAATTTTGTTTTTTATGCGTGTTGTTAAATTGCTTGTGATGTGTTGCACCGCCATGTCTCTCCCGCCTGGTGTCTATGTTAGGATGGGAAATTTAATTGTATAGATTCTTGGTCATTTTATTGTTACTTGATTGTTACTTGATTACAGATAAGGGTCTGATTGTGCTCATTTCTGATCATGATGATTTGTTTTTTTTTTATACAATTTTCGGCCCGTTCAAGATTATTTTAGTTCATATGAGACGGGTAAATCAGTAACAGGGGGAAAAGGGGAGAACCCTGAGAAAACGAACTTGCACACCCAAAAGCAGAACTTGGTTTATGTCACCCGTGATTGTAAGACTGATCAATTGGGCAGCAACCTACGGCGAAGAGTTCATTGTCTTGGTGTTGGTAGTTGCCAAAACGATATTGTTGCGCTGAAGGTTGTTTTAATCCATTTTATCAGATGTTGTGTGATGTTGCATCAATCTTTGTTGTAAGGACTTTGATTGTATCGCAAGCATATACGATGGTGCTGACACTGATAGACAATACCTGAATACACATATTCATATACATGTACAGTATAAATGTTTCAAATCGTAAATCTTGCCATGTTTACATGTAAAAAAAATACTGTGTGTTCACGAAAAACACGTGAAATGTAGCTTAACAGAACCAATGTACGTATATACATGCACCAGTATGTAAAAAGTCACATGGCGATAACAAATAGTTGATAGTTGCTTTCCCATCAACAGTTATCGTCATATGCAGACGGGATCTCGGTTTATAGTGTCACCATAAAGCCATGGGCAGCTCAGAATTGAACTAGCGATCCCTAGTTATACACACGAATGTCTAAAAAATAACATTCTGCACTGGAAGCTCAACAATAATCATTGTTACCATTGCATATGATAACATTGTTTGTTTACGATTTATATGTTTAATTGCTGTCTGGATTTCTTTATTTTTGCATTTTACCAATGCATATAGGTTTTAAGTTTTTATTTATTTATTTTTTTCTACGCAAGAATATTGTCAAAGATGCGAAAAAAAATAATAAAAATAATAAATTCCAATAAATATAGGCGTTTTTTACTCGCACTCAACCTCCTGAACTAACGAGTCAGATGCTCTTATCAAAATCATTTTCATTAAGGCTTTATATCCCAGTCAACATTTTTTCAGTCATGTCGGGACGGAGCCAACGCTTCCTGGGTTTAACCAGTTAGTAAGGAGTTAATGTGTCTTGCTCAAGGACACAACACGGTGGCGCCTATGGGGATCGAACCCAGGACCTTTCGATTCGGAGTCAGACGCCCTACCACTACGCCACCGCGCTCCCTAAAATAATTTTGTACCAGTCTTATATCAACTACCTGTACGTATTTATTCTCGACATGTGATTTTACGAAGCGACTGACTTAACCACTGCGACATGAAGTCATCTACGGAACATGTGTGTGTGTGTGTGTGTGTGTGTGTGTGTGTGTGTGTGTGTGTATGTGTGTGTGTGCTCGCGTAAAGAATATTAAAGAATATTTTCACCTGTTTTAGGGTTAAGCAAGGTACGCGGCACGTTATGAAAAAAAAAAAAAAAAAAAAAAAAAAACGAACTGTATGTTTCTCAGACTATAAACATTCATTTTCTTGAAAATAATATTGTTTTAGTTAGGGTTAGGGTTTTCTCCCTTGACTAAATTCTAAATTTAGCCACCCACCCCACACCTGAGGTGATGATCAGAAATTGATCGACTCAGTATCAGAAGATAGACAGTTTGAAGTTTAATTATATTTATTTGAATTCAAACAGATAAACATCACGCATAATTCAAGAGCATAAATGAGGATCAGAAAGAAAGCCTTTGACTTGGAAAAAACATCCCAAAAATCTTAATTACCGCATTCAAACTGCTGAAATACTGTGGAAGGTCTACAAAACCTCAACTTATTTGTATGGCTTTGCAAAATGTAGCTAGGATATCGCCCTTATGACTTGCAGATGATTGTCTAATGGACTCAAAACGAAGCATCAACCAAATAAATAACATCACGATTTCGAGTATCAGTTTGAAATACATGTATAAACATGCCAAAATAAATTATATTCTCTCACGAGACAGCACGTGGAACTGTAGGTCTTACACCTAATAAATATACATATATCTTTACATGTACACTATACAGTGTACTATTTGAGCCGCGGAAAACATTTTAAGTCGTTCAGGATGGCTAACTTATCCTAGCCACATTATGCCTGTACAAGCCTTCAGTATATTCATATTTTCATGTCTCCCAGAAAGAAATACTGGCGTGAGGATAGATCAGCTCTTATACCCAAAATACGATCTTTTCGCACTTAACCATTCGATCATCTCACCGCTGTGTCTGGTGTGGGTGCGAGTCCCGCTCTTGGCACATGTGAGACAAGCCAAGTTCTGCTTGCGGGTGTGTCAGGTGGTTTTTCTCGGGGTTCTCTCGTTTTCGCCCCACCTACTAATTGGCCCGTCTCATATGAGCTGAAATAATCTTGAAAGGGACGTTAAACTGAATAAAAAAAAAATACGATCGAGCTCCCAATACAAGAGAAAACATACATGTGGGCTACCGCCTCAAACTTCAATTCCTTTACGATTAAGAATTTAATGTAGTAGGGCATTTCATGATTCTTGCATTTGCCAAAAAAAGATAATCAACTGATAATATATGTTTTATTTCCAAAGCTTTTTTTTGTCACAAGAGAGACAATTAAAGAAAAGAAAAAAGTGATCCGTCCGGCACTCGAACCCAGGACCTTTCGCTTTCAATTCCAAGCAGGCTACCTACTGAGCTACACAGCTACACGTCCTAGACTATTTCATTTTTTGACTCTCTTATTTAATTCGTCTTCGTCGGGCTATTGATAGTTTTGACTAAGTAATTCTTCATATCGTCCCTCGTCTTCGTCTCAAATATGCCCTCACGAGTCGTCCCCCATCACACGGAAAGTCATAACCGCAAGCGCCAGCAGCATTTACGTTCAAAAGTGAAAAATGTCTATTATGGCTCCTGCCTTGCAGGTTCAGCTTTTGAAAGCCTGTTAAGATATGATCATATTCACTATCATTTTTACAGTTTTGCCAGTATAAAACCATATACATGTAATACATTGAGGCCATTTTTAAGTTTAAGCATAATAAATGGGTACCGTTTGCCAGAAAAAAAGGATGATTTTCTTTCAGGGACTATATTTAAACCAGAGGACCAATGGTCCTGAGAACGCTCACCTGAAGCCTGATCCTGGAGTATTAAGTCATCATGAAATGACCTTGACCTTGAATACTCACACACCTTTATTGAATTCATAAGTTGTCTGCATCTGCAAAGATTCAGGTCTCAGGCTGCAATAGTTTCCAAACCCAGTGATTTCTGAGAAAACTATAATTTTAATTTTGATATTCAAATGACCTTGGGTCAAGGTCAAGAAATGACCTTGGCCATCATTAATTACTTACCTTCATTGACTCCATCAGTTGTCTGCATCTAGCAACTTTCAGGTCTCAGACTGCAACAGTTTCCAAAATATCCATTGTTTTCGCCTTTTCCCATGAAAAAGCCTATGTTTCCAAAATTGACCTTGCCGCAAAATAGGTCAAGGTCATCCTATGGTCAGCATTTGATCAAACTATGATGGGCTGGAGTCCAAAATGCTACATACAAACTTTCGCGAAAATTGGCCTGCCGGTTCTGGAGAAGAAGATTTTTGAGTGGTTTTACCATATATGGGCGTGGCAGCCATCTTGGTCATGTGACCTGGATTTCACGATCAAACTTTCGTCTCCCCTACCCATGGATGCTCCACATAAAATTTCACTTTGATTGGCCCAGCAGTTTCAGAGAAGAAGATATGTGAAAAGTGTGTATGGACGACAGACTGGCCAAGGTCAAGAGATGACCTTGACCTAAATTAATCATATACCTTCATCTACTCTATTAGTTGTTTGCATCCACCACTTTTCAGGCATCAGGCTGCAATAGTTTTCAAAAAATCCATAGTTTTCACTTTTTCACATGTAAAAGCCTATGTTTCCAAAATTGACCTTGCCGTAAAATAAGTCAAGGTCATCCTAGGGTCATCATTTTATCAAACTATGATGGGCTGGAGTCCCAAATGCTACATACCAAATTTCATGAAAATCGGCCTGCCGGTTCTGGAGAAGAAGATTTTTGAGTGGTTTTTTACCATATATGGGCGTGGCGGCCATCTTGGTCATGTGACCTGGATTTCGCGATCAAACTTTCGTCTCCCCTACCCATGGATGCTCCACATAAAATTTCACTTTGATTGGCCCAGCAATTTCAGAGAAGAAGATCTTTGAAAAGTGTGTATGGACGACAGACTGGCCAAGGTCAAGAGATGACCTTGACCTAAATTAATCACATACCTTCATCTACTCCATTAGTTCTTTGCATCTACCACTTTTCAGGCCTCAGGCTGCAATAGTTTTCAAAAAATCAATAGTTTTCACTTTTTCCCATGTAAAAGCCTATGTTTCCAAATTTGACCTTGCCGTAAAATAGGTCAAGGTCATCCAAGGGTCATCATTTTGTCAAACTATGATGGGCTTAAGTCCCCGATGCTACATACCAAGTTTAGAGGAAATCGGCCCACCGGTTCTGGAGAAGAAGATTTTTGAGCGGTTTTTAACATATATGGGTGTGGCGGCCATCTTGGTCATGTGACCTGGATTTCGCGATCAAACTTGAAATGCCACTACCCAAGGAGGCTCCACATAAAATTTCAACTAGATCGGCCAAGCGGTTTCAGAGAAGAAGATTTTTGAAATTGTGGACGACGACGGACGACGACGGACGACGACGGACGGACGCCGGATCATGGCCATCCTATTAGCTCACCTTGTGAGCCTTCGGCTCAGGTGAGCTAATAATTTATCATACTTTTAAAGGACACTGACAAAATTTTAATCGGTCCCAAAATTCTTATAAGTGGATGGCGTAATTTGACCTCTTATAAAAGTGCAAATAATGATGTTTAGTATATCTAACTTGACCCACAATGTGAAACTAATTAAAAGCTATGTGTGTATTCGGTAATGCCTCAATAATTATTTCTGGAATTATTTCTGTGCTAAAAATAAATATTTGCCTTCATAAGCAGTCATTTTTCGGGGTTTCTTTGATAGATTCAAACCTCTGACACAGATACTTGAATATCGAAATTTAACCTAAGCCATATCCACATTATCGGTAGTAGTAGCAGTAGTAGTAGTAGTAGTAGTAGTAAAGTGCAGGCTTTTAACGTCATCCTGGGCTGAGTGGACTACCACATTATCAGTTAAACCCTAGTCATATATGTCTTAAAAGAAATATCGAAACGCCAATAATAGACGTTAGAATTTTGGCACATGAAATGTTGTGCTTTTTTGTTAATCCAGATATTCTGACTGTTTTAGCGTAACTATTCACCCTATAGGTTTGAAATTGAGCATGTTGAAAGCCAACACGTAGCTGTTTATGGTACTGCAAAAAGATATATGAGCCGCCACATGGGAAAACCAACAATCTGCCTAGGCGAAAACATAGGCGCAGATCAGCTTCGCAGTAACTGCGAAGCTGATCAGCGCCTTTGGTTTCGCTACACGGATAGTACAATTCCTCTACTTTCTAAATCCAAAATTTCCAGCCTCTAACCATCTTCTTTGACTGTACAGCCAGGTTTGTGTCGGACCCGGTCGGAACCCAAATTGTGGATTTTCTCACGCACAGGCTCATATTATAAGGACCAGTGTGTGGTTCTGGCTAGCACACAATTTTCTTTTTTGTTTGGCGATTTCCGGCAATTTCATTGGCCAAAACAGTGGGTTTTTCTAAGGGAGATAATCCTGATGCATGTCATGCTGTGCCATATTTCTGTTTGTGTTCGCTTAGGCATAGGATGGTACTTCATATATGTGTACACATACATGTATGCACTTTAATTAACAAACAAGGCCAGGAATCAGTAAATTTCAGGATTTAATGAATGCCCCTCGTATGGTTTAGATCAAACATAAGAAAAATAGGTTTAACCCTGTAAACCCCAGTTTTGCTATACTAAAGTGGGGTATGAGGGGTTATACATTACATGGACATGTTATCTTGATGTGACACTACTTCCTGATAGAGAATCTATGCAGCAAGAGCCTCGCCGGTACGCCAACTCTATGCCATTTTTCAGATTGTTCATGACCGACAATAGAAGGTGGTTGGTGACTTTTTTAATCTCTGTGAGTTCTATAGTGTACATCATATTTGTTATTTTGTGAAAACTATTATGCTTATTAGTCCAATATCTACAGGCTTTCGCATTACGCAGTTAAAATTGGGTATAATTCAGATTTCAGAGAATTGTATTGATTGCGTCATTTAAGATGCGAAACCTAACAAGAACTATGAATTCTTACATTTATGAGCTATTTCATGAGAACCTCCGACTCTACAATATGACGACAAATCTTAAATAAGCGACAAGCTAACTGCGCAGTAATCAGGTCCATTGATTTCTCATGATACATGAACTAAATGTTTCAAATCTAAATCCATCTTCTGTGACCATACAGGCAGATTTATCTGGCAACTGGTTCTGGGGTTCTGGGGTCATTAAACAACTAACTAAATGTTGTGTACCCCTGCAGAAGATGAGGGTGGGGTTAAGGCCCTGTAAAATCGATTACACCCCCCCCCCCCCCCCACCCCCAGTAATTTTATATTACTGATCATTCCAAGGTGATACTTTTGATTTGGTTCTATCTTTTTATGTTTTGTAGTCGAATTGTATGTGCTGTTTGAACCTTGTGTACGTTTTCATAGTTTTAGTTTAGTTCGTGTAACTGAGTGGCCGGCTATAAGTACCTTAGTGTCAATTTTTACCCACACCTCAGTGTTTGAAGTTGGAATTTCTTTCTAATTGCGCCTTTTCCTGATCACTGCCAACTTGTACCTTTTCATGCTCAACTCAGCCGAGCATGAACTTTATCCTGCATTTTAAAAATATTATGAGGATTAATTACTGACCCAGGTGAATTAAATGTAAAATTCAACTATTTGAGACGTAACGTCCTACACTCACTGTACGCACGTGCGTAATGTAAAATGTTAAAAGTATTTTATAATTATATGGTCTTTTATATAATAATTATATATTACTGATCGTTCCAAGACGATACTTCTGTGGAGGTTTTTATTGTTTTATGTCTTGGTGTTAATTTTTGTGCTGTTTGCATCTTATGTATGTTTTCATATTTTAAGTTAAGTTTAAGTAACTGAGGGGCCACCCTTTGGGAAAATAGCTGCTCCTTCGGCTTACGATATGTTTTCATGGTATAAGTATCTGATTGTTAATCTAGTTTTTCCCACCTCGGTTTTTGGAGTGGGAATCTCTTTCTGTTTGCGCCTTTTTCTGATCGTTGCCTACTTGTACTTTTTGTCATTTCAAAAGTATACAAATTTGTTTAGTTTTGCTCTTTGCCGTGTGTATAACTCGATTTTTTCTGGTTGTAGTCTAAAAGAGGCTTTGTCGCGAAGCTACAGAGGTCCGAAATATATAAGAAATGTTGATATGCACTGATGAAACCTATCATATACATACATGTATTATAGCTCGATTTCGACCTCAGACGCATCAAAAGATTGACGGGTCTACTTAGTGGCACGTGAAAGGATGTTCAGATTGTTACAGTACAAATACTTAATGTGCGTGCAACCGACTTGTAACGAAAAACATGCGACATTTACTACTGATTTACCTTTCACGTGCTACGTCGTGGACTCGACGATCTTTTGACGCGTCTGAGGTCAAAGTCGAGCTATATTTCAATCGTAATGTTAATTGACATAGATTGATGGTTAGTTTGATGTTGTATTTGTTTTTTACAAAATCTTTGCGGTACAAAATCACATAAAAAGGAAACGAATCGAGTCGAAACACTTCCACCAATGTTTACAAGCACTTGTCACGAGAGGTATTGAACGGCACTGTAAAAACACAATAACAATTAAATAAATGTGCTTATATTAGTACAGTCAGCACAAAATAGAACGGCAACTTTTGAAAGACTTTTTTGGAGCGGTTCGCCAAACCATTTTTATTTTTACTAGCTTTAGATCAAGGAAATTGTCGCTTTGGCATCGAGCTCATTTTGGGGCGAAAAACACTAAAAATCCTTTAAAGACCCGTTTAACGAAACGTTTGATTCGAACGTGGCTTACATGACCTACAGTAGCCAGCATTGCACAGACATCTTTGAAGCCGTGGCCAGTTGAAGCTATTTGTTTATGATGGGTTTCAGCTTGTATTAGCAGACCTGTAAATAATTCTGACTCCTCATGTAGATGGAGGTTGAAACAGTATGGTTTGTCTGTTCACCGTGACCGAAAATGCTTGCTGCATTCTGGGAATTCCACTCTTCTCTCATTTCCATCTGAAATAGAAATGCATATGTGGCACTACTGCTCTCTTTACACCATATTTCGGAAACTGTCTCTTTCTAAAATATCCTTTTCTGAAACAACTCAAGAAAATAAAGTCCCTGTCATACTTTCACATTCCAAAAAGTCTAATTACTTGAAACAGGTTTCAGAATCATAAAGTGCTTCAAAAGTTTTGAATATCAGCTCACTAATATTTTTACCCAAAACTATCTTGAATAGGTAATCTTTTGCATGTACATGTAGAAGGGAGTTATCAAAAAACCTATAAAATTAAAATTCTAGATAGCATTATTCTCTGGAATGATTTTACTGAAGTTCTCAGTTAAGCAAGCTGTGCTTTTAATTTTGTTTTGTTTCAGCGGAGTATTTTGAATAAAATAGTTTTTTTTTTCAGCGTCTGCCCTTGCCCCACCACCACCACCATCTCTGTTTAAGAGCATTTTCTGAGCTTCAGCATTGCTTGCTTTTATCTTCCTTCAAACAGTGACACTCAATTCTTGTTAATAAATCAGCAAGTGCAAACACCGTTAGTCTAGTAATGAGCCGCGACGCGAGAAAACCGGTCTTCGGGATTTCCGACCAGGTCCGACACAAACCGGGCTGTACAGTCTCAGAAGCAGGCTAGAAGCTTGAAATTTCGGATTTAAGTAGAAGAGGAATAGTACTATCCGAGTAGCGAAAACAAAGGCGCTGATCAGCTTCGCGGTTACCGCGAAGCTGATCTGCGCCTTTGTTTTCGCCTAGGCAAAAATCCGGTTTTCTCACGATGCGGCTCAGTTAGTCCCAATCAAACTCTGCAAATTCCACCATGCATATTCTTTGGGATATTCATTCGTTACTTATTAATATATAAATATTTTATAAAATTTACCGTTTCGCCATTATTTTCAAATAAACGAGTAAGTACGCATTTAAAAAACAAAAACTTATCTCGCGCCCTGTAATACATCTTACAATAAGCTGATGTTTGTTTGACTTTTTCTGAACCAAAAAGAAAAGAAAGAAAAAAAAAAATGGTAGTAAGAAAATGATGGGCCAGTCGGTAAACTGCAAATCTAAGTACATAGTTTCAGCCTGAAAAAAGGTATGGTTTAAAAAAAAACTTTCATTCAAGAAGTCAGTGTCGAAACGCCATCTGGAATTGAATTTGAAATTTTGATACATAACATGTTTTTGACATTGTTTAAATAATTTATAATTGACGAATTGTTGTAGGTCTCGGGGGGGGGGGGGGGTGGGGGGGGGTAACTACCGGGGGGTAACTACCTATATATGACGTAGTAGGGATGTGCCGCCTGAATAGCCCCCTTTTTCAGCCTCGCCAGATATATGAATAGGTTACCTTTTTCAAGTCAAAATATATGAATGGCCCCATTTTTCCATATTTAGTCTATGAATGACCAAATGTTTTGGACATCCGTGTTTAAGAGCACTTTTTTGCTGACATACATAGCTCAGAAAGTCGAAATATCTGTATATAATAGTGTATAGGTTAAAATATTGTACAATTAAATATATGAATGGGTCACTTTTTCGAAGGCATGATATATGAATAGGTCCCCTTTTTTTCGATTACCAGATATATGAATATGGTATGTTTTAAAGTATAGGGCGGCACGTCCGTACCAAAATTACCTCCGAGTTACCCCCTCCCCCCCTCCCCACCCCCGAGTTGTAGGTACATGTATGTGCCTACTCTCCTTGGGAGCCAAGTAAACATAACAATAAATGCAATATACAGAGATTTTTGCAGATGAAAAAAAATGAAAATTTCATTGGAAAACTTTTGATAATTTTTAATGTTTGCTCAAAACATTGATTGTCGGTTCACGTTAGAACCGCCTCGCCTTTTGAAACATTCGGACGCTTTGCCTATTTCAGGATCATTATGACTTAATGATGTCATTCGGGATCACTCAATATCATAATGAAATACTATATACATAAAATCAACAAAAACGTCGTACAAAGGATATACCTGGAAAAAATGAAAACTTCGTTTACGAGTTGATCAAAGTCGCGGGATCGCCAGAATAAATGAATACAACCATATTTTCAACACATAGTTTCACTTTTTCTAGTATCTTTTTTGATTGGTCAACAATGTTTAATTCGGAAATTGCTCAGAGGCTCTCGATATATTTCTGGAACGGTCGGAGTGAAATTGTCTTTTCCACGTTTGTATCCATGTTTTCATGCTACAAATATTTTATAGAAATTGATAAAATAGAAATTGATAAAATATATAAAAAAAAAAAATGATCCGTTGGAAGCAGTAGAAACGATTAAAGGGAGGTAGATGGGTCATATTGCGCAATGTCGGGTACTGAATCGTCATCAATGATCCTTTCTAAACCGGCGACGATAGCCAGAAAAATATACTTCAAATTAAAAACAAATACGCAGTGTAAGTTTAAAGGAGTCTCAAGCAGTTCAACAAACTCTCAGCTGGCAAAATTCCATTTTCAAATGCAAGTTCTGCCGCAGTCTGGGGCTATTCATGACAAAGACTGAGAGGGCTGTTTCACCGTAGCTGCGTGGAGGAGGGAAAAATTCCCACAAGACATCCATCTATACACAGACAAACAGGATTTACTCCGATGCAGAGATGACTGGAAGACAATAGATGGTTTCCATAAAGCAAAACAACTTGATGAGAAATTTCAAGAACAGAAAGCAGACCTATATATGGCGCTTGTCAACTTCACCAAAAATTTAAACAAAGTTGTGACAGACTTGTGAAGATTTGGGCTGTAAAAATATGCATGCACAGGACGATGATGAGTTCTATTAAGCTTGTGATATGACAAATGAGACCAAACAGGATTAGGTTATGGCGGCAAGACTGTTGTATATGATATTATTTGCAAAGCTCATTGATGCCGTTTAAGTCCGTGATACTCATTTTCCAGTCAGGTACCGTTTTGATGGAAAGTTATTCAACCAACGGAATTTGAAAACTAAAACTAAGGTGCACATACATGTGCCGGATGAGATATTCTATGCAGATGACATAGATAAGGTAAATGGCTAAGAATACCAGCTTAGAGGAATAAATGCATGGTGCAACGGATACACATGGACTATCCTTTGATAGCTTTGATCTTACAATCAACAAAAAAGACATAATTTATGTTGTGCTCCAATCGGCACCCGGAAAGCTGTACAATGATCCGCTCATCACTGTGAATGGACAAATACTGATTTACTTAATAAATCCATCTACCCGGGAAGCAGTTTCTCCAGAACAGTGCGCATTGATGAATGTTACAATCAAGCGTTAAAACAAGCATACAGACACAGTGGTTTGAAGAAATCAAGAACGTAAAACATGCAAATGGTATTATAGTTGCACAGCTAAGATGCACCAACTTTATATAGGAATGCCTGATAAGCAACATCTAAAGAGACTTACAGGATGGAATGCACACTCAAGATGACCAGAGGAATTACAACAAAAACATCCACAAAGCCGCATTAAGAATTAAAGACACCGATAGAGTCTTGCGACAAGGCTGCATGAACCAATCGAACTGTTGTTTTCCTCTAACAGAACAGCAGCACATTATGAAAAAAATAGAATCCGTGACGCTGCAAGCACATAGATGAAATCTAGAATGATTGGAAACTTCCTAATATAGTCCATGAGCCAGACATTTTTTGCTACCAGTCAAGGGGACTAAATCTAATACTAATTTTCTATTAGTGTAGCATGTGTAGATAACATTTCATTATGATAGCAATCACAGATCGGTAGCTTATGTCTCCAAAAAACGCACATTTCGTTAGGCACCTAATTTCGGAAAAGAATGTATTATTTTTATTTTCGACAAGGAAATTTTATTATTTTCATGCAAAATCACAGCTAGCAGATTTCTTTTACACAAGTATATTATGACAATAGTCAACATTGATTTTCTAAGCACTTTAGAGTGCAATTACTTCCACCTTGGAGGTCACCGCGAGGTCAAAGGTCAAGAAAGTGTAAATGTGCGGTAAAATGATACATTTAAGCACACTGTCTTCTTTTCTTTGTCACACTATACGGAAATATGAATGGAAACAAATACAAGTGGATAATAAATGATATCAAGCCTTGCTACAAGTTCTAATCTGATATGTCGAAGAAACATGAGGTTAAAGGTCAAGTAATTGCAATTATGCATTCTGGAATTCATAAAATTTGGCATACATGTACCAACAAAGATGGTTACCAGCATATCCTTTGCTGCCACTGGATCGAATTTGATCTCAAACTAGAGTTAAAGCAAACACGTTACATTCATTTATATCATTTGCAAATCATCTAATTTGCATATTCATGAATATTCATAAAACATACTCCCTAGGTTTAACATAAAGACGTGTCTTTTTAATTATTTTCTAGGCTACAAATTGATATATCATTTTTACCTAACACTATGTCATTTAAACAATGCCTAAGCAATCACTTGACACTATGATCATCTCTGTAGATTATTTAAACATAAATTTGAATTAGAGCCGTACTTAATAAATACGAGTATATCTGCAAAACATCTGCGATACTTAGTCAGTTTTAGAACTCGAAATCATCGTCTCCCAGTTGAAACAGGGCGTTGGCGGAAACTTGATTTAAAAGAAAGAAAATGTAAATTATGCTTAAATGCGGTCGGAGACGAATTTCATTATATGTTCATATGCGACAAATTGAAGACAATACGACAAGATTTCCTTAAAGTAAGTTTTTATAGAAGACCTAATATTCTAAAATATGACAGCCTAATGAATAGCAAAAATAGCAAAATACTCACGTCAGTTTCAAAGTTTATTAAGATAATTTACGAAATATGCAAACAAGCTTAACGATGTATACAATAATTATTAAAATACTTGTAATACGGATTTTTTTTCTCAAGATTACGAACAACCCCAACCCTCCCTGCCCACTGAATATTACAAAAAAAATCGCCCTCCTCGCTTACTCGCTGCTGAACCCGACTGAAGGGGTACAAAAGAAAATGCTAGCATATCAAACGGTAAAACAGATGCTTATGCTTATAACGGTTTAATACTTAAACATGTAGTATGTTATATATTTATACTGATATTATACATTTATCAACACGTATAATATTTTGATAAGTTCAAACTATATTGTCATTACACATGTTTGCCTCTTTTGTATATCTATATTTGTCATTCCTCATGTTGCCATATTTGTGGACTGAGAGAATAAAGTGCTTTGTCTTGTCTTGTCTTGTCTTATAAGGCTGTGAGCAATGGAGATACAAGAGCTTATGTAAGTATACCCCTTTGCTTATTTTCATGATTTTCCTCCAATTTATAAGGTTTTGATTAATATACTAGGTAGAAGAAGTCAAGTTTGTTTGTTTGCTTGTTTATACAAGCCAATATATCGTATGAACATTGCATTATCAATCATCTTATATTTGTCTTAACTCCTTAGGACAAAGCGTAGTTGAGGAATGAATTGTTTTATTGTTTTAGAAGTATACCTCTGTTTTTTTTTTTTTGTTTTTTTTTGTTTGTTTTTTTTTTTTTTTTTTTTTTTTTTTTTTTGTTTTTTTTTTTTTGTTTTTTTTTTTTTTCATGAATTTTCTCCAATTTATAAGGTTTGTACGAATACTCTTGGTAGTTGACGGCAGATAAGTTTAAACTAACTCATATCTCTAGTCCACTGTCTTAGCAATAATTTTACACTATTCTCAGCTCTCTATGTTTATTAGCAGTTGAATTACAAGCGATTTGGTAAGTATACCCCCTTAGTTTGTTCGCGATTTCCCCCCATTATATTAGGTTTTGATTCATATGCTAGGTAGCAGGAATTCAGCTTTGTTTTTATCAGCTAATATATCCTTAGAACATTGCAGAAGCAAACATTCGATACTACTTGTAGCTCTCTAGGACCATTAACACATGAGTTGCAGGAGATTTTAAAAGTTTATCCCCTTATGTTTTTCGTGATTTTTGCTCCCATTTTCAAAGTTTTTACTCATATACTAGGTATTAGAAGTCAGATATGTTTATTTATGCCAACATATCATTAATAAATTGCACTAGCAATCATTAGCTTCAATTCTTAGCTCTCTAGGGCCATTAGCCGTTGAGTTATAAGCATTTTTTAAGTACACCTCCTTAGTTTTGTCGCAAGGTTTCTCCAATTAATAAGGTTTTCTTTAACATTCTATATAGTAGACGTCCGATAAGTTTACACTAGCCCATATATCACTAGTCCATTGTCTGAACAATAATTCGACACTATCTCCAGCTTTATATGGTTATAAGTAGTTGAGTTACAAGCGATTTGGTAAGTACACCCCCTAAGTTTGTTCGCGATCTTTCCCCATTTTATTAGGTTTTGATCCATATGCTAAGTAGCAGGAATCAGGTATGTTAATACCAACTCACACATCCTTAGAACATTGCAAACGCAATCATTTGATACTATTCGTACCATACTAGGACCATTGACACACAAGATATATGAGATTTTGTAAGACTACCCCCTCAGTTTATTTTTGATTTCTTCTTCAATTTTATAGTTTTTATTCATATACTAGGCATTAGAAGTCAGATATGTTTATTTAAGCCTGTATGTCATAAGTGCATCGCATTAGCAATCATTTGCTACTAATCCTAGCTCTCCATGGCCATTAACCGCTGAGTAATAAGCAATTTTGTAGGTATACCTCCTTATTTCTTCACGATTTTTCTACAATTAATAAGGTTTTCATTCATATTCTAGGTCGTAGACGTCAGGTAAGTTATTACTGACCAATTTATCAGTAGTATACTGTCTTAGCAATCATTTGCCGCTATTCTCAGTGCTCTATGTTCATCAGATATTGAGTTGCAAGCGATTTGTAAGTGTACATGTACATGTACCCCTTAGTTTGGTCGCTTTTTACACCAATCTAAAAGATTTCAATTCATATGCTAGGCAGCAGAAGTCAGATATGTCTATACCAGCCAATTCATCATTAGTACAGTATATTAGCAATAATATGGTACTATTCATAGCACTCTATGACCATCAACAGTTGATTTATGGGAGATTTTTTAAGTGTACCCTTTATTTTTCGTTATTTTTTATCCAATTTATAAGGTTTTTATTCATATGCTAGGTATTAGAAGTCATACATCTTTATTCAAGTCAGTATGTCATTAATAATTGTATTAGTAATCATTGTATACCACATTTATTTCTCTAGAGCCAAAAGGAATCAAGTTACATGAAATGTTGCAAGTACACCTACAAATTTCAAATTTTCTCCAATTCAGATACGGCCACATAAAATTTTCCCGCAAAACTCTTCAGTGGTCCAAAGGTTGTTTTTATTGTACTCATCAATTTAAAACGCCTATGATATTTAAATGAAACCGCTTGACAACTGAGGCTTATATGTAAGGATGGTTTGACTTGAACCACTTTTCAGAACTTTTAAGGATGGTTTGACTTGAATCACCAGTAATTAGATGGCCAGTCAGTAGTTTATAAGCATTGCATGGAAGCACAAGCAGTCCTTTTATTTCTAAGGGTCCCACTGGGAGGGCCCAAATGAGATATGTGTCATTAAAAGCTCCAGTGAAATTTATCAAATTGTATCACTCGTATGAAAATGCTGCAATAATGGTTTGTACCTCAGTAATTGTGTCATTTTTATTAAAATATTCACAAATATGCAAATTAGATTATTCGAATATGCAAATTAGATTATTTGATTATTTTACCGTTTGAAAATAGGGCTACATCTATACAAGCTCTTAATTAAATTTGGTGGTCTACAATAATCATCAGCAGGAATATGGTCTGTTTGTAGACCTGTACATCCCAATGCACATTAATGGTTGCCATGGAAACCATGCGGCTTTCTAATGCAAATAAGTATATTATTATGTAAACCGTTTTATGCATTTCGGTGATCAAATGCACTGCTTGGAACCTAAAAATGTGCTGGTAAGGCTGTATCCTAGTTCAAGGATTCATGATGACTTATGCTCCAATATTTCTAATGTTTTTACAATACTCATGAATATTCAAATTTATTATATACTGCTTTTATCTTTGACAATAATGTAGGAAATGCTAAATGGTATTCAAATATTTAGGATCTTTGAGAGAAATATTTATTTTAACGTATAAACATGAAAATTTTACACAAATATGAAGTTGGTATAATAATGGATGTGGGTGGGGTAATCCTACACTTGAGCATGGTTTTTGTATAGTTTTTCAAGAATAATCATGTTCTAAATGCATGCCGATCATTTTTAGATTTAAATGGACCTCTTATAAATGCTAGGGATGCTTTGTAGTGCTTAAAATACTAATACTGTTTACTTTGGGCATGTTTATAATTACCAGCCCGAAAACTTCTTGTTTGCAAAGTACCGATAAGACTGATCTTTTTCAGGTCTTGAGCTACCGATCTGAGATTGCTATCATGCTGAAACATTATCTATAGATATTGAACTTATCAAAAAGTGCCAAGAGATTTAGTCCCCTCGACTGGTAACAAATGGCAAAAAATCAGGGCCTAGCTCACTAACTAATAGACTTCCTTTACTTTCAAGGGAGAGGTTATAGCTTTAATTGCCCTCTTCATCCGCTATCAAAAATGTACAACTAAAGATTAAAAATGTGCATAGAAATTTGCATATGATATATTAAAGATGAAAAGTAATAGTAGTACATGCACTTGTTGTTGTTTCTGTTGTCGTCGATGGTGTGAACGAAACAAGGTACAAGTAGGCAAAGATCAGGAAAAGGCGCAGTCAGAAAAAGATTCCCACTCCAAAAACCGAGGTGGGAAAAAAACAAACTAACAATCAGGTACTTATACCATGAAAACATTTCGCAAGCCGAATGAGCAGCTATTTTCCCAATAGGTGGCCACCCAGTTACCTTAACTTAACTAAAATTATGAAAACATACATAAGGCGCCAACAGCACAAAAATATTTTAAACACCAAGACATAAAACAAAAAGAACCACCACAGAAGTATCGACTTGGAACGATCAGTAACACAAAGTTACTGGCGGGTTTAAATCGATTTTACATGGCCATAACCTCACCCTCAGCTTCTGCAGTGGTTCATAACATTTAGTTAGTTCTTCGGTCCTCGTGGTGAATCTCTAACTAGTCAATGAATCATCAAGAACAAACAAATAAATCACGATAAACATCCTGATGATTCAAAAACCAGGACTCACAGATTGAGTAAGCTGCCCGACGATGGAGATCCCTGGGCGCCGAATAAACTAACTATTTGGAAGATAAGTATATTGCAATCCTAAGTAGCACATTTTGGCTTTATATAGTTCATTTCATGTTAAAATCGTTTATTATGATTTTTATGTAAGAAGAAGAAGAAGAAGAAGAAGAAGAAGAAGAAGAAGAAGAAGAAAAAGAAGAACTAGAACAAGAAGAAGAAGAAGAACAAGAAGAAGAAGAAGTAAACGAAGACGAAATATTGTATTATCAAAATGTGTGTGTAGAGCAAAGTGTATTTGCCTTATAAATTTCATATTTCCCAGTAATGGTTAGAAACTTAATGATTCTGCATAAAAGCCAATTCTAATCAGTTTCAAATTTTGCCCCTCAGCAACCCCATAATTCAAATAGACCTTATTTCCACTGCCCATTAAAACTGAAACTATGTTATTCACGACTTGAGTAAAGGCAATAATAACAACTGAATTTAGTTTTGTTTCACTTAAGTATAAGAAGAGTTTTGTTGCAAAACAGCTATTTCAACAAAATTTCCGTGCTTTCCCCCATTGTGGGACCCTTCTAAAATCCCATAATGGTAATATTGACTCATTTAAATATTTTTTTATTTGAAAATAATCCAGAAATGTCATTTTCAGCATTATTAAGTTTTTCTCCCTGACTAGAACACTATTTTCTGAATTTATATTTATTTTGGCAGCCATTTTGAAAATTGGAGAGAAAATTGAATAATTTTGATTGGCTAACGAGAAAATTTAAAATGGTTCATGCTTATTAACATATCTGCCAAGTTTCATGCTTGTATCCGAAAGTGAAGGATTCATGTCACTTCCAGCTCCACTACAGGTCTTATTTTAACGAACTTTTGAACGATTGTATTCCTATTTATTTGTGCGTGCCTAAAAGTTTATGTGTTTAATGACTGATATTCAATCTCTTGAAAGAGGTATCTGAATATTTAAACCTGTTTATCTTTGCTTCAAATGGTACCATTACCAGACTTGGTATATCGAATTCCCTCATTAGAGCTATAAAATGCAGTAACTTAGAAATTTCAAATTATTATGCAGAATTTGAATCGAGTTCTTCGACATTACGTGACTGTAATTTGGGCTATGAGGCGAAAAAATTCTTACTTAGTCTTGTCTGACAACATTATGGAAACTTGCCCATGCAATAAACAGTTTAAGTTTTTAGTTTAAAAAAATGAAAATTTTAGCTGATTTTTTTTTTCTTATTTTTTTGCTCAAAACATAGATTGTGGGTACACGTTAGAACCGCCTCGGCAAGGTGGTTCAAACGAGCACCCACAATCTATGTTTTGGAACAAAAATAAGAAAAATAGGTAAACCCCTGCATACCCCAGTTTTTCTATTAAGGGGGTATAGATTTCACGGACATGTTTCCCGATGAAACCCAGTCTGTTTGAGAAAAGGCCCAAAATTTCAGGTTTAGGTACTGACTTTATAGCAGAAACAATGTAGCTGACCTTCGTCCATATCAGAAACAATATAGCTGACATTCGTCCATGTTTTAACTATTTATTTAAAGGGCAAGAAAACCATGCCACATCTCAATTGCATGTCAACGGCAAACACAAACAACTGATAAACGCAACATCTTTATTGTTAGAAAACCGAATATTAATTCGGAACTCCATTATCGCCTGGTGTTTATCAATTAACAAACTGCCAGTGCCAATGTAAAGTTTCTACGATGTTGATCATAAATACATACGTCCGTCGAAATTGAGCCCAATTTCCTTTTAACGCAGTGTGTTGTCGCAAAATCAGCATGTCCATCTACATGTATGAGACCGCTTGAGAAAATTGGCAATTTGGGTTTTCGACAAGGTCCGACTCAAACTGTTCTATACACACAAAAGAAAGCTAGAATTTGGGTAGAAGTAGAGGAGGAATTGTACTAAGCGTGTAGCAAAAACAAAGGATCTGATCTGCGCCTTTTTTGCAAATGCAAATTGTTGGTTTTCTCATGGCGCGGCTCATTTATGGCATCTTTTGGGCTTGGTCTTTATGTAAATACAAGATTTCAATGGCAATATTGCACAAAAAGTTTGTTCCTCTTGCATGACCAGTTAGTTGATATGGCGCCATTATTATTGCCATCGTGACTGTGCAAGGATGGTGTCAAGATAATGGCGTCTGTAAAACAGGCTTACTAACATTTTTGCATAAACGCTGGTTGGCAAAATCAAGAACATGTAGTAACGGTTCGATTACAAAATCGAACCAGAGGACCAATGGTCCTATAAACGCTCGCCTGAGATCTGGAATATGCGACCTAAGCTGACCTTGCCATAAAATAGATCAAGGTCATCCCGGGGTCATGATTTATACAAACTTTGTAGAGCTCCATTCACTGATGCTTCAGGCAGAGCATCAAAATCATAGGTCTTCCGGTTCTGAAGAATAAGATTTATAAAGTTTTCTGCTGTTTATAGCCATAACGGCCATCTTGGTCACGTGACCTGAACCATATATCAACTTTCATTTCCCTTTCCTAACGACGCTCCACAATCCTAACGATGAACCCACAATCTACGTTTTGAGCAAAAAAATAAAGAAAAATATCAAAATTTTTCAGCTGAAAATTTTCAATTTTTAAAGTTCAAAAAATCTCCTTTTATTGCATGGGCAAGTTTTCTTAATGTTTCCCCTTTCAAATGCATGGGCGACCTATACAATAGGTCAAGGTCATCCCTAGGTCATTATTTATATAAACTTAGTAGAGCTTCTCTTCCTGATGTTTCATGCCAAGTTTCAAAATCATAGGCCTTCTGGTTCTGGAGAAGAAGATTTTTAAAGGTTTTTGCTACTTATAGTCATGGCGGCCATCTTGGTCATGTGGCCTTGACCATTCATATAAACTTTCATTCTCCCTTCCTAAGAATGCTCCACACAAATTTTGGCTTTGATTGGCCAAGCGGTATCAAAGAAGAAGACCTTTAAATATTATGGTAATATACATGTTTATTTTATACTTAACAGTGAAATTAATGTATATCAAAAATGAATAAAAGTGATATTTTCACTGCAGAATTGATATTGATTTTTTTCACTAGTGATTGTTATCAGCCGATATTTTCACTGTAGAGTTTGGATTACTTCTGACGTTTCCATTCACTTGACGTCATTAAATGACCTGCCCCTGGGGTACATTTATTTTCAGAATCATAAATATTCAGTCCAATTTCCCATTTCCATAAAGTTTTCCCTTCAAGTGACATTTTGACAATTTTGCCCATTCAAATGCATGGGTGACCTATGTTGACCTTGCCATCAACATAGGTCAAGGTCATCTCAGGGCCATGATTGTAGAGCTCCTCTCCCTGATGCTTCATGCCATGTTTCAAAATCATAGGCCTTCTGGTTCTGGAGAAGGATATTTTTAAAGTCTATTGTCTAATTATGGAAGTCACCTGGGAGAAAAGCAAATTTCCGTCCGTTGATTTTATGATATTAAGTAGAAATATGTATTTGAAAACTGGTCTGATACGGTCTCGTCTGAAAACTGGTCTGAAACGTGGTATCAGTGTCTATGTCAGCGTTGCCATCAATTGCGTGGCTTTAGACGCACTGCTTTCCAACATTTCTTTACAGCTCCGCAACGATTTACAAAATTTTTAGCAAAACAATTCTAAGTAGATTTATTATGGGGCTTAAAATTCCATTATTTTATCATTTTTCAATGATGACGTAGAGAAATATCTTTAGTGAGGATTATTTGGGCATTGACTGATTCTACTTATTAACAGAAGCTTTATCATGGGACCGCTTCTGCATCACTTGAAACTTGCATTCTTGGGGAAGCCGTATTGGTTTTAAAACAGCAAATATGCAATATTTCATTTAAGGACTGAAATTCATATTAGCTATAATATCACTGGATAATGAAAAACATAAGGCTGTTTTAATGTCTGTGAAGCCCGCCCGAAGGGCTTCTCGGAGACATTAAAAAGTTACAATTAGGCAAAGATCAGGAAAAGGCGCAATCAGAAAAAGATTCCCACTCCAAATACCAAGGTGGGAAAAACTAAATTAACAATCAGGTACTTATACCAAGAAAGCATATCGTAAGCCGAATGAGCAGCTATTTTCCCAATTGGTGGCTACTCAGTTAACTACACTTAACTAAAAATATGAAAAAATATATAAGGCGCCAACAGCACAAAACTTTTAAACACCAAGACATAAAACAAAAAGAACCACCACATAAGTATCGCCTTGGAACGATAAAACAACTAATGCTATTCAACACACAGTGACAGCTAAAATCTGAATTTCAACATGCTGAGTTATCAATCAAGTATCAGATTTTTATATGCACATATCATCGCTAATTTTCATGTTATTTGACAATAATTAAAATCCGACTTAACGTAATTTTGAAACAGCCAAAACGTCTGATTTTGCGCTCAACATCATGGCGATACGCGACCGACGTCACGCATACAAGCGTAAACAAACAACGTCACTGGCTGGTTTTGACGTCACCCCGCCCATAGGCGTGGCCTCTAGATCACATGACTAAATGTTGTCATTGGGAAATGAAGAACATCGAGAAAGATGCTGTTTGCGCCTTATGTATGTTTTCATATTTTAGTTAAGATGCTGTTTTTGCCTTATGTATGTTTTCATATTTGTAGTTAAGTTTAGGCAACTGAGTGGCCATCTGTCGGGAAAATAGCTGCTCATTCGGCTTACGATATGTTTTCATGGCAAATGTGCATGACTGTTAATTTAGTTTTGCCCACCTCGGTTTTTGGAGAAAATTTCTCTTTCTGATTTCGCCTTTTCCTGATCGTTGCCTACTTGTATCTTTTCATCTAGGGCGATTGCAATAAAAATGTAAATATCGAGCGAAAAACCTAGTATACCGGTTGTCCCAGAAAACATGATACATTTTGAAATTCTAATAGCATCTGACTCGTAACAATTGTTAGCATTTTCAATTTTGTATAAATTTGCTAACTATGACCATACCCTTAAAAACCCTTATTCCAAACCCAAAACTGCAACTGATGTTGCTCTGTCAGTGATTTACATCCTACTAACAGATAATGTCATATTGAGATACAGCGTGCTGAAAATTCTATCCGGAAGGCTATTACTAAGAGGGTAACTCATGAATACAAATCAAGTAGCTTTAAGACTACACCACGGGTGCGTCTGCACGGCATTTTTTATCCAGAGGGAGTAAGTATGGACGGTTCATTAGAATGGAATGGCCTTCTAGTTACCCCACCCATTTGTAATCGATCTACTAGAATATCTGCGTTCGGAACTGAGCATGCGCAACTGACGTATACTGTATACAGTTTATACACTTGATTTTGCCAAGTATTATAAAACTTACGTAAAAGCGCTGCAGGCATGCATGATACCCCGCCACGAAAATTTAATTTAGCAAACTGTTTGTCAATAAATTCTCAATAAATGAAGGACCATAACTCTGTATACATTGATGAAATTTACACATCTTCAATCCCAAACAACAACTTCCTGATTTGAACTTTTATACAAAGTTTGAAGAAAATTGGTAGATAAATGCACAAAACAGAGGCAGGAAACGAAATTTTAATGTAAATCATGGGCCATAACTCTGTACTTATTTAACGAAATTTATTCATATTCAATCTCAAACCACTCCTTCCTGATATGAACTCCTATACAAAGTTTGAAGAAAATCGGTCAATAAAGGCTCAAGATAGAGTCCGGAAACAAAATTTTAACGCAAATCAAAGGCCATAACTCTGTACTTATTTGACGAAATTTACCTATCTTCAATACAAGACCACTCCTTCATAGTATGAACTCCTATACAAAGTTTGAAGAAAATCGGTCAATAAATACTCAAGATAGAGCCCGGAAACAAAATTTTAAAGTAAATCAAGGGCCATAACTCTGTACTTATTTGACGAAATTTACCCATCTTTAATCCCAGGCCACTCCTTCTTGATATAAACTCCTATACAAAGTTTGAAGAAAATCGGTCAATAAATGCTCAAGATAGAGCCCGGAAACGAAACGCTGACGGACGGACAGACGTACGGACGTCCATCCGTCCGGATAGACGGACGGACGGACGGACACTCGAACGCAAATTTTTGGAGGGTATAACATAATACCCCGCACTTTTTAAGTGGCGGGGTATAAAAAGTGGAAAATAGTTTTGTTTATTTGTTGGGTGACCGGATTTTTTTGAGGAGGAGAATATGTGCGTGAAACCTGGTTTATGAGTTTTACGTTAAACGTGTGATATCACAGGTCACACTTGATAGACTTGGTTTAACAACCCTTTCGTCTATACTCGTTTAGGCTGCAAGCCAAGTGCACATTAATTCTGTAAAACCTATCCGGAGAGGGATATGTTTGTCCCGATGATAGGATTCCTTTCTTAAACCTAACCGGAAGATAGGTTTCTTTCCAATAACCTGTCCCGAGGATAGGTTTCCTTTCTTAAACCTTAGTTAGTCTCGATGCTACGTTACAATAATTACCGAAAGGTATGCTAATTTTGCAACGTTTAATGAAAATGACGGTAGCATCATGAACGACGTTATCCAAAAACAACGTTGACGTCGCGCATGAACATGTACTTCTTTACCTTAACCCATCTTTGACGAATGCATTTTTCCATCACTAACATACAGTAGGGTGAGTCCACTTTCTTTTTAGGGGCGTCAGGAGTGATTTTTAAACTTTATTCAATTTTTCGATGAAAATTCTATAACCAAACAGAATAGCCTCAGATGGGATGCCGCGTTCGGCGGCGTCACATCTGGGGCTATTCTGTTTGCCTATGTCCCATAAAAGGGACACCAGGCTTAAAAGAGTTAAAAGAAACTTTCATATTTTTTTCTAACAGTTAGCCATATTAACGTTTTAGTTCTGTGTTTTGAAATTATGGGGTGACGGTAGGTTTTATTTGATCATAAGCAGTCTCATCGGATAAGATGTAGCCTTTGAGTATACCTAACATATGGTAGTTTACGTGTTGCCGAATGCTTTGTGAAAGCGAAACTTGCTGACATTATATATTAATAGCACGTACCGTAGAGGCTTCCAGTTTTGCATAACGTTCATAAAACACCTACATGCAGATTAAAATTAAATACTCCCTCCGTTTTGAATCTGCAGATTTTCTTGACAGTGTATCGTCTGCAATTCTAAAATGCGTCTAACTATTGACGTGCCCACTAGAAAATTGCTGAGATTCAATTACATTCCATCAGGAGCTTATAATTCGGTGAGTAATAAGCTCCTGATTCCATGCAATGTGGTAAAAGCTTACACAGCTTAAGTTTATTTTTTTATTATTTTTTTTTATTGATTCAGTTTTACGTCCCTTTCAAGATTATTTCAGCTGATATGAAACGGGCCAATCAGTAGATGGGACGGCAACGGGAGAACCCCGAGAAAAACCACCTGGCACACCTAGCAGAACTTGGCTCGTCTCACATGTGGCCAGAGTGGGGCTCGAACAGACACAGCGGTGAGATGATCGAGTGATTAAGAAACAGCGCCGCGTTTTAACCGCTCGGCCACGGGGGCCGCCTCAGCTTAAGTTTATTCAGCTGAGCCACAGGTTCATTACGAAAACATGCCCATGCAATATACATGTACAGAGATTTTTAAATTTGTAAAAAATGAAAATTTCCAGTAGAAAAAAAAATATGACATTTTTAATAATTTTGCTCACAACATACATTGTGGGTACACGTTAGAACCGATTCTAACAAGCACCCACAATGTACGTTTTGGATCAAAAATAGGAAAATTAGATTCCCCCTGCAAACCCCAGTTTTTCTATATAAAAGAGTGGTTTACGGGGGTACATGTACATATCACAGACATGTTTTCCTGATGTTCACCAAGTGACCTTATAGTCTTCTGTCCGTCCATTGTCCACCAGTTTCAAAGATCGTCACTGAACCCGCTTGTCCAAACAAAGCCAGATTATGTTACCAATATAAGTAGAATGCATCTATGGGGAGAGTTTTGTCTGTCCTTATATGACCATATTCTTTGATGATCTAGAAAAAGCATTAAGTATGTTCATATAAAAAGGTAGACATATACCCGTCAAAAAAAAAAAAAAAAAAAAAAAAAAAATGAAACGCAGTGGTGAGATTTTACCGTTTAGTTCTTCGTTAATTTCTCAATTTAAAAATGTCCTTACTCAATATTTTATTTCAATTTTATTTCTTGCTAAAATTCATTTTTGTAGTACTCAAATATCTGTTCTTAACAAATGTATAGAATAAAGACACCATTACAATTTGACGTCATTATTCAAAGGTACCATTCGTGTATGTCTTTAATTTAACTGCAGTGATGATAATCGTTGCATTATTTAAAAAGCTTTTTAAGGTAACTCGTAAAGAGAACAACAAAAAGACCTTTTTAACTTACAGTGTTCTTCTATCGATTAATGCAATGCGAAATGTTTTTTAAACGATTTACAAACAACGAATAAAAAAAAAGGAAAAATAAATAAATAAGTAAATAAATAAATAAATAAATGAATAAAAACAGCGTGTTCAACTGGAAAATTGCCGTTGATTACAGTTTTGTGAAAACTGGTCTATAGAATTTGATTAAAAACTGAATTTCTTATCGCCATATTATTTCGAATCAGAGAATATAATAAAGGTCCTTAACCACTAAGTTAGTTTCGGCGCTATGTAACAATAATCAACGCAATGTTGCTTATTTAGCGTGGTTTTATTGAAAATGATGGCAACGTCATGACCGACGTTATACAAAATTACGCTGGTATCCAAAGTTGACGGTGCGCGTGACAGATTTTTGTACTTCTCTCTTACGTTGAACAAATGACGTTTGTCTTCAAAAACTCAAATTTGATTGGTAATGACCGTTACATTCATCAACATTATGCTGAAAGTTTCTTACTTAAACTTTACATCTCTGGTATGCAAAAGTTGGTAAATAGGTTGTCTAACGACTAGAGCTGACAAGACTTTAGAACTCGTGTATAAACAAAATGAAGATAAAATATGGAAAGAATAAGTGTCTGACCACCTACATGGGCATCCAAACTATTCCAAACAGCAGCAGTAATCGTTGTAAAGAGAATTCAAAACTAACTCATAATAAACTGTGGGATTCTTATCATCTGTATATTGTTTGTCTCGTTCCTTGGTTTGTAAATGATTTCTGTGCGCTACGACTGAAAGGAATTTAGCACAGAAAACGTAACATTTTATGCGACATTAGAATTTGATCTGGTTTATGCTAAATTTTCTGGGACAGGGATTTGATTTCACTTTTCAAAACATATGCAGTGTATCACTGAAAAAATAAAACATGTCTTAGAAATGCTAAGTTCCAATGAAATTCAGCCATTACGTATGATCGTTATGAAAATTTGATGAACGGTAAGGCACACTTGCGGAATGAAGTTGTCATATGAGACTGCGCATGAGAACACCAACAATCTGGAGTTACGACCAGGTCTGACACAAACCGGCCTGTACAGTCATTAAAGAACGCTAGAAGCTTGAAACTTTGGATATAAGTAGCACAGGAATGGTTCTATCCGTGTCGAGAAAACAATGGCGCTGATCAGCTGTGCAGTTGCACAGCTGATCTGCGCCTTTGTTTTCGCATATGCAAATTGCTGGTTTTCTGGTGCAGTTGCTCACATAGTAATAGAAATGCCGTGGCAAAAAACGCCTTTTATGAACAACTCTCCAACACTTTTATGTGTGTCGGACAGACAAAACATTTCTCATTCGCGGGTATCCTGTAAGCTCGCCTTCTAAGGCTAAGGTGAGCTAATAATATGTTTGAATGATTGAGTCACACTCTTTAACGACACTGGAACTCCTTACCTTTCGTCAAAACTATGACGATTGGAAAACAATGATTATCTAGATTTAATTCTCCCGCTTCGAATTGGTTTGCACACAGTTATAACTATTCAAAATTGTAATTCCTGGTGTGAATGATTCTATAATAATTTTGTATAAAAGATTCCTGGCAATAATTTAGGCCATTCAGACATCTAAGCCGCATCATGAGAAAACCAACGTCCTGCATATGCAAAAACAAAGGCGCAGATCAGCTTCGCAGTTACTGTACAATTCCTTAAGTTTCTAAATTCGAAATTTCCAGCCTTTAGCCATCTTCTGCGCTTGTACAGCAAGGTCTGTGTCGGACCTGTTAGGAAAGCATACTGATGCTCTTTTCATGACGCGGCTCATTTAAATGAGCTGCTATTCTGACATTTTAAACTGAACCCATTGTAACAAATGGAAATTCCCATCATAATCATTTGGTGAGTCCCACTAGCATTTGAGCCGCCTCGTGGGAAAACCAACAATGTGGTTTTTGAACAGGTCCGACACAAACCGAGCTGCACAAGCACAGAAAAATGCTATATGCTTGAAATTTGGGATATAAGTAGAAGAGGGCTTGTACTATCCGTTTAGCGAAAACAAAGGCGCTGATCATCTTCGCGGTTACCGCGAAGCTGATCTGCGCCTTTGTTTTCGCATATGCAGATTGTTGGTTTTCTCATGAGGCGGCTCATTTTTCATTTTTTTTTTAAATTCTGTTTTCATTTTTCGATGAAAATTCGCTTAGCAAACATAAGAGACCCAAAACTGGGGCTTTTCTGTTTGCATATGACCCATAAATAGGATGTTAGGCTTATAGGAGTTAAACTACTTCCCTACTTTCATAATCGAAAAGCAGAACTAAGGCATACTGTAAATTTGGATATGTTCGCGAGAACAGAAGTTTCACTATTACATGTATGAGTACATTGTATATAGCGAATATGTTGTCTCTCGAGTTCCACGCTCTCGCTAATAAAAATGTGTTTGACAGAGGAGAGACATATATACTGCATATGGAGAGACATTCTAAGTATGGAGAGACAATGGATTTTCTATGGATTTGCTTAAGATGAGTCGCCTTATGAGAAAACCAACAATCTGCATATGCGAAACCAAACCAGTAACTGCGAAGCTGATCTGCGCCTTTGTTTTCGCTACACGGATAGTACAATTCATCTACTTTCTAAATAAAAATTTCCAGCGTCTAGTCATTTTCTTTCAATTGACGGTACAGTCCAGCTTTTGCTCGGAAACCACATTCAGGTTGTTGGTTGTCTGATGAGGCGGCTCAAATGGCGCATCTACTCATCCCAACAGAATGCTTAGGTACACGTGTATACATGCTAGAAAACCAGGGAATAGAGATGAGGCTAAAATACCAGTGCAGCAATATTTGGTTATAGGCTGCGAAGCTGTTGTGAGAATCCACGTAGACAATTCTGGACAAAACTAGAAAAAGTGCCTTGAAAGGCACGCATACCCCCTGCTGGTAACCCCCCCCCCCCCCATACGTCCACTGCCCTCGACTTCGCCCTGGACTTGCACACTGAACCTCGATTCGCGAATGAAAGAGAGCACCCTCAATAAGTACATCTTAGAAATGGACAATTACACAAAAACGCAAAAAAACTGCCTACAACCATGGGGAGGGTTTTAGTAGTATGACAGATCTATTTCAAACAGTATATGGGGCTGACGTGTATGCTTAATCTAGGACTTGATCGCGGACATTGAGGGTCTGGTCCTCGGTCCTAGATGGAAAACAGGTTGTCATTCTTCAATAATAGTGATATAAAATATGAAAAATATATAAGATGTCCTAGGTCTTGACCTCTAGCCCCACCCTGGGCATGGTCCCAGTCTAATGCCATTAGGAACAATGCAAACCTTGTAGAGTAAAGTCCAAGCATGAATGATTTCTAAACATGAATGTAACGAAAAGTACAGAAAATACAATTTTTCAAGAAGTTCTTGATTTTGACCTCTAGCTCTATACTCTCGAGTTTTAATCTTACAGGGTACCTATAGTCTAAGTATGACTGTTTTATGCTTTGTGGACATACAGAAAATTTATCATGGTATCTTTCATATTATACATGTGTCCTAGATTTTGACCTCCAGTGCCATCTCTGGGAATGGTGCCAGAGATTTGGTGCCATGAAATAAAAGCAAACCCTATAGGGTATCTCTGAACTATTGAACTAAATAAGAATACATTACTAGGTTGTTTAAGACATGGACATAGAGAAGAAACATTAACATCGTAAACAGTACATTTCAAAGGCGACCTAGATTTTGACCTCTAGTACCACGCCCGGGCATGGACCCTGGGCTCCAACTGATGGAAACACAGCAAAATGTATAAGGTACATATGGTCCAAGTATGAATGGTTTCTAATCATCGGTTCATAAGGACTACACCACTAAAGAAACTTGAACCAAAAACTATGACATAAATTCTGCGAACGTAGAAGCTTACTAACGAACATACCGGAGCGGAAAAGCGCAAACTACATGTACCCGCCGGCATAAATGCCAGGGATATAAATATGAGGTTACAAAGGTGTGTACAAGTCATAACCTGACTTCTCACAATACTTATGGAATGTATGCCAGCAACAGAGCTCTTAAACCTGATGAAATTGAGAAAATATCTATATGGAAGTAGAAACAAAAGAACTCAGAAACTTCGTAGTGTCAAAGACAGGCAAACCAGTGATCACAAAAGATGTGCTGAATATTAAGCATAACATTACATAACATAATCGTTATTTTCCCTCAGGCCATATACAATGACATGAGGTTCATATAAATATGTTTATATACAACTAGCAAAAAATAAGTTCTGAGAAAAACAATGGCAGATCTCAAGGAGAAATTTTATCAGATATGTTGAACAATCTTACTAAAAAGGATAGCAATAGTACAACCATACTACAGTCAGATGAAATCTATGATTTGTAAACCTATTTATTCAAACATCAAAAATGAAAGAAAAACTGTCAAAGATTTACGTGATGAAATTAAAGTACTCATGTATGTTTGTATGTGTGTTCTGAAGATAATATTCTGAATGTGATTCTAGTAGAAGATCATAAATACGCAAGAAACGAGATGCGCATTATTTCTTGGATTGAGAGACGAAAGAAATATTAGAAAAGGTAATAGAGTTATTTTGTGAGCACATTGACACATCACACCACATCAAACCACAGATCAATATGAAAATGGTTGGCTAAAATCAAACAAGATTGAAGAAGATATTCCACAAATTCATATTCAGAACTGTAGTTTTCATGCTTGAAGGATTTTAAGAGACTCAGTATAATAGGCAAAGCTAAATATAAAACAAGATAAAACTAGAATTGTCAGAGGATCTGACTATAGCCCCGCTTCTGAGCTTTTTGCCAGGTTGAGAAAAACAATGACAGGCAACAATCCAAAGCTAGTTCTGGCTTATGTTGATGCACATAAAAAGATTGGTCAGATTCTGTCAATTTGTTCTCAAGGTATTGAGCGGAAACAAAATTCTGACATCAATCAAGGGCCAAAACTCTGTCAAAATTTTGCGAAAAATGAGGGGCAACAAGATATTGCTAGGTCTTGTCAATGTTGATTTGCATACAAAATTTGGTCAGATTCTGTCTATTTGTTCTCAAGATATTGAGCAGAAACGAAATTCTGATGTCAATCAAGGGCTGTAACTCCGTCAAAATTTTGCGAAAAATGACGGGCAATGATACCAAGCTAGATCTTGTCAATGTTGGTGTGCATACAAAATTTGGTCAGATTCTGTCAATTCGTTCTCGAGATATTGAGCGGAAACAAAATTCTGACGTCAATCAAGGGCCGTAACTCCGTCAAAATTTTGCTAAAAATTACAGGCAACAATCCCAAGCTAGATCTTGTCAATGTTGATGGGCAAACAAAATTTTGTCATATTCTGTCTATTGGTTCTCAAGATATTGAGCGGAAACAAAATTCTGACGTCAATCAAGGGCCGTAACTCCATCAAAATTTCGCGAAAAATTACAGGCAACAATCCCAAGCTAGATCTTGTCAATGTTGATGTGCATACAAAATTTGGTCAGATTCTGTTCATTCTTTCTCAAGATATTGAGCGGAAACGAAATTCTGACGTCGATCATGGGCCTTAACTACGTCAAAATTATGCGAAAAATTACAGGCAACAATCCCAAGCTAGATTTTGTCAACGTTGATGGGCATACAAAATTTGGTCAGATTCTGTCTATTGGTTCTCAAGATATTGAGCGGAAACAAAATTCTGACGTCAATCAAGGGCCGTAACTCCGTCAAAATTTTGCGAAAAATTACAGGCAACAATCCCAAGCTAGATCTTGTCAATGTTGATGTGCATACAAAATTTGGTCAGATTCTGTCCATTCTTTCTCAAGATATTGAGCGGAAACGAAATTCTGACGTCGATCAAGGGCCGTAACTACGTCAAAATTTTGCGAAAAATTACAGGCAACAATCCCAAGATAGATCTTGTCAATGTTGATGGGCATACAACATTTTGTCAGATTCTGTCAATTTGTTCTCATGGTATTGAGCGGAAATGAAATTCTGACGTCAATCAAGGGCCGTAACTCCATCAAAATTTTGCGAAAAATTACAGGCAACAATCCCAAGCTAGATCTTGTCAATGATGATGTGTATACAAAATATGGTCAGATTCTGTCAATCTGTTCTTAAAATATTGAGCGGAAACGAAATTCTGATGTCAATCAAGGGCTGTAACTCCGTCAAAATTTTGCGATAAATGACGGGCAACAATCCCAAGCTAGATCTTGTCAATGTTGATGTGCATACAAAATTGAGCGGAAACCAAATATTCACGGAATCACGGAAAGACGGAATGACGGAAGGACAGGGTGAATCCAGTATAGCCCCACTTTTTCAAAGCGGGGCTATAAAAATGAACTTTTACAACTTCTCCATGACACTTTATATTCAAGTAATGAAGAAAAGTACAATGAAACACGCAATAGAATTCATCAACAGTTCATTTGCTTTTCACAGTATTTTGAAGACAACTTGCATAACTCTAGAGACAAGTAGGTTAGATGTTACTAAACAAGTAGCCCAAGGGCAACGATCGCTCACCTGAGAGTCAACAACAGTCACTGGACACTGGACGAACTCATCCGAAATATTGTAGTTATTCTTGTTATCTGCAAGAATGAAGAAGATCCACTAAAAACAAAGATGCTAGAGTGGCCACAACACAAAATATTGATTTTTCAAACACTCAAGGGCTGATAATTCCGCAGTCAGAGGTCGGATCTGGTCGAAATTCAAACTCATTCGAGATATTGTAGATATCCTAGTTAACTGCAAGAATGAAGAAGACCCACTGAAAAACAAAGACGCTAGAGTGGCCACAACACAAAATATTGATTTTTCAAACGCTTAAGGGCGGCTAACTCCGCATTCAGAGGTCGGATCTGGCCGAAATTCGAACTCATCCGAGATATTGTAGTTATCCTTGTTACCTGCAAGAATGAAGAAGATCCACTGAAAAACAAAGATGCTAGAGTGGCCACAACACCAAATATTGATTTTTCAAACACTCAAGGACAGGTAACTCCGCAGTCAGAGGTCGGATCTCGTCCAAATTCGAAATCATCCGAGATGTTATAAATGTCCTTGTTACTTTCAAAAATAAAGAAGATCCGAATAAAAATGAAGGCGCTAGAGTGACCACAACACTAAATATTGACTTTTCAAACAATCAAGGGCAGATATCTCCGCAGTCAGAGGTCAGATCTGGTCAAAATTCGAACTCATTCGAGATGTTACGGATGTCCTTGTTACTTCCAAGAATAAAGAAGATCCGAATAAAAATGAAGGCGCTAGAGTGACCACAACACTAAATATTGACTTTTCAAACAGTCAAGGGCAGATAACTCTGCAGTCAAGGGTCGGATCTGGCTGAAATTCGTACTCATCCGAGATGTTATGGCTATCCTTTTCACTTCCAAGTATGAAGAAGATCCAATCAAAATTGAAAGCGCTAGAGTGGCCACAACACAAAATAATGATTTTTCAAACACTCAAGGGCAGCTAACTCCACAGTCAGAGGTCGGATCTGGCTGAAATTCGAACCCATCCGACATATTATGGTTGTCCTTCTTACCTGCAAGAATGAAAAAGATCCTATGAAAAATAATGGCGCTAGAGTGGCCACAACATTTTTCCCATTATAAGTCTATGGGGATTTTTCCAGACGCTCAAGGGCAGCTAACTCCCCAATCTAAAGTCAAAACTGGCCAAAATTCAACTCATCCGAGATATTATGGTTGTCCTTGTTATTCCCAAGAATGAAGAAAATCCAATCAAAAATGAAGTTGCTAGAGTGGCCACAACATTTTCCCCATTATAACTCAATGGGAGCTATCTGTTGCCATGGAAACCAGAGTTCTGATCCAACCTGGCCCAAAAACCTAATGCAACCTATCCCCCTCCTCAATGATGCTTCAGATAAAATTTGACTGCAATTGGCCTTGTTGTGTTACGAGATATTCAAGATTCAAAGTGTGAACGCACGCACGGACGACGGCTCGACTACCATACAATAAGCTCACCTAGTGTGAGCCTTCGGCTCAGGTCAGCTAAAATGTGAAAAACTATGGGAACTTTACAAGCAATAAGATTCTCACAATGAGAAAATCAAGCAGTATATGTCGAGGAATATGCATCCTCCTGAATCTCTCCAAACTATGTTAAAGTCAAACAAAGACAGTTATGAGCGTTGTAGATAAACCTAGTCTTAACTTCAAAACCAGAATCGACACATCCGTTAAAGACGAAGTTCGAAACAAGTATGGCCAGTTTTGTGTGCAACCTGGATTTGATATCATTTGAGCTGAACTGATTAAATTGTTGAAAAGGAGGAAAACAGTGTGAAGATGACCTCAGTGTCAGGAAATAAAGAATATAATGGAGGTGAAACTTAGACAACTGTACTTGTGCAATATGGGGAAATATGGACTTGCAAAATAACAGTATTTCTCTTTGGCTCCATTTTACCAAATCTAAAGGGTGACTGAAAAGGCTAAAGTAACCGAAACCCCGGTATGGCCCATCCGTTTTCTCATTAATATTTTCACTGCTCTTAAAGGATCTCGAGTTTTATTTTTATTTCCATGTGTGTAGGAAAAAGGAAGATGTTGCCCTGTATGATTAGACATTAGTGGATTCAAAATGAAAAAGAAGCGCTGCTTTCAATGTCAGTTCATCTACCACAAGGCTACCAGAAAGTCCCCTGTATGCTCAAAAGGAATCGTCCATAAAGACTATTAAAAATGCCAACCACTGAAAAGTGTGTGAAAGCTTCACAAATTCTGAACGAGATGGCATCATTTCTGTCGACATTTGGTGGTACTGATTTGTTTTGAGTATTTGAATCGGTTAAAGGAAAGATGGATATTTTAAAAATGAAACAATGCCGTTATCAGATGAATTGGTTAATTCTTATGTGCATACTGTTATCGATGAAACAGGACCTAATATATCCAGCGACTCAACAACAACAAATGACTCCAACCAAGATCTAAACAAACACACTGAAACAGATACAGGGTATACATCAAATACCAAACTAGATTGTGCAGTGGAAAAAGACAGTGGTGAGAATTCTAATAAGAGCTGTCGCAGGACAGCGCGCTCGACTGCTTCTGACCTTTGTCAAACATAAGGCCAAACCCGACCTGTACCCCAAAGCATTATGCTCATACATCTCTTTGCCTTGATGCAATAAGGCAAAATCACTGAACCATGAAAGTTAACTATAACTACCTAAGATTTAAAGGTCTCGCTAATATTGTCAAAAAAGTGTGTTCATATACCAAATGAGTGCCAAGATACAAGGCAAAATCACTGAACTGTGAAATAATGTCATACTGACCTATAAGTACTTCAGGGTCAAAGATCTAGTCATACTTACTCATAATGTGAAAGAAATATGATCATATACCCAATGAGTGTTGAGATATAAATCAAAATCACTGATACATAAAATTAGGTCATAGGAATAATGGTCTGGTCATACTCATTCATTATCAGAAAGAAGTATGAAAAAATACCAACTGAGTGTCAAGATATAAGGCAAAGTCACTGAACCATGAAATTAGGTCACAGTGGCCCAGGAATACTTTACGGTCAAAGGTCTTGTCTTACGCAAACATATCGTGAAAGAAGTATGTTCATATACCAGTTGAGTGCCGAGATATAAGGGAAAATCACTGAACCGTGAAATTAGGTCATAATGACCTATGACTACTTTAGAGTCAAAAATTTTGTCATACGCCAACATAGTGTGAAAGAAGTTTGGTCATAAACCAGTTGAAAGCCGAGATATAAGGCAAAATCACTGAACCAAGAAATAAGGTCATAGTGACGAGATATAAGGGAAAATCACTGAACCGTGAAATTAGGTCATAATGACCTATGACTACTTTTGAGTCAAAAATTTTGTCATACGCCAACATAGTGTGAAAGAAGTTTGGTCATAAACCAGTTGAGTGCCGAGATATAAGGCAAAATCACTGAACCAAGAAATAAGGTCATAGTGACCTATAAGTATGTTTGGGTTAAAGGTCTGGTCATACTCATTCATAATCTGAAAGAAGTAAGACAAAATACCAAATGAGTGTCGAGATATAAGGCAAAAATCACTGAACCATGAAATTAGGTCACAGTGACCTAGGAATATTTCAGGGTCAAAGGTCTTGTCATACTCAAACAAATCCTGAAAACAGTGTGCTCATATACCAACTGAGTGTCGAGATATAAGGCAAAATCACTGAACCGTGAAATTAGGTCATAATGACCTAGGACTACTTTAGGGTCAAAGGTCTTGTGATATGCAAACATAGTGTGAAAGAAGTTTGTTCATAAACCACTTGAGTGCCGAGATATAAGGCAAAATCACTGAACCGTGAAATTAGGTCACAGTGACCTATAAGTATATTGGGGTCAAAGGTCTGGTCATACGCACTCATAATCTGAAAAAAGTATGAAAATATACTGATTGAGTGTCAAGATATAAGGCAAAATCACTGAACCGTGAAATTAGGTCACAGTGACCTATAAGTATATTGGAGTCAAAGGCCTGGTCATACTCACTCATAATCTGAAAGAAGTAAGAAAATATATTAATTGAGTGTCAAGATATAAGGCAAAATCACTGAACCATGGAAAGTAGGTCAACCGATCCTTACCATCATGACACACAAGTCAGTGTCGCAAAGTCAAAAGATGAATGACTAACCATCTTCCTAAGTTGTTTCTATTAAGAAATAAAAAGAAAAAAAAATCAGAGAGTTCTAGAATTTGACCTCTAGCCCAACCCCCTGACTCTGACCCAGAGGTCCGACCGATGTCATGGAACCTAAAGTGTATGAAGTATGAACGCTTTATGATAAGTTGTTGTCAAGATATGGACTCCTTGTAAAATTTACACAACAGTGCATCTATTTTTTACAGTGTTCTAGTTTTTAACCTCTAGCCCCACCCCCAGGCATGGACCCAGAGATCCGATGCCATGAAATGAAACTCAACCCTACAGGGTACCTATGGTCCGAGTATGAAAGCCCCCTGATAAAAAGTTTTCAAGATATAGACTTCTAGAATACTATATCACAGAAAAGCCATTATTATTAATGGTGTTCTAGATTTTAACCTCTAGCCCCATCCCTGGCTTTTACCCAGGAAGCCGATGACATGCAATGAAAGCCGACCCTACAGGGTGTCAATGGCCCAAGCATCAATGCTTTCTGATGAGTGGTTGTCAAGATATAGACTTCTGGAAAACTTTAACATTTGAAGGTGTTCTAGATTTTAACCTCCAGTCCCACCCCCTGGCCTGGACCCAGGGGTCCGATGCCATGGAATGAAAGCTAACACTACAGGGTATCTATGGTCCAAGTATGAATGCTTTCTGATGAGTGGTTGTCAAGATATGAACTTCTAGAAAACTTTAACCCAAGTGTGACGCGCACGCGCACGGGAACGCGAACGTGGACGACCGGGGTGACTGCAATAGCTCTATGCACTTCGTGCAGTCGAGCTTAAAAGGATACTTATGACAACAAAGAAACTTCTAATACAGACGTCACTGTGAACAATGAGAAGAATTTAAAGTTTAAATTTCCCTAACACACTGAATCTAATATTTTGGACAGCATAATCAACTTAATAAACCTTTTCAGCCAGTGAATATTCCATTCTGTTAAATCAAGAATTGTTCGACAGGAAGCCTTTCTGTGAATTTTAAACCAGAGGACCAATGGTCCTGTAAACGCTCACCTGAGATCTGCTGTATATACCAATAAACATGTTTGAATATTATGGTATTTAACCCCAGTGCAGGGGCAGATGAAGCCCTTGGGCCATTTTCTTTTTTCAGAAAAATCAATATATTGTCCATATGCCAATTTCCTGCTGGCTTTTCCCTTCAAATGACGTTTTAACAGTTTTCCCAATTCAAATGCATTGGCAACCCATGTTGACCTTGCCATAAACCGTGTCAAGGTCATCACAGGTTCATGATTTATATATATACTTAAACGCAAAAATTTCGCAACACTTATAAAATGCAAATTTCTTCTTACTGACGCAAACATTTCATTCGGTGACATTACGATTGACAACTATAGTACTTTGCCTTTCATACAACATGAAAATCAGAACGCTGCGGCTTATGGTTGCCGAGAAAACGTCAAACCTTCAAGGTAACCCATTTTTGAAAAGTCACAGAGGTACAATACCTTACATTGTACGCGAAAATGGAATTTCAAACCAATGTTTGTTTTCAAACGCAAAATGAACAAGAAACACTAATATGGAAATTTTATGCCTTGGTCGACGTTTATTACGTGTGTGTGACGTATCTAAGTTTGGACTTAATTGGCTCGTAATAGGCGAACGAATGTCAGTAATCGAAATATTTTAATGGAATAATGTATCTTTCAATACACTGCACAAATGACAAAAAGATCGCGTCCTAGTCAATCATAATGAGTATGGAATGGCCGTTTGAAAAATAAGCTTACGTCAACAAAGAAACGCACCCACTAAGAGTGCTGCTAAACAATAATTTCCAAACGTTTTTATTGTTTTCTGCTTGTACGGACACCAGGCTATCGATTGATGCTGTTTGTTTTTAAATTGAAACAAATATCCATATTTTAGACGCAAATTGTTAAAAAACACAAACGTCACATTTACGTCAAAACGAAAACACAAGTTCAAATCCCGTTTATGGCAAATCATTACTTATTGTGTAGGGACATAAAATATACCTTCAAAAATATCCTAACATGGCCAATATAGAAGAAAACGAGGATGTAAATTGTTGCGAAACTTTTGCGTTTAAGTATACATTGTAGTACTTTAGCCATCGATGCTTCACGTCAGGTTTAATTGAAATCAGTCTATTGATTTTTGAAGGGTTTTACCGTATATGGGCATGGCGGCCATCTTGGTCATGTGACCTGAATTATGAATATACACTTTAGTTCCCCCCATCCTATATATGCTTCACACAAAATTTGGCTTTAATTGGCCAAGTGGTTTCAGAGGAGAAGATGTTTGAATATTATGGTAATATACATGTATATTGCCCCGGGGTGGGGGCATACATGTATGAGCCCTTGGAACCAATTTTTTTTTCAGAATCATTAATATTCAGTCCTACTGCCCATTTCCTGCAAGATTTTCACCTAAAATGACTTTTTAAAAGTTTTCTCCATTCAAATGCATTGGTGACCTATGTTGACATTGTCGTAAAATAGGTCAAGGTCAACACAGGGCCATGATTTATACATACATTGAAGTACTTTAGCCATCAATGCTTCATGCTAAGTTTCTTTGAAATCGGTCCACCGATTCCCGAATAGAAGATTTTTGAAGGGTTTTTACCATATATGGGCATGGCGGCCATCTTGGTCATGTGACCTGAATTATTTATATATACATTGATTACCCCTTCCAATTGATGTTGCATATAAAAGGTTTTCGGAAGATTTCATAGGTTTCCCGCCCAAAGTTTGAGTGTTTCTGGCAGCTTCTGTGTGATTTGTATAGAAAACATGTTGCATTCTCCGTGAAATTCAACATTTGACCAATGCAACAACATGGCGGAAACCTCGTTATGTTACATACATGCAGCATAAATCTTTATCAAAGGGGGAGGGGGTCAGATTTTTAGAAAAAAATATTTTGTCAGAAAACATACTTTTTGCAATAGATTATCAAGGAAATGCTACAATATGCTTATTGCAACCCAAAATTTTGCGTAGAAACTATTTACCCACAAATAACAGGTACAACATCTTTATTAGATTAATAACTGTAAACAGCACTGTCCATCACTTATGCAAAAACCTGTACCTTAAGTATACTATGCAAAATAGGTATAGCAAATTTTACTTTGAACAGTGACTCCATATGTTTTGTAGACATTAGCAATGGCTTGCATGTATCAAATTATGGTAAAACCAGTCTTTGTGTGATGTTGAAGTGACATTTGATTTTACGCCCATGGAGGCATATCTCAAGTAAAACATAAACCATCAAATATCGATATACATATTTTGCACAGTATATCTATATGCATCATAAGTGTACACCTTGTGTATACCTATTAAAATAGGACAGTCAGTCTGTTCATTCATGTAGAACATACATATACAGTATATTTCCATAATGCTGGTGAATTACAAATAATGGACCTGAGCCCATTTTTCGGTTTTGGGGCTTTTTGACAGCCTTCCCCCCCTTGCCCAAACATGACATTTGTATATAATATGTCATTTATATAAGTACAGTTGTGTTCAAAATATTTTGGTTGGGAAAGGGGGGGGGGGGAACATGGTCTTATAAAAGGTTTCCTATTTCCTATATGATGCTTTATTAAATTCAAAGATTTTGTCCAATTTTTAAAGAAGCCACTGCTTGAGTTTCACAAAACATTACATGCCTAAAAACAATAGGAATTAATTTTTCGACTGCAGTAAACATCATTTCAGTGCCTGGAACATGAATTTTTGAAAATTTCTTGGGCATTTCACAAGAGAAATCTTCCGAAAACCTTTGGTTTTAATTGGCCTAGCGGTTTCAGAGGAAAAGACATTTGAATATTTTGGAGATATACATGTATATTGATCCGAGGTGGGGGCATATGAGTCCCTGGGGTCCAATTTTTTTTTCCAGAATCATTAATATTCAGCCCTACTGCCCATTTCCTGCAAGACTTTCACTTTAAATGACATTTTAAATGTTTCCCCATTCAAATGCATTGGAAACCTATGTTGACCCTGCCGTAAAATAGGTCAAGGTCATCACAGGGTCATGATTTATATTAACTTTGTAGTGCGTGAGCCATCAATGTTTCATGCCAAGTTTCGTTGAAATCGGTCTGCCGGTTCTGGAGAAGAAGAGTTTTGAAGGGTTTTTACCATATATGGGCAAGGCGGCCATCTTGGACATGTCACCTAGATTTCTTATATTAGCCATCGGCTCAGGTGAGCTAAAAAGCAAACGGTCATTCACATTGAAACAAAAAAGATGTGAAGAATGTAAGAGGGAAGCATGAAGACGCAGATAGACGCCATTGAGACGATGTGATTATTATTGAGACTGATGAAACTGTCACTAACAATGTATGGACACGGACAGTGAATATTACTTGGATTATTGATTCTAAAGCTGCGATAGGTGGAGAAATGCTAGATGATCGAATAGTTGAAGCGGCTCAAAACACATTAAATGCCCAGTTTCCAGGAATCAATGATTTTCAGGTCACAGTTGTAGATCAGGGTGATCTTCGTGTCTTGTCCCAAAAGACATGGTTCAGGATCTCTCTGCAGTAAAACAGTCAGAGTGGTCATTGGTTTTCTATATCAACTTTGAACTTGAAACCAATGATATGTGAGCATTTTTGACTGAATTAAGATCTTGATACTCATGTTTAAAAACAAATATGTGCTGAAATATGAAGGTACAAATGTTACTGCCAAAAAGGTGCCTGTACAACAACAACATGGGTCAGTAGATTTCGGACGTTTTGCAATTGCAAACATTGTTGTCATTTGCTTTGACCAAGAACCAAGTAAGCTAACAGTATTTTCAGACGAGACAAACTAAGATGTCATGTTGTGGCATGCTTAGAAGCAGGACAGTTCGCAATGTAGCCTTTTGATGTTAACACGTCCAAAAAAGAATAAAGAAAAACAAAATCAGGGTTTACTGCAAATGTCGCCGACGCATGATGGCACAATGATGATCAAATGTTTAAATTATAAGTTAGATTAATACGATCATTATGTTTGTATTTTAGCTCACCTGGAGAGCTTATAGTATTGTACTTGAGCGGGCTTCCGTCCGTCTGTGCGTCTGTTTTTATTTCCATGTATGTATAAAAAAGACCACTGTCTATTCAAAACAAATCGTCCAAAAAGAATGTTAAAAATGTCAACCACTGAAAAGTTCGTGAACGCTTCAGAAACTCTTAAGGAGATGGCATCATTTCTGTCGACAATTTGTGGTACTGACTTGTTTGAAACGCTTGAGTATTTGAATCAGTTAAAGGAAAGATGAATACTAAATTAAACAGTGTCGTTGCCAGATGAATTGGTTGATTCTTATGTGCATAGCGCTATTGTTGAAACAGGATGTTATATATCCAGTGACTCAACAACAACAGATGACTCTTCCCAAGATCTTTACAAACACACTGAAGCACATCAACTAGATTGTGCAGTGGAAAAAAGCCAGTGGTGAGAATTCTAAAAACGGATACTTATGACAACATAGAAACTACTAGTACAGACGTCACTGTGAACAATGAGAAGAATTTAAAGTCTAAATTTCCCTTAGACACAGACTCAATTTTTTTCGACAGCATAATCAACAATGACCATTTTCAGCCAGTGAATATGTAATCTGTAAAATCGAGAATTGTTCGACAGAAAAAGCCTTTCTGGGAATTTTAAAAAAGCAAACGGCCATTAACATTGGAACAACAGAGAATGTGTGAAGAATGTAAGAGGGAAGTTTGAAGGCGCAGATATTGGGAAGATGTGATAAATATTGAAACACAGGACAATGAAACTGTCCCTAACAAAGTCAATGTATGGACATACAGTCAATATTATCTTGAATATTGATTCTAAAGCTGCGATAGATGGAGAAATGCTAGATGATCAAATAGTTGAAGCAACTCAAAAGTCAAAACACATGGAATGCCCAGTGATTTTCAGGCCACAATTGTAGGTGATCTTTGTGTCCTATCCCAAAAGACATGGTTCAGGATCTCTCTACAGGAAACAGTCTGACTGGTCATTGGTTTGCAATATCAACTTTGAGCTTGAAACCAGGATATGTGAGCATTTATGACTGAATTTAGATCTTGATTCTCATGTTAAAAAACAAATATGTGTTGTCTTGAAATATGAGGGTACAACTGTTACTGCCAATAAAAAGCCTGTACAATAACACTATGGGTCAGTCGATTGTGAACATTATAAGTATAGACCAATCGGTAGTGATATATAGTTGATGATTAGGAATACCTCCCATTGATTCACTTTGACTTCAGTTATGCATATACTTTCATGCTCCAGTCGTCACAACCACATGCTTGATTAAGATGAAAACCATTACAGCTGAGGAACTAAATTGGCTTCAAGTTAGTATTCGGTATGGCTACAATACGTGTGTATATACATATATATTAAAGTGACATTTTGACTAACAAATTCCAAACCTATCTGAGTTTGCACACGCAGACAGAATTTGATTAAGTGTGCGATTAAGTGTGCGATTGAACAATAATGTTAACATAAGCAATGTAAAGGAAAAATGGAAATTTCTTTTTCTGTAAAGATATGGGACAAGATCTGATAAAAGGGGTTTTATTGCTGAAAAATCAAAATTAAGATATTAATTACATATGAAAGACCAAGTTTCTCTGAGTATTTCCTGAAAATTTGAAAAGATTATCTTACATATAGCAAATATATGAACGTTGAAAGGTGTGCAGTTGATGTAATCTAAACATGACGTCATAAAACTGTTGATGACGTTTGGACGTAGATGACGTTGACGTCTAAATCACTGTAATTAAAAGAAGGCAAGACTAAAATTCTCGAAATTCTATGTGTTTCTTGAAGTTTAACATCTATACTACTGCACAGACTATGCAATAGGCACGAATTCACAAACTGTTTGATAAAACATACAATACAACTGGCGTACCTGTTTTTTTAAATGAGGATAGTCTGTATGGCGGAATTGTTGCCATGGCAACATACATGATACAAATAACGTTTGACCATAAGAAAAGTATGTGTCTTGGATTGTGATACAATATTTAAGCTGTATGAAATAATTGTAAGAACATGGCACATGCCCAGTTTTTCAAATTTACATGCTTTTTAAATTTCAATAGCATTAAATGTACTTGAATGCCCGAAGACACCTTTTACCATGTACAGTGGTGTTATGGCTAAAAACCCAATTTTGCACAGTTCGCGCTGATCACTTGTGATTTTTCGCGGCGAAACCACCGCGAAATTTCACCGGCCAAGGGAAAATTTAAACGGTTAATCGGTTAATTTTTTCGCCGCGAAAATCTGATTTTCGCGGTGAAATTTCGCTGTGTTTCGCGGCGAAATTCGTTTTTTAACGTTTACAACAGGTAAGATAAAATTTCCTATTTCGCCGCGAAACACGGCGAAATACCTATAAATGTTAAAATAAAATTATTTAGTTTTACTTTAATGACCACACTATGATACATCTGTTCCTAGTATAGATCATGATTTACGTGCACATTAATAGTATGATTGTACAATTATGCATGTATAGAAATAAACAACGTGCATAATGCGACTTTTCCATTGGTATTACATGGTACGGTAGCGAAATCAGGATAGACGAAAATGTTTATTACGTAAAGAGCCAGCTCGTTGAACCCAATTTAGTTTGTTTGTTTAATTAGATGCT
Source organism: Rugalucina vietnamica (assembly GCA_964017185.1). NCBI lineage: Eukaryota > Metazoa > Mollusca > Bivalvia > Lucinida > Lucinidae > Rugalucina > Rugalucina vietnamica. The sequence continues at coordinate 41,221,249 of OZ024876.1, forward strand.
TTACGTCCAAATCAACAGCAATGTTCATGTCGGGACGCTGCCTTCATTTTATGGGACGTCATGATATCCAACAAGTGTTTGAAATATAACCATCCCTCTAACTACTTTTATGTATGGATGGTTTGACTTGGAACTTTTTTCTAGGTAGGCACAGACCTGAGCGGTAAACCAGTAATCAGATGATCAGTCAATAGCGTATACGCTTTCCCTGAAGGCAGCCCATATATTTCTGTATGTCCCAACGGGCAGGGGCCATCTAACTTTGTGCCTTGTTTTGTAGCACAACTACTGTCTAAAGGGTATTGCTCAATTAACAGTTAGATTCCTTGCTTCCTATTTTTAACAGTTTCCTCGATTGTTTCACTTTATAGCGTTTAAGATGTGAACTACGATAACTTAATTTGAGCTCAACCATGTAAAAACGACAAAACAAAAAGAGACATATTCACATTTGGGCTTGCTGGTTACCACTCTGATCACCCTCTATGAATGCCAGCACAAGACTTATCGCTATCATATCGATTTATACATTGTACTTGCCTTGTAGAAATATATCCTGAGTTCAGTTTAACAGTCAACAATGTTTGAGTCCCATGGCGACATCACTTTCAGGGTAATACATGTATACCGGTTTTGCTCAAGTACGAAACCCAGCGAATATAGGAATCGCACACAGGACACTTTGTTTCCGGTCTATTCCTACAATCCACGACTGGGCTTCTGCGTTCAACTTTGTTCTAATTAGTCTATTCACCATCGATTCATGTGGCATGCGCTCATATTGCCACGGTGCGTACTCGTGGCCCTTACTGTATATATGTGTCCTGAAATAAACTGAAAACTTCATATGACCCATTTCTTACACAAAATTAGTGTACAAGTATGAACTACAATACTTTGTTTTAAACACAGTATCCTCCCTTTTACTAGCGTACAATGAGGTTTTGACATTCGACATGCATGCAAATGTCCCAACCCATCCGTTCATGTGGATTTTGGAAGGCACATAACATGGTCAAAACGGTTAGCAAAAGAACCCCGTCAATTATTGACAATGTCGACACAGTTGTGTACATGTACGTTGTTGTACTGCTCGTATTCGATCGAATATCATATCGTCCCGGTGAAGGTCGTATGTCGTTTCGACTAAATTGATTTCAACGAAACGGCGTCCTATTGACGTAATCGAAAGCTCACTGATGCTTTTAGCAGTGTCATTACCACAGGCGATTAAATGTCTAAAGAAGAGTTGAAGCCGATTGCTTCATCATGTTGAATCCAAAGACTTGTATACATATGTGGGTTAGGATCGCGGTGGCATAGTTTTAGTGCATCAGACTCCGAATCGAGAGGTCATGAGTTCGATCCGCACTGGCGACACCGTGTTGTGTCCTTGAGTAAGGAACATTAACTACCAACAGTACTACTTAATACCCAGGAAACGGTAGCGACGCCCAGACATGACTGAAAAAATTGGTGACTTTGACGTTCAGCCTTAATACAAGCAAACAAGTCTGTGGTCAATCATCCCATGAAAATTGCTGACGCCGCTATAAGCATTTGTTCTGTTAATTAAGCTAGATAATAGGATCTAATATTATCGGGTAAGTCTGATTAATCTGAAAAAGAAGCATGAAAATAAACTAGGGTCTCAGAAACTTCAAAGCAGTTTAGACACAAATAAAACATGTAACTTAAACGAGTATCATACAAAATTGAAATTAAAACAAATATTTATACGACTTGAAAGGAAATAAATGCATACAAATTAAAATGAAATTTAAACAATAAAACTTTTGTGACTCTTGGGACTAAAACGATCATTATACAAAATTGAAACGAAAACAAAATATTGATACGACTTGAAATGATATAAAAACATCCAAATTAAAATTAAATTTAAACAAAAAAAAAATTGTGACTGCCATCTTTTTCGCCGCGAAACACCGATAATTAATTTTCATGCATAATGACAGGTATACTTTTTCGCCGTGTTCCGCCGCGAAATTTCGCCGCGAAATCCGGAATTTCGCGGAGGAATTTCGCGGCAAAATTCCGCGCTTTTATTTTTCACACAATTTCGCCGCGAAATTTTACAATTAGCCGTTAACAAATTAACCGTTAAAACGGCTAATTTGGATTTTTAGCCATAACACCACTGTAAATACTAAAAATTTGAAAACCCCAAAATCTCAACAAAAATGTCACAGATTTATGTTCAATGCTCAGATTTGTTTCCAACCTTACACACAAGAGCTCAATCATAACTGACTAAGCAAAAATAGTTGAGAAAATCTTAAAGTTTGCGCCAAATTAGACTCAATTTTTTACGATTTTTTCATAAATATTTAAGAAAATGGAAAAAATAAACTTTCCTATCAAATTGGATAAATACAAGTTGTTTTGACACCAAAACATACCTCCTATTTCTTCTCTGTAAGAAGGAATGTCATGTCAGAGCTTTTGTATAAGCATTTTTATATGCAGCTTTTAACATGTCTGAATTTGCACGTTAATTTAACTCTTTTTTGTCAAAACAAATTATTGCTTTGTCATTTACCAATTCAAGCCTTTTACAGTTGTATCAATTTTTAAAAGTTTATTTGAACACATGTAAGACTTAATATTGTTTTAACATCAGGAAAACATGTCCATGAAATTTATACCCAGTTACATGGCAAAACTGGGGTTTACAGGGGTAAACCTATTTTCAATTTTTAAACTTCAAGAAGAAGTATGTATATTGCATGGGCAAGTTTTTGTAAATAAATTTAATAAAACGACAAAAATATGAAGTGATGCCAAACTTCGTTAAAATTTGATGTGTTTAGTATGCATCATTGCATGTAGGTATGTACATGTATGAACAAAGTAACGAGAAATTTGATTTAATCAGACACACAGAATTTCAGCGTCATATTTCAGTGAATGCAATACTTAAGCTAAAGGTGTCTAAAACAAAATACAGCTCACTCCATTATTTAACTTGATAAATCTCATCTACATTGTCCATCTATCCATCTTATGTCTTAGAATTTCTTTAATCTTTTCATCTATGTTAGTATAATACTTCAATTTGATAACCAAATTCTTTGCCTCAGAGATGTCTTTATTCTTAAATGCTTCTGAAATACTGTCAACACATTTGTTTAGTGATTCAGTATTTTGTTTTTGAAGCTTTTTCACTATTGAAATGTCATGTTGTTTTTCACTAAGTTCTTCATTAAACTCCATCATAAGCATAAGGAACTCTGGATCAACTGATGTGTTAGATTCATCTATGGTCTCTCCATGTAATTCGAGTAGATAAAGTCCTCGAGATAGTGGTCTTAGCAAGGTGCTGTAAGCTTTGTTGATATAGGCAGATTGTCTGTCAGCCACTTCTATTTCTTCCTGTACAAAATAAAATGAAATAATTCAAATAAAGTATTTAGCGATATACCATAAAAATTCTATTAAAAGCTTATGCTCTAACAAATGCCTATTTCCCTATTTGGATGCAAAAATGGGCAATTTTATCTGTGATTTTGGCACACTAGGAGCCACTTGAAGATTTCTACTTTAGAACTTCATTTTTAGCAGCAACGTCCAAACTTTGTCCCTTTATAGCATCACACAGAAGTCCATTTTCTCTTGTGGTCCAAATAACCATCCCCCTCCCTACACATGAAACAAAAGTCCCTTCTTATGCAGATCAAGGACTGCCAATAATTTCGGATGCTATCTATTTTCTAGAGTGTGGTACATCAGTGTAGCCCCAAATAAACGCCCCTCCCCTTCTATGGAAAGATAATGTTTCCTATAAATGCCCCAGCATTTAACATGATTTTTTACGGAGGCTTACAACATAGTTACAAGATACAAAAATTTTACTTCGTAAAATGTATCTGTTAAATTTAACCACATATTAAACATGTATTTTTGGTCACAAAGTGAATTTTATATTCATTTTTTTTCCTTTCAATTTTACACAGACTTTAATTTTATATTACTGATTGTTCCAAGGCAGTACTTCTGTTGTGGTTCCAATTGTTTTAGTTTTGGAGTTGAATTTTTGTACTCTTTGAACCTTATGTACCTTTTCATATTTTGTAACTGAGTGGCTGCCTATTAGGAAATAGCTGCTCGTTTTTTGGGTGTAAGTACCTAATTGTCAATTTAGTTTTTCCCACCTCGGTTTTTGTAGTGGGAAATTCTTTCTGATTGCGCATTTTCCTGATCATTGCCTACTTGTACTTTTTAGCTCACCTAAGCCGAAGGCTCACAAGGTGAGCTTATAGTACAGTAGTCGAGCGGGCGTCGGTCCGTGTGTGCGTCCATGCGTCCACATATTCAAACTTGAATATCTCTAAGACAACAAGGCCGATCGTGATCAAATTTTATCTAAAGCATCATTGAGGAGGGGGAAAGGTTGCATTAGGTTTTGGGCCAGGTCGGATTGGAACTCTGGTTACCATGGCAACAGATAACTCCCATAGACTTACAATGGGAAAAACATAAAAAAATCTTCTTCTCTGAAACCACAAGTCCCAGACCTTTCATATTTTGTGTGTAGCAATGTATAGTGGTCCTCTTTATAAATCCTGCCAACCGTGCCCCTCGGGTCCATACAGGCCCCGCCCCGGGGGCGTGATGGGGCAAAACATAAAAAATCTTCTTCTCCGAAACCACATGGCCCAGAGCCTTCATATTTTGTATGTAGCAATGTGTAGTGGTCCTTTTTTATAAATCCTGCCAATCACGCCCCTGGGGTCAAAAATGGCCCCACCCCGGGGATCATTAGCTCCCATAGACTTACAATGGGAAAAACATAAAAAAATCTTCTTCTCCGAAAACACAAGGCCCAGAGCTTTCATATTTTGTCAGTAGCAATGTATAGTGGTCCTCTTTATAAATCGTGCCAAACGTGCCCCTGGGGTTCATACAGGCCCCGCCCTGGGGGGGGGGGGGGGTCATGGGTAAAACATAAAAAAAATTTTCTTCTCCGAAACCACAAGGCCCAGAGCTTTCATATTTTGTTTGTAGCAATGTATAGTGGTCCTCTATATAAATCCTGCCAACCGTGCCCCTGGGGTCCTTACTGGCCCCGCCCCGGGGGCGTCATGGGAAAAACTTTAAAAAATCTTCTTCTCCGAAACCAAAAGGCCCAGAGTTTTCATATTATGTGTGTAGCAATGTATAATGGTCCTCTTTATAAATCCTGCCTACCGTGCCCTTGGGGTCCATACCGGCCCCGCCCCGGGGGTGTCAAGGGAAAAACATAAAAAAAATCTTCTTCTCCAAAACCACAAGGCCCAAAGCTTTCATATTTTGTATGTAGCAATGTGTAGTGGTCCTCTTTATAAATCCTGCCAATCATGCCCCTGGGGTCAAAAATGGCCCCGACCGGGGGTCATAAGCTCCCATAGACTTACAATGAGAAAAACATAAAAAAATCTTCTCCGAAACCACAAGGCCCAGAGCTTTCATATTTTATCAGTAGCAATGTATAGTGGTCCTCTTTATAAATCCTGCCAACCGTGCCCCTGGGGTCCATACGGGCCCCGCCCCGGGGGTGTCATGGGAAAAACATAAAAAATCTTCTTCTCCGAAACCACAAGGCCCAGAGCTTTCATATTTTGTTTGTAGCAATGTATAGTGTTCCTCTTAATAAATCCTGCCAACCGTGCCCCTGGAGTCCATACTGGCCCCGCCCCGGGGGCGTCATGGGAAAAACTTTAAAAAATCTTCGTCTCAGAAGCCACAATGCCCAGAGCTTTCATATTTTGTTTTTAGCAATGTACATGTATAGTGTTCATGTTTATAAACCCTGACAACCGTGCCCCTGGGGCCCATACAGGCCCCGCCACGGGGGCGTCATGGGAAAAACATAAAAAAATCTTCTTCTCTGAAACCATATGGCCCAGAGCTTTCATATTTTGTGTGGACCAATGTATAATACTCTCCTTTATAAATGCTGCCAACGGTGCCCCTGGGGGCCATACAGGCCACGCCCCAGGTATGTCATTATCTACCATAGACTTATAATGGAAATATATAAAAAAAATCTTCTCTGCAACAGCATGACACAAAGCTTGTATATTTGATATACAACATTGTCATGTGGAGCTCTACATAAATCCTGCCAATCTTGCCCCTGGGTTCAAATATAGCCCCACCCCGGGGGTCATTATAGGACCCTGACCTTGTTAGATGATTTTTTCACGTGAACGAAAATGGCAGAAAAGAGGATACACAATCCAGACAAGAGCTCTTCTGCTGGTGTAAGTAGGGTTTCAAGGTCACATGACCAAGATGGCCACCATACCCATATATGGAAAAAACCCCAATTACTTTGTCCAGTGACTGTACTTTTGACTCTCAGGTGAGCGATCGTTGCCCCTGGGCTACTTGTTATATAACCCATGCCCTTCATCTATTGTGATCCGAAAACATGAATTCATTAGCATTCTAGATTAATAATGGAGCATCACAGAAAATAACACAAGCACTATTGCAGTCAGAGTCAAAGTCACACATCAAACCCAGCTGAGAAACAACCAAATTGACAATCAAGTAAAGTTCAACCTCATCGTAGCACTCCTCATTAAAATGCAGTATTCAATAAAACTTGGCCATGTTATGGCTCCCAAAATAATTATTTTACCAAAAGATAAAAGTGCACCCAAAAGATAGCCTTATACATAATGAGGTTTAACTGTAATTATGCAAAGAGAATGTTCAGTACTAAATTAGAGTGAGCAGCTATTCCCTAAAAGTTGTCACTCTGTAACCTGAACTTTAAAACTTAATATATGAACATGTACATAAAAAGTGTAAACAGCACAAAAATCAACACCAAAACATGAGACAAACAGAACAAGAACAGAAATATTGCCTTGGCACCATCTCAGTCAGTGAAACTCACTGAATACCACAATCAATGTTACAAAGATCGTTGTGGAAAATGGCACAAATAAGACATTTGAAATTTTTGTGACCCTGTAAAAAGGCAACTGACCCTGTACAAAAATAAGCATAAGATTTTGATGCTTTGTGAATTATATTTGGGCCACAACGTGAGAAAATGTACCTTCGGACAATTTTTTAGTATAAAAAAAGCAAAGTTACTTTGAATGTTTAATGTTTCTCGATTCTATTAGTCTTTATTTGACGAGATTCTTTAAGTTATTTTGTGAGTAATGACCAATTTACTATATGAACCCTACACACGTTATTGTTCTGAAAAATGACGTCAAAATTGCATAATTCATTTCTGCATGCCAGTAGAGCTAACAAAACTCGATGCATTTGCTTAAAACTGTTTATGCACTGGCGAGAACCTAGTGTTAAGATAGAAGCATACTATCCTTACAGGCAATATGTCGTAGTCAATGTCGAATGGGCACAAAAAATCGTCCCGTGGGAATTTTATGACGATTTGTGACGACCTACCTTAAATCAAACTTTGGGGCATATGCAACAATTTAAACCAGTTCGTCGCCCTGAGACCCGCGTCTGGGCTGAAATATGACGTCATCAAAATGGCGACCAGCGCATTCATAATATGCATTTTAAACAACCATTTTCAAACTATGCTTGTCAGATAAAAATTGATTTCCAGCTTCTCGCTGTTTTAAAATGGGTGGATTTTACCGATTGTATTTATAAAAGCTATTTTAGCTCAAAAGTATCACCGGGGAATTGTATAGATAATGGAGACTGATTGTTTGTAATTTTAAATTTTAATTGTTTTAGATTACTTAAATTTCTATGTCCATCTTTGGTCCTTTCTCACAAATATTCAAAACACAATATTCAAAGTTTCTAAACAATTTCTGAATTTCTTTAGCCAAATTTACAAGTTATTTTCTAAGTACAATTTCACATATTTTAAACTTTCAAAACCTAAACTTCAACTTTTGATACTTTCACTAAACTTTCTAAAGATGAACTTCAACTCTTAATGCTTTCCCTAAAATTCCAAAACTTGCAAATGTCTTTTTGAATTCAGATTCCAGCCAACAGGCTGAAAACAGTTCCACCTGATTTGTGTAATAGCATTTTGATGACGGTCTAACCATTGCAATATGTGGCTTCTTCCTAATGACAATGCCATATTTACATGACCACAAAACTTAATAACTATGTACATAATCTTTGCATTATTTCTATTTTCTTCTTTATTATTTTTCTATTTTTATTTTATTTTCTAATTAAACTCATTTGCTTATTTAATGACTCTGTGACACATGCCTTGGCTCCCAATAAGTTTGCTCCGCAAACTTCGAATAACATGTTCATAAAATCTCAATGTAACCATTTAAATAATGTTTGACTATTTACACTTTTGCCTCTCTATCCAACACTTTCTCTCCAGATGGACAGATACAATTCATGCAAATATAAGGAAAATATATATATACATGCACATATAACATGAAAATAATGAAACAAATCTTTAATTGTCCTTCTCATTAAACCTGTCAAATTGTTTCTTTCATTTGCTTTTATTTAAAGATATTTGTAATTCACTTCATTTTCACAGTTCCACATTTAATTTTGTTTTAAGATTATATGTATCTGTATGGCACTGGCTTTCATTATAACAGCGTCCTTATCACTGTCAGAAACAGTGTCCATATTACCTTTTTGAACTATGTGTATCACTATTATACATCACTAGCTAATTCACACTGTGTCACTTTCACAGGATTTAATAATCCATATTTACAGATTTCACTGTTTTTCACTATGATTCACATAATTTTCACCATAATGCAGGTACATTCACATGCTTCGCATACAATTTTAAGAATGCTTTGTGCTCAGAAATACTATCTCCATAAAATATCTTCTTAAAAATGCTTACATTCTAGCACAATGAGCCTAAATTGTCGTCATCTTAGGGTTTCCCTTATCTTAACCCTTCCTCTAAGTCCTACATAAGTACCAATTCCCCAGGGTGCATCGGTCAGGTGCCATGTACTAATAATCAAATTTAGAAATATCACATGCCCTGTACCCTTATTCCTCATAATGATTTTATAAATCATACTCTCATCTCTTATATGTTATCTTCTCCCTGGAAAATTCTTCTATACAGTAACTTATGCTTGCATAATGCAATTTATTCCTATATTGCAAAGTTGGAAATAACCAAGAAAGGTCAGAATTTCAATTGGTTTTAGATATAACCCACCCCCTACAAAGATGTTTGAAAATGCAGATCTGCCTTAAAATTTTTGAATTAACATATATATCAAAACAAATTTTAGTCTAACCAAACTTGAGCCATTTAACACCTTACATATGGATATTGCTGCTGGGACTCCTTATCTGTCTTGTCTTATTGTGCTCATAAGTATGATGTGCTAATTGTTTGTGTTATGGAGCATAGTAATGGTGTGCTGATTTGTGTATTTATGCTGAAGGTCTGGGCTTGACCTTTTTGCGGCACTTCCCAGAGAATGTGTACTTGATGTGGAAATCCTTTCTCATTTCCAACGGCAAGTTGTCAGCATACACCCATTCTATCTTTGAGCTCTCATTCTTTCTGTCTTTGAATTTCACTTTGTAGACCAAGCGTCCTCTGTAATTTGAACCCTTAATGATCTTTTCTGGTTCCCAGTCCATAGGGTCATCAGCAGGTACTGTGGTCTTTCTTTGTGAATGTCCTGTCTCTGATTTTTCTCCTGATTTTCGACTCTCTTCTGTGCACCTTGTGTCTGTGCATTCTGCTCTGGCTCATTATCTTCCAGTTCTATTGGCTCCGGCGGTTGCCTGATATATGCCTCTGGAATATTAGTTGGTCTGTGAGCTGGATTGTAGTATGGCTTGAGTCTGTCGGAATGAACTACATTTTTAATTGCCTTATGGGTATTCATGTCCCGCAATTTGTAGTTCGTCGGCCCAGTCTTCTCAATGATGTAATATGGCCCATACCATCTTGCCATCAATTTTGGTGTCAACCCTGGTTCCGTCTTTGGATTGTACAGCCATACACTGTCTCTGACCTTGAAATCTGGTGTGTTAGCCTTTTTGTCATACTGCTTCTTGTACTTGTCCTGTGCAGCTTTGATGTTCTCTTTCACCAGTTCTCGGCATGCTTTCTGATTCTCAATGATGCGCCTCAAGTGGTCCTCCGCAGGGGTTCCTGCTGTTGCTGTTGGAATGAGTGCTGTGTCCAGAGGAAGATTACATTCTCTACCAAACACGATGTAGTATGGCGAGTACTTTGTTGAATAGACAGATGGTGACATGCGGTAGCTCATCATTATGCTGGGAAGGAGCTCTGGCCAGTTAGTCTGCTTCTTGTTGCAGTATATCCTCAACTTCTGCAGTATAACACTGTTCATCTTTTCTGCCGCCGAATTTGTTGCTGCGTGGTATGAACTTGTGCTTATTTTGCTGATCTTGAATATACTACACAGTTCCTTCATGAGTGCTGACATGAAGTTACTTCCCCTGTCTGTTAAGATAGAGTTCATGCATCCATATCTGCAGATCCACTCGTCATATAGTTTCCAGGCTACTTCTTTTGCTTCCATACTGTATAGCGGATATGCCTCACACCACTTTGAGAAAGAGTCACAAACCAAGAAAATGTAGCGATACCCTTTTTCGCTCTTTGGCAGTGGTCCTAGAAGATCCGTGTGGACTCTTGAGAAAACATCTCCTACTGGTAGAGGTTGAAGCTCTGCTCTTCGCTGGTGAATGCATCTCTTGGTACGTTGACATTGTTCACAGCTTTGACAATATATCTGAATGTCCTTGTACATGGAGGGCCAGAAATACTTCATGCGTACAGCTTCATATGTTCTCTCTATACCATAGTGTCCTGCTGACAATGCATCATGGTATGACTTTAATACCGCATCTCTTAGCAAATGTGGGACCACTAGCTGTTTCTTCACATCCGTCCACTTGTGACCTTTTGTCCTTGGAAAGTACAGATGGTAGAGTACACCTTTGTCAATCTCATAGAACTGTGACTCTGCAACTAGCCTGTGCGCAGCATCCCTTTCTTCAGGTACCTTTCCTTCTTCTTTGTAGGCGAACATTGCCGTAAAGTTGCTGTCTGCAATTTGGGCTTGCCTAAGTTTCTCGGGTGTCATGTCACTGATTTCTGTCAAGTACTGCACAGGATCCATCTGTTGGTAGGTATCTATGGCACATATCATTTCAGATAAGGTGTCTGGTTTACTTGCAGTTGTTAATTGGCTCACCTGGGGCTTATCTGTCTCCTCAAAGTGTAATGTGTATTCCTTGCATTTGGCTTCTTTGGATACACTGACTGAGGCAACTTGAGGGTCAATCGGAGGGTCATCTGCTTCAAAGGCTTTGTCACTGGGCGTCTCATCTGCATACTGTCGGCGGCTCATTGCATCTGCATATCCGTGCTGTTTACCACTTTTGTATACTACTTCATATTGATAGCCTTGCAGAAACACTGCCCATCTTCCAAGGCGACCTGTTGACTTGTTGTCCTTCAACGTTCTCAAGGCGATATGGTCAGTGTATACTGTGAATGGTCTGTTGGCAAGGTATGTATGGAAGTAGCGAATTCCTTCAACTAAGGCTAGTCCCTCTAAATCACTGATACCCCAGTTTTTCTCAGCTGGTCGCAGAGATCTTCCCGCGTAGCCAACCACAACTTCACGTCCCTTCTTGTCACGCTGTCCAAGCACATAGCCGATCGACTGATGACTAGCGTCGGTGTAGAGGAGGAACCTTGAATCTTCTGAGAAGTCAGGAAAGGCTAGTATTGGAGCTGAGGTCAGTTTCTCTTTGAGCTTATTGAAGGCTGCATCGCAAGCATCTGTCCACTGGAATTTGTGATCCTTCTGGAGTAGCTGATGTAATGGTCTTGCAATGCCGGCATAACCTTCTACAAACTTCCTGTAATAGCCTGAAAGACTGAGGAAAGCTCTCACATCCGTCTGGTTCTTTGGAGTCGGAAAGTCGACGACGGCCTTGATTTTGTCAGTATCCACACCTATACCTTCTTGCGTAAATCGATGTCCCAGATACTTCACTTCCTGCGCAGCGAAATGACACTTGCTTGGTTTCAGACGTAAGTTCGCTTGTCTAAACCGATCAAAGACTTGTGAGAGGTGAACAAGATGTTCGTCAAAACTCTTGCTGAAAATGAGGCAGTCGTCTATGTAGGTCAGCGCGAATTTGTAGCTGATATTGTGTAGAACCTCAGAAAGAACGGCGGAAAAGGCCATAGGACTGTTCATTAAACCAAATGGTAACCTGTCAAACTCCCATGCTCCTTGATGAGTTACAAAACCTGTCTTGTGCTTTGTCTCAGGATCCAATGGTATTTGGAAAAATCCTTGGGCCATGTCGAGAACAGAGTAGATACTGGCTTTCGCTTGTCCTAGGCAGTCAACAACATCTTGAAAATGCGTAATTGGAAAATTGATAGAGTGTGTAACTTTGTTTAGCCCTCGGAAGTCAACAGCAAATCTGTAATCACCACTTTTCTTCTTCACGAGTAGTACTGGAGCTTGCCATAGGGTGTTTGACCTTGAAATTATGCCATGTTCCTCTAACTCTTTGGTCTGTCTTTCAATTTCTGCCTTCTGTTCAGGTGTGGTTCTGTACTGTGGCCTTCTAACAGGTGGGACATCCTGAGTAATTATCTTGTGAGGGTGTAGATCAGTGTGTCCTAGTTCTGCTGTACAGGTGGCAAAGACATCCCTATTCTTTCCAATTAGCACTAATAATTTCCTTTTTTGTTCTTCTGATAAGTTGGAATGTGATAAGTCGACCCCTAGTGTGTTTGCTATCTGAATGTAATGCTCATCTGTCTGCACTTCATTGATAAGTGGAATGTCTGTCTCAGCATGAGATTGTGTATTGCCAGATGCAGCTTGTGTATTGCTAGGTGTATGTGCAGATTGTGCATTGTGTGTATCCGACTGTGTATTGCCTGTGTGTTCATGTTGGCTGATAATGTCTGATACATTTTCTGAGGAACTGTCATCAATTTCGCACAATAAATCACTATTTTCTATACTGTCAATTCTAGCAACAGGCTCATTTGCCTTCAAGTATACCCATTCATGTGTAGGATTCAATATCTGCACACAGGTTTGGTCGTTTTGAATGTTTGCAATAGCTCGGGCTCCTATCACTTGATGCTTGGAGGGTAAGGTCCTAATTGGCTCTATTAAAGATGTACCCTTAATACCTGAATTTCTGACCTTTACCTTGGCTACAGTAGCTGATTGTGGTGGAATGCTTATTCTATTTATCAAACGGGCAAGTCCTGACTTATGGGGAGAAGAAAACATATGAGCAACAACTAAACCACCTTGAATTTCTAAAGTGTCCCTGTCATAGTCTTCATGCGCTTTCTGCTTTTTTAAGAAATCTCTGCCTAAAATAACTGATTGATTCAACTTCTTGAAAATGTAAAAGGTTTGAGTCAAAGTCAGTCTACAGATGGTCATTGGAATGCTAATTTTCCCTAATATCTTCATATGACTTCCATCTACTGTCTGAGCACCTTGGATATCGGACTGTTCGATATCATATTCTTTCGATAAGCCACTTCTTTTGTACATGTCTATGCTCAGACAGGAAGTTGAAGCTCCGCAGTCCAACATGGCTGCAACCGAGAATTTCCCAAGCCTTATGTCTACTAAATTCTTCTCTTCCCCCAACTTATATGCCTTACCAATGCAAATCTCAGACTCGGGTGCCGTGTTTGCATTCTTACCCCTTTTGTGCCCATCCCCAGAAGCCTTAGGGACAGGCGCGAGTCCCTATTTCCTATAATACGGGCGATGCATCCTAGCAAGATGACCAAATTCATTGCACTGGTAGCACTTAGCATTCTTAAATTTGCATGCAGAAGAGATGTGATTGCACCTACCACAATGTTCACAAGTGTCCTGGAATGGTCTCCTCTGTGGTCGTCGGCCCAGGTAGTGTCGTCGGTCATCTCTTCTGGCGGTCGTAGGTTCCCTGAATCCTGATGTAGGTCGTCCCTGCTCATAGTGACCCCTGTTTGAATCACCCTGGTACGAGGTATCCTGAGAATGTCCCTTGGAATGTGCACAATGTGAATTGTCCCAGGAATTAGACTGCACTGGTGAGTGACTGTCCCATCCTAGCATATTTTGTCACTTGTTCAAGGGTTTTAGCCTCCTTCATTATTACAAAATTTCTAACCTCTTTGTTCAGGCCGTGGATTATTTTGTCCATTAACTCGCGGTCATTCTTCTTTAATTTCCTACCGCATTTGAGCACTTTCTCAATGTAAGAGTCAACACTGTCTGATCCCTGTGTTAAGTCCAAGAATTCAGAGTAGCAAAAGACTCTGTCAGTACTACTTTCAAATCTGGCCAAGAAATTCCCTTGAAGCTGATCAAAGTTATTTTTAATTTCTTCAGTCAAGCTACTGTACCAATATTCTGCATGATTTCCTAAGGCGAAACAGAAGTGGATACACTTTTCATCCTCACTCCACTTTTTCAGAGTTCCTGCTTTGTTAAACTTCTCTAACCAGAATTTTGCACTGTCTCCATCTTCAAATTTTGGCACTGACAAGTCTGCTGAATTTTTCACTTTTGCCATTTTTACAATTTTAATCCAATAACTTTGAGCACGTTAATCATTACATAAGAATCATTACCCGGATTCTCCACCATTATATCACCGGGGAATTGTATAGATAATGGAGACTGATTGTTTGTAATTTTAAATTTTAATTGTTTTAGATTACTTAAATTTCTATGTCCATCTTTGGTCCTTTCTCACAAATATTCAAAACACAATATTCAAAGTTTCTAAACAATTTCTGAATTTCTTTAGCCAAATTTACAAGTTATTTTCTAAGTACAATTTCACATATTTTAAACTTTCAAAACCTAAACTTCAACTTTTGATACTTTCACTAAAATTTCTAAACATGAACTTCAACTCTTAATGCTTTCCCTAAAATTCCAAAACTTGCAAATGTCTTTTTGAATTCAGATTCCAGCCAACAGGCTGAAAACAGTTCCACCTGATTTGTGTAATAGCATTTTGATGACGGTCTAACCATTGCAATATGTGGCTTCTTCCTAATGACAATGCCATATTTACATGACCACAAAACTTAATAACTATGTACATAATCTTTGCATTATTTCTATTTTCTTCTTTATTATTTTTCTATTTTTATTTTATTTTCTAATTAAACTCATTTGCTTATTTAATGACTCTGTGACACAAGTAGCACTCACAAGGAGCATAGCACTAAAATATGAGTCACGTCACGACAAAATCTGCATACAAAGTGCCAAACTATGCATAGTACACCGGGAGCTAATTTGACCTAGCTTGCAACCCCCAAGACATTTTTATGGGTGCCAATCATTTACTGACACCCCAGAAATGCAAACAAAAATGTCCCCAAAGATAAACTCAAATGCACTATGAAAAAATGCACGGTTGCCATGGCAACCGTTAAAGTGATTCTTGAGGATGGGAGTATACATACAAATTTGATCATAACTCCACTGTTACTTATCTTAGATTATTAAACATGGTCTCATTTTAAAGCTTAGACATAGCCCCTTCTTGTGGTAAGTAATGCTAATTTTCTAATTAGCATATTCATTAATTTTTATACAAACATGCAAAATGGCAGAAAAATCTTTAAAAATCCATAAACGAAGTAATTTCAGGCCCAAGCTGTCGTTGTTACACTTGGTTATTTAACCAGTAATATCATATGACGAATTTATTGATGACCTGGTTCTATATGAAAATTATCTCATTTGTATATTCATGAATATTAGTAAAATTGTCAAAAAAAGAGGAAAAACAAGAGAAAAATTATACCCATTGCAAAGTATTGGATAGGTTATAAGATCCTATCTATTTTGCATCCCTGGGATAAATTCTCAAGACTGTCAGTGTTTTCAGAGGGACAACCTTAATGCCATTAAATATTGTCATCAGCAATGAAAAAAAAAAAAAAAAAAAAAAAAAAAAAGATTTGCATGATGTAAAATTACATAGTTTCCACACCACTCCTCATGCGATTCTAAAGAATAGGATGTTCTTCCTAAAATACTTATATCCTACCAAAAGAATGCTCTAGAGTACTATAATTGGTATGACAGTGATACATGAACCAAACAATTATGCCTACAAAATGACTCGTATCTCGGCAAGCAAATGTCATATGGTGCTGAAAAATGACATCAAATTTTATACCATCCTGTACTATAAAGTATGGGTCATTTGTGATTTAGTTTTAAGAATATTAACAAAACGTTTTGAATTTAGAGAAAATATACAGAACAATTAAGGGGTATGCGTAGAAAGACGCACATGTCCGGGTTACTGAAAGACCTAGGGAGCTATAATTGGTAATAAATAGTTGTTAGGACAATGTTCTGTAACCATATAATCCGATATATAAAGTAAGAAAAAGAGTAGAGATCCTTGAATAGCAGTTAACATATAAATGAGAAATATGGGTCATACCGCGGTTTCCTGCTATTTTTCTTGTAGATCTATTGATATTAATGAGATCTTAATAAATAATAGCAACATCAATAAAAAATGAAGGGGTACACCAACAACATTGCTTATATCTCAGCTGCCAATAGCCCTGGAGAACTCAAAATGGCCTAAATTTATTGCTAGAACAATGTTTTATTGTCATGTGCTCAGATATATAAATCATGCTTTCTTGCAAGCAAGATTTAATAAATTTTGGTGAAGCACAGCCTTCAATTTTCATATTTTTCGAAACTTTATGTAACTTTCAGAAAATTGAATAACACGTGGTTAAGCTATCATACTGCATGGCATTAGTGCATTCTCCCATCATTCTAATGGAACCATTTTCAGCATTCTAATGATATTGTCAGCTGAGATATGAGCGATTTTCTTTGGTGTATCCGTTTTTCTCTTATTTAAATTTTATGAAGATCTCAGTAATATCCATACAACAACAATAGCCGATTATATCGTTACAGAACATTGTACTGATGCCAATTATAGCTCATTTACGTATACCCCTTAATTTTTCCGTATTCCCAACCCACTAATTCAAAAGGTTTTGTTGATATTCTTAACACTCATGAAACTAACACCAAATGACTTGTAAATTGTAGTTCAGGATGTAATAATATTGCCCTAGACACCATTTGATGCCATTTTCAACACTATAAGACTTTTGATTGCCATAATACAAGTCATTTTGCAGGTTAACCCATTTTTTCATTGTCTTTTCTCTAAAATTTGTTTAGTTTTCATTAAAATTCATGATATTGAAAATCAGATTATTCTTATATGAACCTCAACGCGACAAAATGTACCTTCGGACATTCTGACATTACTAGTAGAAAGCAGCAAAAAGCGAAAAAATATGTTATATGCGTTATAGAAATAACACTGTATTTGTAATCTTTGAACACTGGGCTACCAAATGAATGAGTTTTAAAACATATATATTGTAAATATTTTCAGTTATCTGCCCTTGTTTTAGCCCATAATACACATACTTTTCCTATATGTATCGTTAAACGGTAACCATAGCAACCGCATCATCATAAAAATAGACAAAATAATTACGACATATTGCCTGCAAGGTTGGTATGCTTCTATCTTAGCAATGGTTCTGACCAGTGCTTAAACAGTTTTTAGAAAATGCATCGAGTTTAGTAAGCTCTGCTAACATGCAGAAATGCATTACGCAACTTTGACGTCATTTTCCGGGAAAATGACGTCTGTATGGTTCAAATAGTAAATTGGTCATAACTCACAAAATAAATGAAATAATCTGATCAAATAAAGAGTAACAGACTCTAGAAACATCATACATTCAGCGTAACTTGGTTTATCTAATACTCAAATAATTGTCTGAAGGTACATTTTCTCACGTTGTGGCCCATATAATACTTCAGGGCCATATAACATTGCCATAGCATTCATTGAACACCTCTTTCAGCATCCTGGGTTGATAAACAGCTCTGGAACAAGCGATTTTTGCACATATACCCCCTATTGTTCCACAATTATTCTCCATTTTAATGTTTTTATTTTTATTTATCTATTCTTTTATTTTTACTATTTTGTTTATTTTTATGAATAAGTGAATTCAGTGCTTTAAATATGAGGTATAATGGTTGAATTGTTCAGTTCATGCATCACTATAAGACTAATTATAGTATTTTAGAGCATTCTATTGGTGGAATATGAGTATTTTTTGTAAGTACACCCTATTCTTTAGAATCGCATGAAAGGTGGTGTTAAAACTAAGTAATTTTACATCATGCAAATGATTTTGTTGCTGAGGACAATATTTGATGGCATAAAGGTGGTCCCTCTTACAACACTAACAGCCTTGAGAATTTGTCCCAGAGATGCAAGTTAGGCCATATAACATATGCAATACCTTGCAATGGTTATAGTTTTTTTCCCTCGTTTTTCCTCTTTTTGACATTTTATTGATATCATGAATATGCAAATGAGATAATCTTTATATACATGTAGGGCCAGTTCATTTATAAATCTGTCATATGATATTACTGGTTCAATAACAAAGTGCCACAATGGCAGTTTGGGCCTGAAATTAGTTAATTTTTGGATTTGTAACGATTATTTGCCTTTTTATATTTTCATTAAAATTAATGAATATGCAAATAAGATAATTTGCATTACTTATCATAAACAGGGGCTATGTCTAAGCTTTAAAATGAGACCAAGTACGGTAGTCTAGGATAAGTAACAATGGAGATATGATCAATTTTGTATGTGCACCTCCATGCTCAAGAATCTCGCTACGGTTGCCATGGAAACCATGCATTTTTTCATAGTGCAATTGAGTTTATCTTTGAGGACAAAAATTCTTTGTATTTCTGGGGTCCCGGGGAATGATTTGGCAACCATGAAAAATTGTCCTGGGGGCGCATCAATTAGCTCCGTTGTGGGCGTTTTTAGAAGAAAAACGTATGTCCAACGTATGCACGAACGAACGGATGACTGGATAAAGCAATATCCTTTAACCCATCGACTTAATTCGTCTATAGTGTGTATAATCAGATGCATTTCATACATTTTCTTCGCAAAAAAGGCAATAATACGATGTTTTCAATTGATTTTGATGGATATATGAATAATTCATATATAGTCAGATAGCCGCCATATTAATGACGTCATAAATCGACTCTGACGCGGCTGTAAGTGCGACGAACAGGTTTAATGTTATACATGTACCCCATAGATAAGTTTTATATAGGTCGTCATAAATCGTCAAGAAAATCGCACGAGATTCCCATTCGACATTGACTATCGTAATTATTTTGTCTACTTTTATGATGATGCTGTTGCTATGGTTACCGTTTAACGATAGATAATGGAAAATAATGTGTATTGTGGGCCAAAACAAGGGCAGATAACTCCAAATATTAAAAAATAATATGTTTTAAAACTCATTCATTTGGTAGCCCAGTGTTCTAAGACTACAAATACAGTGTTATTTCTAAAACGTATAATATATCATTTTTCCGCATTTTGCTGATTTCTACTAGTAATATCAGAATGTCTGAACGTACATTGTGTCGCGTTGAGGTTCATTTAATTCTGCTGTCAGGTTTGAAAATCTAGTATCAATCTTTTTCATGGCAAGCATTTGCACAAGTTAGATCATCTGATGTCTTCTGTATTGTTTCTGAATGTTAGAGGCGGATCATCATGGAAACATCTCTGTATGAAAACTACCCCTGATTTGCACCTTACATCTGTACATATAGTAAAACTAAAAACAGAGGAAATCAGGGGTAGGTATAAAAGTATCAATTTTAATATTTATAAATCCATAAAAGTATATATTGTGGGCATCTCTTAGTATCGACTTGATGGGGCGATCATGACAGATACTAGACTTTGTATGATGTTATGGAGAGCAAGAGTAGTTAATGCAAAAATGATGTCAAAATCAACTTTATCATGGAACACTTTGTGCAAAACAGAGATATTTGCTTCATTTATCTACCAGCCATTTACGATACAACAACATCCTCGCAGAATTCAACGAGTTTCCCTGACAGGTCTAATGGAAGCATTACCTTTGACTTCTGAGCATACTTATCAGGATGAAGTCTCCTCTGTAGATCTTTGTGCAGTTTAGATAATCGTTCAATGTCAACATCATAACCCTCTTCAAACCCCAGAGCCTGAAACAGAAAAAAAGAACATTTATGATTGTCTATGTTGCCTTGTTTATACTTACCTATCTGACTAAAAAGTGCTGTGGGCCCCCGCCCATTGGGGCCCAGGAAAAATAGATGGGCTGCCTGTGCCTACAGGCAAAGCTTCTAATCTGTAGTCTGACCAACCATCTGATTACTGGTTAACTGCTCAAGTTTGAGCCTGCCCAGGAAAAGTGGTTTAGTCAAACCATCCATACATATAAGCCTTATTGTCTTAGTTGGGTGGTTATATTTATGAAGTACATTTTGAGTGTCATGACATCGTAATGCTGGGTCCCATAAAATGGAGGCAGCGTCCCTACATGACCTTTTCTGTTGACTGGGACATAAAGCATCAATTCAAACAAACAAACAAACAAACAAAAATTGTTGTTATTACACCAAGGGATTATATACAGTCCCGGTAAAAAATCAACAACATATTCCTCTTTTCTCGGAGGACCCTAAGCTATTTTTCTCGGAGAAAGAACGCTAAATTTCTCTTTTCATTAAGATATTTCGCGTTTCGTTCAGTTGGATTTCTCGGAGAAACACCGAGAAATTTCACCGCGACCGCAGGTATTAACCGGTGAAAACAGGTAAGTCCAGATTTACCTGTTCGCGGTGTTTCTCGGAGAAATATTTGTGCACGATTGTGAAAATCGATTTTACCATATTTTTAATAATTAAAGTAGTTTTAGACCTTTAACTGATCAGTATTTATAAGTGTTTTTGTATATGGCACCTCTAACAGTTTTACACGTTTTGATAAGGCACATTAATTACTGAGCAAACATTCCACAATCTTCTTCACTGGTTTCCGTTACGGTTGGTCAGGCATGACTCGACTCGCATTTGACATACAAATTAAGAAGTACTTTGTTTCATCTCAATTATGTCTTTATCCAAGTAGTTTCATTTGTTTGAGCTAGGAAACATAAAAGCAATAGGCCATAAACATGTAGGAGTATAATAGGTAACCATTCTGCGCATTCTTGAATTTTTATTGTAATGAAATAAATGTTTTCTGGTTCTGGTTGTATGTCAAGCGTATGTATGTTACATGGAAACGTGCATGTAGAATGAAATGGCATAATTTCATCACATTGTCAGCTTATGGAGCAAGCTATTTTTGTAAAATTTTATTGACCCGATTACCCTGCAGCGATCTCCTAACTGCTATATGAATATGCATTACAACATTCTCGATGATAAGGATACACAGTATTTAACTAGCACAAAGTTTTGTCAATACCTCTAAATCACTCGTTTATCAGGGGCACTGTTCGCATAAACACTTTTTTCATACCAAATTTATGACCAAATCTTCACATAAGAATAAGGCGGATAACGAGAAAACAATTTATACACTTTTCTTTTTTTAAGCATCTGTTTTTCTTGCTAAATGCATAAACGCAAAACCTATTGCCATGCATAACGACAACTCCGCCATGAACATTTTGTGTTGGCGGCATGTTGTTTTTACAAGGTGCGGTCCGAAATGTCAAGTGCATAGAAAAGTGCATGATACATGGTGAAAAATGACAAGTAAAGACAATTTATCAATTACTGATAATTGATAAAGTAATTGATAATTAATCGAGTAAATTAACAAACGCATTTACATGTTCATGTGCTTTAAACCCATATACATTGTATGAGGTATACCTCAACATATTTACACACATCATGATAACATGTCCATGTAATGTATACCCCACTTTTATATGAGCCGCGTCATGAGACGCTGGACTTATACTCATGCGATAATAAAGTGCAGTATCTGCACAGCTGATCAGCGCCTTTGTTTTCACTACTCGGCTAGTACAATCCCCCTACCTCTTTAATCTGATATTTCTGTACGCTGTGGCTTGGCTCGGATGTACGTTACATGTAACATGGCTGTACATGTACGTTACATGTAACGTACAGCCGAGCCAAGCACAGCAAACCCCGTCGATGGAAAAGCATGCTCATCCACCAAGGGTGGTTTACTGCGCTATATACCTAACACTTACTCGATTCACAAAGTCTCGAGTTTGAAATTTGCATATTTCCAAGGGAAGCTATCCCGTTACATGATCAAGATGTTTAGATATGAATTTTTCACCGTATTCGATCTAATAAGTGCACTTGTTCCAAAAATCGCACATCCTGATCGTTTCCGAAAAACATGTGCAGCTCGACTAGCACACAGCTCAACTGGCGTATGGACATCTTACATCAAATTTACACGTTAAATCGCATTAAAACTTAACCTTTATTAATGTTTCCGTAGAAGGCAGGAACGAATACACTCATTTTACACGAAAACAAATACATGACCTTATATTTTGGTGTCAGTTTTAAAAATAACCGGGACCGTCTAAGTATAGAAACTTTAATATGCATGTGCATGAATAGAAAAATCACTGCGCAATATTGCTGTTACTAACGTCCTTGTCCTCAGCCACGGTTATGTCGGTACGTTTTCGTCGCTTTATGGTACTGTACAAGTTTGGGATGTCCTGACGTTCGAAATGGGCTACACAACATTCGTATTTGTAAACCCTTCACTTACAAAAACTACCGAAACAGCATCCGACACGCTATGAACTGCAGATACTTGAGTATGTATGTTTTGTATGTTTGATGCATCCACATTTATATCTCGATGTCGTAACACAAATGACGACAAAATAATGGTGCATACGTAAAAGAAAAATAAAAGAAAAATACTATCATAACCGACATTGTCCCAAATTCATGTACATGTAAAGAAAAGTTTGTATATTTCAGCCACTTACTTTGATGCACTGTGTGACATATCCTATACAAAAGTATTTGTTGCACATAATGCATTTTTCATCTAATAATATCAATCAGATTTAAAGAGGGGTGAAATAAAAATTTAAGACCATTAAAATTTCTCGACTGTATATACATGTACATTTACCATGTTCCATACAAACCGCAATTCTGCACAAGGTATAACAAACATGTAAATGTATTTATGAGGTTTTCCGATCTCTCCTTCCGAAAGCGTTGCTGCCTTTTGTGTCGATGATGTTTTAAAGAAATTATTTCATATACCGTAACTTTAAAATTACGAAAACATGCCAATGCAATATTCAGAGATGTTTAAGGAGGAAAAAAAAATGAAAATTTTCAGTAGAAAATGTTTGCTTTTTCTTATTCATGCTCAAAACATAGATTGTGGGTACACGTTATAACCGCCTCACCGAGGCGGTTCAAACTAGTACCCACAATCTTATGTTTTGGAGCAAAAGATAAAAAAATAGATATACCCCTGCATACCCCAGTTTTGCTTTTGATGGGATACACATTTTCCATGAAATGTTTTCCTGATGTAAAATGTTTGAACAAGAATGATTTTAATGATGCAAATGCATGTGCGTGAATAGCAATGTATGGACATGTACATTCATATCTACGTGATGTATTTAGCCGTCAATTGGGAGTAAGTCATATGACAGTGTTGGCTGCACGGTCGGCATTTTTATTTGCTTGACTTTTTATTTCACTTTAAGGCAGACAGCTTCCTTATCATGTGAAGGAGCAGTGTCAGCTTCGTGTTCATTAGAGAATGTGACACAAGAACATGACTGTGTATGCCGAAACACACTTCCTGGTAATGCTGCAAATTCTACCACTTGGCCAAATCAGTCAACAGTGATTTCTGTAAATTTTGTTGACCATTTATGTATGTTAATACCATGCAATATTACGGGTGAAAGGGCATCAATTTAGGCGATCCCATAAGTTCATGATTTAAACGGCTTTGTGGTTGTTCATGGAGAATAACTTTTGATGCAAATTCTTTCCTACTACATGTAGTCTCGATCTAAAACATACGAGTATATATACATGTACATGTACATGTACGAATGCTCAAATTATTTGCGATTTATATGGAACCATAATCTGAATATTTGATAACGGTTACGTTAACAGCTTACCAAGAAATGCTGGCGGGCGAGTAAGGTCCGAACATTTAATAAGACAGGCCGCGATGGTTTTACATGTATAGATAGTGCGTTCGCTTCGAAAACAAAAGTTGCGATTTCGATCTCCGGCCGGTATATTCATGTTATATTGTTATATATTTTGATGACTTGTGTTTGTCCTGACATAATTAAAGTAAACCGCCTGTTAAATCATTGCTATTGTACATAATTAAATACCTTTGATCAAATGTCATTAAACTTATTTATTCATTCAATGAAAATGATTCTGATTATCCACATAGTCACTAGAAGTGTGGTAATTTTATTCTTTGTCGGAAAGGACAATGCTCAAGGCGCGAATTTTTAATGACGCCCTTGAATTTTTAATGATTTTTTCGCTTCCATTCTTCTGTTCAAAGATCGAATAATCATGGATGATGTGAAAAGCAACACAACTGACAAAGGTCATCATAAATTTTAATGTAATCAAGAATATATTTATGTGGATTATAAGCCATCTAAACAAATACGTAACATCTGCAAGTTTCATACTTGCAAATACTTATTATTTCTTTAATTTATTGTTTTATATTTATTCAAAAATTATAAACATGCATTTGTCTTTTAAATTCCTCCGAGAAACTCCGAGAAAAAGAGTTTTATCGAT
Organism: Rugalucina vietnamica; assembly: GCA_964017185.1. NCBI lineage: Eukaryota > Metazoa > Mollusca > Bivalvia > Lucinida > Lucinidae > Rugalucina > Rugalucina vietnamica. Next base: position 41,246,052 of record OZ024876.1, read on the forward strand.
AAATCCAGGTAATTACCTTTCTCGGAGAAACACCGAGAAATTTCACCGAGAAACACCGCGAAATTTCGCGCAGACGATTTCGTCTACCTGGCTTATTTCGCGGTGTTTCTCCGACAAAAAAAAATTTCGTGTTTGCCATGGTTGCGGAGAAACGCAGAATATGTTGTTATTTTTTTACCGGGAGTGTATATATATATCATAGTTAAGCTGTAAAAAAGTCAATCTTCATAAACTGATATGATCAAGAAATTTTTGTCGACATGTGAGGGTCGACCACCATTTAGGTTTTCTAATGTAGAGAGCAGCCACAATATGTATCACTATCATTTTAAAACCAATGGATAAAAGTAAAATACTGCAATAATTAGAATTTTGAGACATTATTGTGTTGTTAATATCAGCGCCCTGTTGTGCCCCTTTTCATGCAGTTTGCACAGGCTAAATATATGGTGGTACCGTACCATTAGCCTGTAGGCTTAAGATACGGTTCTGTATCTCTTGCCACTGACAATTTAAAATGACTGCATTGTAGTGCATAATCTTAATTACCGCAAAGTAGTCAAGATCGCTTGGCACCTCTTGTACAACACCACAGTTACAAAAGAACAATTCTTTCTTAGTGTTAGTCTCTGATCCACATTTCCAGCATTTTCTCTCTTCAAAACTGGATGAGCAGTAAGACTTCTCAGAAGTCATAGACAGTTCGTGAGACACATTACATAACTTTGTTAGAGTGGCTGGCACAGAACACTTTGCACAGGTTCTTAGGTTGGTAAAGGCACGCTTTGTGGAGTTAAATGCCAATAATGTTTCACTCGACTGGATTTTTCTGCACAGACGAGGTTTAAGTATCTGTATGAGGCCATCATATGTGCAATATTTTATAACCTCTACTGTTTGTCTTAAGGGCGCAGCCATTTTTATAGTCATGTGACTTCAAAGGTTGAGGTTGTGGCAAAAATAAATAAAACCCGGGACTAACACTCTAGACCGGTATATAGGGTATCGGTTTCAAACTCCAAGCCGCTGTGTTCCACTTCCGGACGAAAGTCCTCTCAGAAAACAATATCGGAGAGCAACGGAGGTGTTGGCACTGTTGGGGAGTTTGTATCGGTTTATGGCCAACTAGTACTTTTGCTACTGTCTGAACACCAGCTTTCAGAAACTGCATTTTTCGAAATCTCACTTTTCTGAAACACCACAAGAAAAAAATGACCATGCCATCTTTTTGCAACTCATGAGTCCTAAAAAGTGCCACAAAAAGTTTGAAAATCGGTTCACTAATTAAATTATAATGCCCAAAAATCATTTTGAATAGGCGTTTTGCATGTGCAAGGTAGGTAATCCAAACACCTTAAATCCGAAAAGCAAGCAAATCTGTGGAAAAAATTTAAGAGTTTGGCACTCAGCTATGCATAGAAAACAATTTTGTTTTGGTTTGGTGCATTTCAGATGAAAAATAATCAATTAAGATTTTTTCCAGGAAAATAGTTACTTCCCTTGCTGGCGCTTTTACAATGGAAGAAGCCCTATTCTTCGCAGGCATTCTAGACAGGTGTGCGCTGTCAGTGCTGAAATAAAAGATGAGTAAATGAGATAAAGTACAAGATGAAATAGTGAGATGAGCAAAGATGAGAGGTTAAAAGTAGGTGAGAGGAGGGTTAAAATCAAATTAAAAACATCATGTCAGGATCTACGGCCTGGAGTGGTGCAGCTTACCAATTGCTTCCTTGAACGCTTCAAGGGTTGGCAAGCACACCACCCACTCTGGGAGAGCATTCCACTGGACAATTGCCAGGGGATAAAATGATTACTTGTAGTAATCTGCAGAGGTGTGACGAAAAGACATAGAGTGGCAATATTTGGCCACGCAGGTGTTGGGCTGGATATATTCGGGCATAGGCATTGCCACAAGGCCATAGACAATGCGGTAGAACATGCAGAGACAAGCGTAAACTCGTCTCGGTTGGATGGATCGCCAGCCAAGTTTTTCCAGCATCGCTGTAACACTCGACCTCGTGCTGAGATCACTTGTGGTCCATCGAGCTGCTCTTCTTTGTATTTTTTCGATCTGGAGTATGTTCTTTTTGGAAGAGGGGTCCCATATAGGGGGGGGGGCATACTCCAGTTGGGGCCGTACTTAAGTGTTGTAGGCAGTCTCTCTCACCTTGGGCAGTTTGGTACGAATGTTTCTTCTTATAAATCCGATAGTACGATTCGCGTTTCCAGTGATCCTGTCTATGTGTGAGTTCCATGACAAGAAAGTAGAGATGTCCACCCCAAGTACCTAGCACTGGGCACAACCTCCAGGACTTGTCCATGCAGATGATACAGATAGTTAATTGGGTTTCTGGCGGTTGTCACCCTTACCACCTGACACTTAGAGGGATTAAAATCCATGTCCCACCTGGACTCCCACACAGACAGGGTGTCGAGGTCATTTTGGAGCACTCGACCACTATCCGCGCCATCCATAGTGAGATAGACCGCAGTGTCGTCTGCAAAAATCTTACATTGGATACCAACTGTTGTGGCAAGTCATTTATATAGGTAAGAAACAGGGTGGGGCCCAGGACAAAGCCCTGTGGTACACCTGATGCAACGGGGACCGACCCTGATTCTTCACCCTCGAGAATTACTGACTGCGATATATTCCCCAGGAAGGCGCGAATCCAGCCAAGTGCTTTGCCGCTGATCCCGTACTGATGGAACTTCCAAATAAGCTTAGAGTGATTGACTTTATCAAATGCGTCTGAAAAAAATCCAGCAGTACTAGATCAGTCTGTTTGCCTGCACTTGCATTCCGGGCCAGGTCCTCAACAAGCATGGTAAGCTGGGTCTCACATGGCCGATTTTCTCTAAAACCATGTTGAAGCTCATACAGTAGGTCATGTGAGTTCATGTGTTTAACCAGTTGGGAAGCTATATGAATATGCTCAAGGACCTTACACAGAATACATGTGAATGAGATCGGTCTGTGATTTGCCCCCCTTCTTAAAAAATTGGAGTCACGAAGGCTCGGCACCAATCTGCAGGAAGCTTACCTGATTGGAGAGACTGATCAAATATTATTTTAATATAGGAGCTATCTCCACACGTAGTTCCCGCAGTAGAAGGGGTTTTATTTTGTCCGGACCGGCTGCTTTACCTGGTTTGATAGAAGCTTCATGACACCTTCCACTGACACCCTGAACTCTTCATGGCTGGGTTAGGGCTCAGAGTCTCAGCACGTAGGCTATCTGCTTCTATTTTATCTTCATCAGTCAGGTCCTGAAGCTTCATCTTACAGAGTCTGGATAGTGACAGTGGCGCTTTGTTGGTTAATACGGACTGGAATTGGTTGTTGTGGAGGTCAGCTTTTGAGTGTTGTCTGTAACAAGAATGTTGTTATGTTTAAGTGGAGGGGAGCCACACTGGTCTTGTCGGGAGTTTTTGAGGAATGAGAAAAAGGCACAAGTAGGCAAAGACCAGGAAAAGGCGCAATCAGAAAGAGATTCCCACTCCAAAAACCGAGGTACTAACAATCAGGCACTTATACCATGAAACATATTGTAAGCCGAATGAGCAGCTACTTTCCCAATAGGTGGCCACTCAGTTACCTTAACTTAATTAAATTTATGAAATCATACATAAGGCGCCAACAGCACAAAAAATTTTAAACACCAAGACATTAAACAAAAAGAACCACCACAGAAGTATCGCCTTGGAACGATCAGTAACACAAAGTTACTGGCGGGCTTAAACCGGTTTTACAGGATCCTAACCTCACCCTCAGCTTCTGCAGTGGTTCATAACATTTAGTAAGTTCTTCGGTCCTCGTGGTGAATCTCTAACTAGTCAATGAATCATCAAGAACAAACAAATAAATCATGATAAACATCCTGATGAATCAAAAACAAGGACTCACAGATTGAGTAAGCTGCCCGACGATGGAGATCCCTGGGCGCCGAATAACCTACTAACTCTGGAGCAAAAGAGAAACATCAGTTGGACCCCGGTGGGCCAAGCAACAGACAAGAAGCTCCGGCCCCAACCAACTAAAATGAATAGCTTTAAGTCGGGGCCAGCATAGAGTCTGACGCCCGACCCACCGGCGAGCAATTAAAGAAGGCAGCATAGTTATCAACCATGATTGGGTTAAAAACTAAGCATGCAGGCTGTCGCATAAGATTCAAGATATAACCTATACGTCTGTAACGTGTTATGATTTTTCTGAACTGAAAAGAAAAATCATTAATTCCTGTAAGTTTCTTAAATTTGTAAACTAAGTCACCAAAAAATTCAGGTTCCGAAAGGCCCTCACTTAAAAGCGACTTTAACCCAACATTATATTTGGAAATCAATTCATAGTGTCTACGATAAAATTTAGAAAAGGTTTTTTCGAAGTTTATGATACCGATAGCCCTGTTGGAGAAGTTTTGCCGTTAAACATTTATTTCGAGCGTTGAAGTCTGTAACATGATTGCAGACTCTAGCAAACCTAATAAGTTGCGAAATGTAAACACCATAAGAAGCACGACGAGGAACGTCAGCATCCAAAAAAGGAAAATTTACTATATCAAAATCAAAGTCATCGCGCTTATCATAAATTTTAGAAGAAACAAATCCATTTGCAACAGAAAGATGTAGATCTAAAAAGGGGGCTTCGGTATCTGAGATATTGGCTTTGTTCATCTGAAGTTCAGGTGGATAAATTTGATTGACCATACCTTCAAAATAAGGGTTGTCAATGTTCAAAAGGTCATCGAGGTACCTAGATGTGGAATTAAAAGCCTCGATAACATCAGCTTGATTATCATGGTTAAGAGAATCCATGAAATCTCTTTCGTAGCAGTATAAAAATAAATCAGCTACGAGAGGTGCGCAATAGCTTCTTGCTATCGCATTGTGAAGCTTCCTCATTTAAGCCAAGGGGACCTTCAAGGTATATCAGATGCGATGAATTGATTTTGCTTTTAATGGTCTTGCAGAGGAGAATGAATTTGGATTTCTTTCCTTGGTCTCCAGTTTTTTTAAGGACCTGTACAATTGATCTCGCTTTCGGATCATTCGACGGATCCCCTGGGTAATCCATGGTAATGAGGATTTTCCCCGGATTAATTTTGTGGGTTTGCACTGGGATGAGAATTTTTCCAGTGCGTCAGTAAATTCTGTCCAAAGAAGGTCTACTGTTTTTCCTAAGTACTCTGCTATGAATCTGTCTTTAAATTCAGCCATTAAAGACTTCAGTTTAGGCCAGTCTGCTTTTTAAATAGCTGGACTCTTCTGGGTTTCTGTTTATGAACAGAGGGTATTAGAGAGCAGTGGGCAGTAACCAGATCATGGTCTCCAAGGCCAGCATGGCACCCTACTTGATTTACTAGAGTGGGATTTGTAGAGTGGAACAGGCCTAAAATATTGTTTTGGCGGGTAGGTTCTGTGACCATCTGAACATAGTTAAAATCCTCTATCAGGTCTAAGAACTTTTCATAGACAGTATTCAAGGAAAAATCTGGTTTAAGCAGTGGTTGGTTCTCCGGCCATGTAAGGTTTTGAAAAGTTAAAGTCCCCAAGAAGCCAGATGTTGCCTTTTGCATGCTTCTGTACATCTTCAAGAGATCTTTTCAGTTCTAAAATACTGGTTAAGTCATTCTCACTGGGTCTATAGAATGCCCCCAATAAACAAGGGATGGGGGCCCTTAACCACGAGCTTTACCCATATCAGCTCACAGTCAGTCTGAAATTGTGGCTGTTCGGTGCAAATATAGTCAATGCGAACTCAAACTGTGTCAGTCTTCCTGTCATTGCAATATGGTGTATAGCCCAATGGGAAAATTTCACTACTTGAAATATCAGGGGATAGCCAGGATTCTGTGCCAACTACAACATCAGGCTTTTCAGTTTCGAAATCAGGAACTTTTTTTACTATTGACTGGAAATTTATGTTCACAATCTTCAATGTAAAAACCGGTTTAGATTTTGGCTTAGGCTTTATTGGAGTTAAAGTAAGGGGTGAGAGAGGCTGCACTAGGACACTGTATTTACTGGATGTGCTCAATATAGACATATCAGTAAACACGGAAGAGTCAAAGTTGGAAAGGCCGCACTGAAGGCAGTTCCACGAGTAACTATTATGTTCAGCCAAAACATCATGAATTCCGAGGTTCATTCCTTGACACTGAATGTGATACCATGTGTCACATGAATCACACTGGATGCTGTTCTGGTTTTGTCGAACAGCTTTAAATTGAGCAAGTACCACAAGGGTACTTTGGGGGTCTTGGGCCTGGGTTCATCTGCACATCATGAGAAAGTGTAACAAGGAGAAGACTGATATACAAAAGAGTAGTACCATTGGCACTTCTCTGTGGACATGTGTAGAGTTTCCTAGGTTTCAAGACCATATCCAAGTGTTTTTAATTTAATGCCCTGAGGCAGAGAAGTTTAAATGGGTCATGGGCTGTTTGGGTCTGTCAATCATCTTGCCAATCAATCAACATATTTCAACTGGTGTCTGCAGTTGTGTTTTCTGACAGGACATACGTCCGGAAGTGGAACACCGCGGCTTGGAGTTTGGTGCCGAGACGCAAACTTCCACTACCGGACGTAAGTCCTCTCACGAAATCGGAGAGCAACGGAGGTGTTGGCTGGCACTGTTGAGTTTGGCCGAGACGGGCAGAATTCAAGAACAGTACCGGGTTTTATTCACACCGGAAGTGGTCAAATCCAAAATGACTTCCAGTGGAACAAAGCGTCTGCTACAAAAGCTTTCATCTAAAGTAAAGGCCATTATATCGTATTTTTTCTTTATTTTTTTCAACTGAAAATATTCATTCTTGAAATGTTTACATTTACCCTCCGCTTTTATGTCGTGATGTCTTTTTTTACCATATATATGCACATGCACATGGTTTTCTTGCAAATTAAAGTGGTGGGTGGGGTATCAAGGTAGATTACAAGGTAAAACATAGTGAGATCAGTAAAAGCCGGGAACCGGAAATCAGGCGGAATAACCCAGTGTTTTTTCTTAGTCAAATCGTGTCAACTGGAAGTGCGTGGTTTTGACATTAAAATCGACTTTTGATGTTTTTCTTTTTTGTGGATCTTATAATGTATCAGCAAGTACCATTTTCGATGATTATCTCTGTTGCGATGACTTGATTGAAAATTTAATTTTTTCGCATTTTCATTCCGAATCAATCCGTATGTGATAAAACGAAGCTGTGCATGTTAGAAACAATATGTGACCAGTTTGAAATGAATACATAGCAGCACGTTGAAGCGCAAGCCAAAATAAATTTTGTTTACTTCATTTTCATACCTTGCTCAGTGGCCATATTGGATTTGGTACCTTGCTCCATGGCCATGGCCATTGCATAGCTGGGAACCTGTGAGGTCACTTACAGGTCACTGCTTGACCCATGCTCTGAGACTATTTGACCTTTTGTTTTTTTTTTATTATTTTTCAAATTGAACAATTTTCTAGCATTTAATTTGGTTGTCTGACTACTTAAAAAACTATTTCATGCAATGTTTTGCAATAGAACAATAAAAGTAAAAATGAATTGCAAGGTATTGTTTTGGGTTTGAGGCTATCAGTCATTGTCAACCATTGTCAACAATGGTGAAGGATTTAGTGCATGTTCCTGTTGTCAAGGCAATAGTTTCTCATTTAAATGAACTTCTTTGTGGAAAAGTGATGTAATTCTATATTTCTAGAGGACTGGAGACACCATTTTTGTAAAAGCTGAGCAGAAAAGTTGAGTTTGAAAAAACAGTTGGAGTCACTATAAAACACAAATTTGAATCACGGAAAGGAGAATCCATTGTATCACAATTGCGAACAGGCTGTGTGAAATTAAATGAATATCTGCAAAAGAGCTATATTACTCCCAGGGTTCGCGTTACCGATCGCCATTTTTCCCAAATTGCGACATTTTTTAAATCTGGCGATAGAAAATAAAAATTTCCAAAAAAAAAATGGCGACAACTAAAAATGACCTAAATTCGCCATCTACGGCGTGAATACATTGTCCAGAGCCATTAATTGTCCTAGTGTGCTTGTCTAATCATAGACTAATGGTCATATAATACCTTAATTATCGATCAAAAGACGGTAGCCAATGGAGTTTATTGAAAACAAATATTTGACACACGCTGTCTATCTTGCATGATAGTACCGCCCACTTGGTCATTTAGTCCAGCCTTTCTATTAAATATTCATTACACGTGATCGCTAGCTACCATTGGAGACCAGTATTGAGAATCGCTTTGGTTGACATCACGGAAATTTACCCATCATTGAAACACTTGAACAATTATGCCGGGTCAAGGTTCAACACAAACATGGACAACATTAATTGTCAGATTTGACTCGCAAACAATATGTCTTTAATCAATTAGGATTTCGCTATCAAAAGGGGGCGAGTAATATTTGTTTTTGCCGACTTTAATATTACACATTGGATACTTCATTTCAACACCTCTTTGATCTTCTTGTCAGTTTGTGTGTAATTAAAAATTAAATTACTGACTTTAAAAAACAAACAAAATTTTTGGTATGTTTTTGAAGTGCCGATCGAAAGCATATATAATCTCTGCCATGAAAGTTGATAAACATAAGGCTGATTTTGGTACTCCCGAAAAGAAGAATAAGTGTCCGAAAACGTTTGGCACCCCAACTGCATCCCAGTCATATCGAGACGAGTGGAAGAACGGCAACCCCTGGTTACGTTACGATGCTAAGTCTATGTTCTGTGACTTTCGCATTAAGTGCCAGCGTCAGAACATCTTCACTAAGGGTTGCAGTATTCTTAAGAAAGAATCTGTGACGAAACCCGTAAGTTAGTGACTGATTTCTTAATCTACTGCTAAAATTTTATATTCATACATGAACATGATGAATGGGGGTAAATAAGTCGAAAAACTATTGGCTCAATGTTTAAGATTTTTTGGCAAAAATGGCCAAAAGTTTGGCTCAAATGTTGAAGAAAATGGCACAAAAAAATCAGATTGGCGAAAATGGTGGCGAAAGAAAAAAAAATCCTAGCGCAAACCCTGACTCCCAGTGAGGTATTGTCAATTTGGCCTGTCACCAGTAATCCATTCAGATAAACCATTCAGATTCAGACTGAAAATGACAAATTTATGCCAATGTGGGGAGATTGAAACTGTGAAACACTTTTTATTAGAATGCAAGTTATATGAAAATGAGAGGGAAAAACTAAGAAGTAATTTGTTCAGAAGTTGTTGGATCGCCCATTTTGACATGAACATACTACTTGACCTGAAGCCAGATGATGAATTTAAGAAATGGAGGAGTATCATTTTAGAAGAGCTGGAGACATTTGTGGTGGAAACCAAGTGTTTCGCCACACGAAGTTCAAATTAAGGGTTGCACACCACCAATATACCGTGTGAATATACAAGTGTTAAGTCTCTATACCTGTGTGGCTATATGGCTTTATGGCCGAATACCAAGAATACCTGCACTCGCTTATATGCAAACACAGGAGGTAAACCTTAAACTAGAATTTTTTGCTGATAAACTTAACATAATCGGTAGGTAGGTAGCTAGGTAGCATTTTCTTAATGTCACTATGTTGCAGGTAGACGCAGACCTTCCGCTGTTGTTTACAATCTCCATGCATGTTTACATATAAGCATTCCGAATGTGTCACACAGCCTCAGTGCCAAGCGTGTACTAACCGGGAAAAAAAATGTTTTACTTTACACATCAAATTTTCAAAGACAAAATTCAAAGTGAAAAACTAAATCCTGCTCACCCTCACTTCCCAAACTGTTTCTCCAGATGATGTTCCACAAGAAAAGTCTCTGATTTCCTGCTTTAAATCCATATTTGCTGTGAGTTTTACACATTTAGTTAGCTCATTAGTGCCCATTTTTTGGTCCGCAATGCTCAGCCAATGCCAAAGCGTGTGCCGTGACGTCAAGGCACCCCGTGATGTCAAGGTCGAGTTTGGATACATTCATGTTAACCATGTGTAATCCTGTTTTATTCAGTCGGAATTTGTTTTGATCAAATAGAACCATCAAGGTCGGCAACGGAACGTAGTGGAGTGCGGTTTCGCAACTATGCTGCAGGTGGTCTGCTGAACATGCTGAAAGGGAAATTATTGAGTACATGACCAAAGTTTGATTCATAAAGAGGTGAAATTAATGAACAAAAAGCAAATAGCTCATTTACTTTGCATCTTGAACAAATTGACTTGGTCGCCTCTGGATTAACACAGACAGCTGTCTGGCACAGTCTTCACGAAAAGTGCCGGTCTGTCCAGGGCTTTTTCTGACCTTTTTGGGAAATGTTTGGTACCGATGATATTGGGAAAAAATTGTGTGATTTGGGGAAAATATACAACAATTTTGGGAAAAAAATAGTGCAATTTTTAGCAAAATTGGGAAAATTAACCTTTTAAATTGGGATTTTTCTGCTAATTGGGAATGTTTCAGGTCAATTAGGAATTTTTCAGCCAATTGAGAAAAATTTGGTACCGGAAACCGGACCCAGTTTTGTATAGAGAAAAAGCCCTGCTGTCAGTCAAAAAAGCAAACTTTTTTTTCTGACTGACAAAATATTTTATTCTGTCAGATAATTGTCCAGCCAAAAATACCAAAAATTACAATGATAATGTATGGAACTGTCCTACAAAATTGCCTTGTGTCCAGCAAAAAACTTGCAGTCTGCCAGACAGCTGTCCTGCAGCTGAAAAGAGATTTCATGAAGACTGCTGGCAGACCGCAAGTATTTGCTGGTCAAACCTCAAATCTGTAGGACAGTTCTCTATGTTATCATTGTAATTTTGGAAATTTTTGCTGGACATCTGTCTGACAGTTTAAAATATTTTGTCAGTCGGAATGAAATTCTGCTGGTTTTGACCAACAGACTGGCACATTTTGTGAAGACTGTTAACATAACCTGTCAATCTGTTCCTCTAAGTTGCTGCTGGAACTCCATAAGCCTTGGTTATCTTTTAATTGAGCATTTCATCTCCTTCACCTTCTGATAGGACAGCATATTTATGTTTATGAAATTTTTTTGTCCCCATGGGGTTGTCTGCCCCTGCCCCGGGGCTATATACATTTATATGACCATAATATTTAAACATCATCTCTGAAACCGCTTGTCCAATCAAAGCCAAACTATATGTGGAGCATCATGTCGGTCAGTTGTAAGCAGATAAATCACGAGCGCTACGCGCTAGTGATTTGATCTGCTTTACAACTGACCTCCAAGCAGTGAATTATTACTCAACAATTCACTGCTAGAGCTGATATATTTCTTAAAATACACTAAAGAAACGCACATGGAGTGAAATGACCACTCCTTAAATAAAATTAGTTGGTAGCATGTTCAATACAATGAAAATATGATGAGGTTATCAGGGTCATGTGACCTGGATGAGACCTTGAAGATGACATATGGCGTGAGCAGATGCAGAAGTCAGAGAATAATTTCATTGACTTTTGAGGAAATGCAAGGAATTTTAAGAAAAGGACAAAAAGGGTTTAGTAAAAATGGCATTTTTCAGCCTCGCTAAAATTGTGAGTACGAAATTTACCTTTCCAAGCTGAATTTTCCACATGTTTTATCTCAGTTTAATAGAGTCGTTGTCAGTGTAAATACACAAAGCGATGAGGTATTAATACGGTGGCACATTCTCAAAATATCTGGCTGCAATGCACTGCGGGTGAATCATATTGCGTGAAAACGTAAGTTTTGACGATAGATTCAGTGGAAATTTTTCTGATTCTGTGTGACAGTCTCCAGCTCAAAGTTTCTATTCAAAGAATTGCCCTTCAAACTTTATTTCTGTACAAATAACTGAGAATTATAGTCTGTCATTGCACTAGAAAAAGTAAAATAGCTCCCCGTCTCGGATACAGTTTGACAAGAACATATCTACAACCAGTCACAAAGAAAAAAATCAAATGCAACAGCCCATTTATTTCAGACTGTGAGACAATGTTTACTGAAAAAGAGACATTATGGTACAGAGGTATGTATCATAGATGTGATTTAAACTACTTCCTTTTTGTATTACAGACTTTTACCATAATCTCTGTTAACTCTTGGAAATCTCTGCAAATTGATATAGAAATAGAATTGCTTGATTTTTTTTTTCAAATTTTAACAAATTTGTATATTCAGAATATTTGTTCTTTCAATATAGGTAGAAATATCAAGTACAACTTAAACAGTCTATGTTGGTTTGAAAAAATCTAAACACAGGTTTCTTGTACTATTCTTCATAATGTATGATCTTATTTACGTATATTACTGCACAGCTGATCTGAGCCTTTGTTTTGGCATAGGTAAAAATATGGTTTTCTCATGAGGCGGCTCACTGTATTTCAGACCAAGCTTGTGACAATGATACCAGGGGATGGCATTGGTCCAGAAATCTCCGCGTCGGTGCAAAAAATATTCCAGGCTGCCGGGGTAAGTTACTATAGTTGTGAAAGATAGTTTGTCTTGGATTTCTTATTGAGAACAGATCTATACATGTACATGAGGAGATTTCAGTGTGTAAGTTGATTGAAGAAGAAAAATACCACAGGTCAGATAGATTGTTAGCCAGGTTGATCCTCACTTCCTCAGTGCACATTTCTTGAAGATTCGGTCATGAAAATATTTCCTCCTCTTTCACTGATTCAAGTAGAGAACACGATGCCAATCTTACTTGTTGGGTCTCTGAACAAGGTAAAATGGAAAGAAGCTGAATGGTATTTACCAGGAAAAAAACAGTTAGTGACAAATGGACTTCCCCATCATTATTATTTGGGTCAGTCAACTTCTATTTTATTTTAAGGGCATCAGCATCAGTAGTTTGAGCTTATCGTTTTAAAGGTCTTGTAGTTTGAAACTGTCACTTAAATCAGCAGATCAATCACATCATGGAAACATCTCCGTATAAAAGCTACCCCAGATTTCCACCTTACATATAGTAAAAATGGGGGGTATAAAATTGTCAATTTTTAATATTTATCGATAAAATCATCTATTGTGGGTATCTGTTTTCAACTCGATAAAGTGATCATAAAAGATACCAACAATGCACATTTTTATGAGGAATGAGCGAAATAAATGCAAAAAAAATACAATCAAATTCAGGCAAATTGTAAAACACTGTGCAAACGGAGATGTTTCCATAATGATCCAGATGTCTTTGTGGACAACATGAAAAGAAACTCAGATCTTCAGATTACATGGTCTTCTTGTGTACAAATGCTCTATCGGCAAGCTCGAGTGAAAGGGGCTGTATAAAGCTTTTAAAAAGGAATCTATTATGACTGAAAAAGCCACACATGTTCCCAAAGTATATGGTCTACATTATCTTTGATGTTTGTAGGTCCCAATCACCTGGGAGGAGGTTGATGTCACTCCAGTGAAAGGGCCAGATGGTAACTTCAGACTGCCCCAGAAAGTCTTTGATTCTATGGCGGTAACAAAGGTCGGTCTCAAAGGTCCTCTAGCTACACCAATAGGCAAAGGTCACCAGTCATTAAATCTAGCACTAAGAAAGTAAGCTGTCATTACATTTTTTTTTTTTTTTTTTTTTTTTTGAAAAGTCAAAATTGAGCCTTTGCATGGGAAAACCAACAATCTGGGTTTCTGACCAGGTCTGACACAAACCAGGCTGTACTGTCACAGAAGAAGGCTACAAGCTTAAAATTTTGGATTTAAGAAGAAAAAGGGATGATACTATCTGTGTAGCAAAAACAAAGACGCTGATCAGCTGTGCAGTTACTGTGTCTTCATTTTTGCATATGCAGATTGTTGGTTTTCTGGTGCGGTTGTTCAATTTTTTGTATCAAAACAATGAGGCGGTTCTAACAAGTACCCACATTCTGTGTTTTGGATCAAAGACAAGAACAATTGTATTCCACTGTAAATTCCAGTTTTACTATATAAAAGTGGGATGTAATGGAGTATTTATTTCATAGTCCTGTTTTCCTGATGGTTCTAGCCAGTTTGAATATTGAATGTTATCCTGGGGTTGGGTAGGCTAATGTTGATTAACATAATAAATTTTGCAACAGGAGTAAAGCTACATCTATCTATATGATTCTGAAACCTCTTTAAAGTATTATTAGAATTTTTTTGTTTGGTCTGTCATTATCTTATTAGGGCTATTCCAGGAAAAATTACATGGGGGGGCGGAACTGAACTTTTTTTTAGGGGAACCACCTATCTAACTTTAATTTTTTTATGGGTACCACCACTAAAATTGAAATTCCAATAAACCCCCCCCCACCCAGAAATTTTTTTATTTAACCCCCCCACCCAGAAATTTTTAATACTTGTTCGACGGAAAATTTCTCCATCACGTTTTTATCAGCGGAAACGGAAGTACAACGTTGAACTTGATTTTGCGATCAGAGGAAATCAAAGTCGTTTCGGCCGGAAGATGGTCAAAACGGCCCAAAAACAAAACGGCTCATGTTCTATCTAGCTGCCAGTACTTCTTAACCTCCGAACTTTCAGAAGTGACAGAGGCGGATGCAGGATTTCTCAAGAGGGGGTTCAAATGTAGAAAAGGGGGTTCATTTGCCTAATTTCACACAAAATCCATTGAAATTCCCCATGAACATGAAATAATTTGGGTCAAGAGGGGGGTTCGAGCGAACCCCTCTAAATCCGCCACTGAGTGACTACAGTATACCAAGTACTGAAGGGGGTTAGTTGAAGTAAAAGAAAAGAGTTTATACAGTGCGAGTAGAGGTGTTAGTACAGTATAGTTAAAAGATAAAAACAGATGCTTGAGATTAGGGGGAAAGCATCACTGAACTGTGCCATGGTGGGTAACATGGCTGTTTGGCGAGGTAGGGCATTCCAATGTGTGACAGTTCGTGGAAAAAAAGAAAATTTGTAGTAGTTTTTGAAGTGGTAATCAAGCTGTATGCCAAAGGATGGTTATGTCTGGAGTCTCTTCTGATATGTGGGACAAGATAATCACTTACTGGTATGGCAACAAGGTCATAAGTGACCTTGTATAGCATTATGAGACAACTATCAATGCGTCTTTGAGCCAATGGACGCCATTGAAGGTCTTTGAGCATAGCAGTGACACTTGGGTAGCCCACGTAGTAGCTCTACGCTGCACGGATTCTAACTTATTGATGGAGGTTGCTGTATGAGGTGTCCACACAATGGAGGCGTATTCCAGCTGTGGTCTCAGGAGTGTTTTGTAGGCTGTAGACTTAATGTTGTGAACCACTGCAGAAGCTGAGGGTGAGGTTAGAGCTCTGTAAAACTAGTTTAAGCCCGCCAGTAATTTTATATTACTGATCGTTCCAAGGCGATACTTCTGTGGTGGTTCTTATTGTTTTATGTATTGGTGTTTTCCATGCTACAATGGAAACTGACCATCAATTTCTCATCTCGGAAGGACTGTACAACAGGGAGATGTTCTATACTCAATACTTTATTCAATAAATTTCAACGATTTTGAAGCAAACATTTTCCCATCTCGGCGATAACGGCGAAACGACATGGATTCCATGGATAGAAATTAGTTGTTACAAAATCCTGTTAGCAACAGTATAAACACATAAACACGGTTCACCTTTGTATCCGTTTATGGGGTTGCAGTATTCAAATAAACTAAGACAATGGTTTCCAGGAAAATGGGATTGGTCCTCAATTGTCCTGGAAGAACCCTTGTCTGTTTCATCAAAATACCAAGAGGATGCTGGTCTGCAAATGCCTGAACCATACTATGACCATAGAGCATTTGCGAATGGCGGAGGCGCAAGCACCGCTATCTACCATCCTGACCAACATCATATTCTCCAGACACAAATACTGGGATTTCGGCAAACTCGAGGACTTCTGGTGATAACAGATACACACTTAATAGTGAATAAAGTGAACACTTAACAGTGAATAAAGTGACATTTCATTCCCCGGTGTAGCTGCTCTGTTGCCTCTGTTTTAACCTAGATCCATGTCGTATTTGTAAAAACGGAATGCATGCTTTTTGATACCAAGATAGAAAAATATTGTTTTCAAAATTCCGTTATTGTCACTATTTGACAGAAAGTTATCAAAAGTTAAGCATGTGATCTATTTCGCAAAGGACTAAATCAACCAACTGAGCAACGTTTGCAGTCATTTAAAATCAGGGGTGATAAAATGGTTCTGAGACTCAGAGACCAATAAAGCAACTTTTTTTTTGTTTTTTCCTTTTTTTGTTCTTCTTGATTGGCACTGTGTCTTAGAAAGGCTTCCACTTTAATTAACAGGTGTGAGTATAATTAATTATCAAAACAAGCTGTGGTCTTTGAAGTGCACGATCAATTATTGGCTAATTAATTGAATCATGCGTTTGCAAGCAACCCATCCAGCCATCCATCCACCATCCATCCATCCAGCGACTTACCTTCTAAGGGCGAAATGACCCACCCCTAAAACAAGGGGGAAACGACCCGGGGAGACTGGGATTCCAAAAAAATCGGTAAACCGTAACGCCGTTTGGCGCGGAACAAACAAACAAACAAACACTCCACATTGTTTACCTTTAATACAAAATACAAACAAAGTCGTTTTCGGGAATAAAAACCTGCGATTTAACGTGAAAATGAGTTTATTTGTGGCTTAACTGACCCACCAGAAATAAATCCATCTCGGAATTAACCCTACCACCCAGGAAATTGAAATATCAACGACCCCGACGACCAAGGAAACTGAAACTGTCTGAACACCGACCACCATGATGAAAAAAATTTGGTTCAGTTCCGTGTCTCCCAGGTAAATTTTCCTGGAAAAGCCCTTAGTTAAGTGGAACTTAGACCTGCTATTAAGAGTTAGGTATCTTATTTGTTAAGTGGAACTTAGACCTGCTATTAAGAGTTAGCAGGGTTTTATCCAAGTGATGGCTGAACACAAACATGGAAGTGATGGCTCAATACAAACACACGAACAGTGAGAGGCAGAAAATCATGTTGTTAATCTGTTGTATATGTTTACTCACATACAACTTCTGAATAGATCCACATGTTGCAGAATTATGTGGGTTTGTATAAAAATCTATCTTGCCTATCTTGCATTGCAAGCCAAGTTACATGTATTTATTAGATACAAGTCAGGAGTCAGGAAAACCATACATGTGTATTTTGGAAATTATAGCTATATATATATATATTATGGAAACTATTTCTAGTATGATGTTAAATGAAATAATTTAAGGGTAAATCTCTTCTAGGATGCACCTATGATTCATTTGAAATCCTTTCAAATTGCAAACATTTTGTGTATTCAAAAGTGATGTCATTACACTTCAATTATCTTTCAGAGCGTTTAGTTTATATGCCAATGTACGCCCCTGTAAATCTATACAGGGTTACAAGACGCCGTATGATGATGTTGATGTTGTCACTATACGGGAGAATACGGAGGGAGAGTACAGTGGTATTGAACATACGGTAGTATAACATTTTAGCTTGTCAGTAAAAATGTGAAGGCAATCCCCACATGGCTGAGTGGTTGAATGCGCCGATTTCAATTTTTTTTTTTACAACAAAATGTCCATTTTTGTGCCTCCATGCTTTGTTACAGTTTCTGTAACCTGTCCCAAATTTCCTGGAAGTAGTCTATGCAATCATTTTCAAGGGAGATTTTATTTTCAAGCCTTTTCCTGTTCATAAGTTTAGTATTAAAGTAAATTTCACATTCAGCTCAGCTGAACATGAAAAAAAAGTTTTATAACCTTGTGGCATGGTCAGAAACTCTCAGAGAAGGGTTTTTTCATGATGTGAATTATTTCAGATTGTTGATGGAGTTGTTCAGAGTATCAAGTTAATCACAGAACAGGCTTCCCTCAGAGTGGCCGAGTATGCCTTCAAATATGCCATGGAGAACAATAGAGATACAGTCACAGCCGTTCATAAGGCAAACATAATGTAAGTTACATCCATTCTGTGAGAGTCCTCTGTGTCTCTTTGTTCAGTCTGTCTAAAGAGACTGTAATGAAGGTGCCATCTCAAGTTGACCCTAGCTGATGATTGATGAGTGGGACATAAAAATATAGGGAGCAGCTATGGTTTCCAGTGTTCAAACATTTCCTGGATCACAAGGAAGGTGCTTGAGCACAAGGCTGAAAAAAAAACATGGTTCATCGCTATTCTTGCGTTTTAATACTTACTTAAAATCTCTTGGGAATAGCGTTTTACAAAGTAACAGCTCACTGAAGACCGCTTCTTCAGCGTTGGCCATTTTGTTTCTACTGAACACAGTGACATCACATGGCTTTGACCTATGATGTTGACAGGTTTTAGCCAAAGCCCATATACAAACAGCACATGAATTTCATGATTTGAACATGGGTTTTGAACACAGTTTCCGACCTTATTCAAAATGGCTTCAAACAGCTATGTGCATAGATATCTATTTGTACGAATATGAAATCAACTGACCATTAGGATCCTCAAGAATATTTCTGCAGTTGCATTTAGCTTAGAGCAAATTAATTTTATTTTATAGTCGCTTCTGAAAGGTGTTGGCAGAAAGGCAAGCTGTGAAGACCTAATTACACATAATTATGTAAAAATGTGAGCAGGTTCATACATTTTCCCTACTTTCGAATAGATAAATTAATTTACAATATAGAAAAGTGATTGAGAAAATATAATTAAACCTCCGCACCAGAAAACCAGCAGTCTGCATATGCGAAACCGCAACAGTAACTGCACAACTGATCAGCGCCTTTGTTTTCGCAATATTGATAGTACAAGTCCTCTTCTTCTTTAATCCAAAATTTCAAGCCTCTAGTCCGCATCTTTGACTGTACAGGCCAGTTTGTGTCTGACCTGGCCAGAAACTACATTGTTGGTTTTCTCCTGCAAATGCTAATATCTGAATCCCTACATCTCTTTCTGTAAATGTGTTTCTTCTCAGGAGGATGTCTGATGGATTATTTCTGAAATGCTGTCGACATGTAGCAGAAAGCAACAAAGACATCAAATACAGAGAAATGTACCTTGATACAGTCTGTCTCAATGTAAGTAGACATCAAAAGTGATCCATTACAAAAACTTGCTCATGAAATATACAGGGTTTTTCACCTTTAAAAATGATGAAAATTTTATTGTAAAAACTTTGATATTTTTAATACTTTTGCTCAAAACATTGATTGTGGGTACTCATTAGAACTGCCCCACCCCCAAGGTGGTTCTAACGAGTACCCACAATCTTATGTTTTGGATCAGGTTACCCAGATTAGGTTACCCCAGTTACTATGTGAAGGTGGGGTTATAGGGGGTTCTAATTTCATGGACATTTTTTCCTCATGTCTGCAAAAAAATAGAATATTGTATGCCAGGCCACTCGCTTGTAAACCAGGGGTCATGGTTTTGATCCTGTGCTTCTAGTCTTTCAGATGTGACTTGATAAGAAGGACCAGTCTCCATATGACCTTACATGTAGCTATTGACTTTAATAGACTTAAAATACAAAGTTAACCAATTGACCTTTAGCAATGTTTCTTGTGAATGGCAACACTCCGCTTGGGCATTGGCAAATGAAAGCCTAATATTTTGAGTTTCTGTCCTGGTCTTATACAAACCAGGCTGCATAGCCATAGAAGATTGTAAGGGGTTCCAAATTTTAATGAGGAAGAAGAGGTATTGTACAAAAGCATAAACAATGGTGATGGGCTGTAAAAATTGAAAATGTCCAGTTGATTTAACAAGTACCCCACAAAATGTTTTGGAGCAAAATTAAGAAAAATGCACTATGTTGACTACATAAAAGTGAGGTATAAGAGGTTGTACATTTCACAGACATGTTATCCTGATGTGACTAATGTGTTTTCCAGATGGTTCAAGATCCCTCACAGTTTGATGTGTTGGTCATGCCAAACTTGTATGGAGATATTCTAAGGTATTATAGGAACTGTGACCTAAAAAAACTGGTCTTCTTGGTTTCTGGCCGGATCTGACACAAATCAGCCTGTGCGGGCTCAGAAGAAAGCTACAAGCTTGAAATTTTGGATTTACGGAGAAGAGGGACTATACTAACTGTGTAGCAAAAACAAAGGCGCTGATCATCTTCTGAAAGACAAGAAATTGAAACATTTGTTTTATCAGGACTGCACTGCTCTATATTTTAGAATTTTATCCTCTAATCTGTCTCAAGACATGTAATTTATTTTTATTTGGGCATAAGCTTGTGAGAAATAGATGGGCTTATTAATGTCCCTAAAGCTACATAAAGACTGACCATGTCTGACACAACTGGTTAAGTACTTAAGAAACATTTGTTCTGGTTTATCTTTCAGTGATCTCTGTGCTGGATTGATTGGTGGTCTCGGGCTAACACCTAGTGGCAATATTGGAGAAAGTGGGGCTATATTCGAATCTGTAAGTCTACTCTTTGATTGCCTTCCACACATGTAATTTTAATATTTTAACTGTAACTTACTGTGGGGGTGTGGTGGCCTATGACAGAGGCCAGGGTCTGGGGGTATAAGCGTCCTTGTGTAAGATATTTGCTCCCTGTAGTATTGGATAAGTACCAAGGAGGCTATAGGCTTAGCCTGGACATGACAGAAAGTTGATGACGGAGACTTTGTACAACAACACAAATAGATAATGGGCCCCTCCTATTGGGGCTGTGAGAAATAGATGGTTTGAGTATAGGGGGGCAAAGCTTATAGCCAACTGACCAACAGCATGACAACTGGTTAACTGCATAGAGCCTGCTAAGACAATCAATACATATAAGCCTTTGTTATGTACTTGAGTGGTTATATAAAAGTGCATTTAGCATGTCATGATATCCAAGTGTTGGGTAGAAGCCGCCTCCCGCACCCCTCCGAAAAAGAAAAAAAGAAAAGAACAAGAGGCAACATCCTGACATGACCAAGCTGATGGCTGGGATATAAATCATTATAGCTAGCAAACCAATAGATAATGAATAGTCTACTGATAAATGTGGATAGCAGCAGCTTCAGATACACATCTTATATGTTGCTGGGCTTGTTTTTATGACAAATAACACCAACAAATTGGTCTTGTAGTAGAGTATAGGCCTCTGAATTGACAGGTCTTGGGTTGAACCCTACCCCTGAAATACAGCATCTTTGAGCCAGACACAGTTACTCCCCAGTACTAATAGTGCTTTGTTTCCAGGTATCCAGAAAGTGTTGGTTCGATCACTTCAAAACTGAAAAAAAAATGTTGACTTTAATATTTGAAGGTCATTATATTACCAGCCCTGATAGCTCAGTTACAGTGTCTGCTTTGTTGTGTTATGTTGTGGCTTTGCTCCATGGCCAGGCCATACCAAAGGTGGTCAAAAATAGTGGTATCTTGTTTGTTGCTCAGCGTTTTATGTCAAGCACATCTACATGTCTGTCATGTTGGTGACTTACACTTATCCCGACTTAGTAATGGTAAACTCATTTAAAAAAAAAAAAAAAGCAAAGAGACGAAATGAGCCAGTGCGTGAGAAAACCAACAATTTTGGGATTCTGACCAGGTCCGACACAAATTTGCCTGTACAGTCACAGAAGAAGGCTAGAAGCTTGAAATTTCGGATTAAGATAATTAAGGATTGTATTATCCTTGCAGCGAAAACAAAGGCACTGATCAGCAGTGCAGTTACTGCACAGCTGATCTGAGGCTTTGTTTTCGTCCAATGCAAATTGTTGGTTTTCTTATGTGGCGGCTCAAATTTCCTTTCCAGGTGCATGGTACAGCCCCTGATATAGCGGGTCAAGATAAGGCTAACCCTACAGCCCTGTTGCTGTCAGCAGTGATGATGTTAAGATACATGGGTCTCACAGACTATGCCAGGAGGATAGAATCATCAGCTCTGGAGGTCATCAGGGAGGGAAAGGTGGGTGTACTCTTCATAAAATGAGCCACAACGTGAGATAACCGGGGTTCTGGGTTTCTGACCAGGTCTGACACAATCCGGTCTGTGCAGTCACAGAAGATGGCTAGAAGCTTGAAATTTAGGATTTAACAGGAAATAGAAATGTACTATCACTGCAGCATAAACAAAGGCACTGATCAGTTTTGTTTTTGCACAGGCAAAATATCTGTTTTTCTCATGACACAGCTCAAATGAGATCACCTAGGCAGGTAAATCTGCATCAGATCAATCCAGATAAAGAACTGACACTTTGATCAAATTTTGGAAATACATGTACATAAACCATTACAAAACCTAGGAAGCATTGATGGCCAAGTAGGTCTACTTATTTAAACTTGATGGTCACAAAAAGTCATGTTTATTTATTTATCCTTGATGATCAAGTATAAATAACGACAAGAATACATTTCTTTTTATTTATACTTGATGGTCAAGTATACAAGTCTGTTCATTTATACTTGATGGTCAAGTATTATACAATTCTGTTTTCTTATACTTAATGGTCAAGTATACAAGTCTGTTTATTTATACTTGATGGTCAAGTATACAATTCTGTTTATTTATAGCCCGAATGAATGTATTCTCACATTACTTAACAGTAAAACTAAAAGTTGCTAAAATATCAACTGAAAAACAGGAAACTTTTGTACTGTTTCTAATCCTTGAATATCCTACTTCATTCTGACAAAGAATCAAGAAGTTCTATTGATTTCTGACTTTTCACAAACTTGGTAAACAAACCCTGCATAAAGTGGCCATCTTGGATTCAGAGTAATGTATTCCCACGTTACTTGTGTTTTCTTGTGGAGGAAAAAAATTGTGTTCAAGTCATGTGATCAAAACATGCCAAAATATTTAAAGCAATGTGTTGACAGTCTAAATTTATCAAAATGAGATGAATTTCTTTCGTTTTGGAGGAGAAATAAAGTCTAGAATAGAAGGGGTATTACAGGTCTAAGGAAATTTAATTGATTTCCATACCATTTTTTTTTTTTATTTAATTATTATTCACCTGAAAATAGGATATGTTTGATAAACTTTTGGTCAGTGAAAGGTTGATATTAAAGTGACATATTCGTTTGGAAATGCGGCAAGTTGTGGTCATAGTGGTGCGTTTATTCAGAAAATACCACTTGCCGTGAGAACACATTTAGCGTGAGAATACATTAAGTCAGTATACTTGATGATGACGTATATAGAGGATCTTACATGAGTGGTCATTTCATATGAAATTTATTAAACAAGCCTTTGGCAGGTTTTATAAATTTCATATGAAATGACCAGTGGCGGATTTAGAGGGGGTTCGGGTGGTTCGCTTGAACCCCCCTTTGGAAGCAAATTATTTCAATTTCATGGGGAAATGTATGAAAAATCAGGTAAAATGTTGAAAAGGAACCCCCTCTTGATGGATTTGAACCCCCCTTCCAGAAATCCTGGATCCGCCCCTGATGACCACGTTTTACCATACGACTCTCAAAAAAGGATTTAAGACTTAATCGCTTTCAAAGTGGATGTATTTTCAAAGAAAATTAACATGGTTGTAATGGACGTTGTCAGTGACGTTATTAACCAAAGTTAATACGGGGTAACGCGTGGTCATAAACACTTTTTATTACTTGATGTTATCCACTGGAAAACAGCGACGTCATATGATAAACATGTCTATTTATTTTTCAGACTTTAACTGGTGATCTCGGTGGCTCGGGCAAGTGTTCAGAATTTACCAATGAGATCTGTCGTAAAGTAGAGGCCATGTCCTAGCAGAACAAACCCTGAAGCCTGCATAATAGTCAACACCTTTTTAAGATCCAACATCACTAAACAGAATTACAAGCTGATATTATATGAGCTGCATCGTGAGAAAACCAGATTTATGCATATGCGAAAACAAAGCCACAGATCAGCTGTGCAGTAACTGCACAGCTGATCAGCACCTTTGTTTTCGCTAAAGTTTAGAACAATTCTTCTTCTACTTATATTTAAAATTTCAAGCATCTAGAAATTTTCTTTGACTGTACAGACCTGTTTAAGTCAGGCCTGGCCGGAAACCCTGAAGACTGGTTTTCTCGGGTCTCGGCTCATTAAGAGTTCAGCAGGCCATTAAATGAACTGACTGCCGATTTTATAATAGTTTCATTATGAGAAATATTTCCAGCACTAGCATTGGTTGTAAGGGAGAGGAGGGTGTGCTAGTGGTTGGTGCTGAGACTTGATCAAATTGTCCAGGGGTTCAAATCACTTGTGCCCCTAGCCATTGTTCTAGTACATACCAGGGAAGCAGTGGGTCTGCTCTGACATAAAAAATTATTGACCGAGTTTTTAAACTACAAAACAAACCGTATCAGTTGTAAAATTAAGTGTAGCAAGTGGAACCTGTGCTTGTTAAGTGTATTTTAAGTATTTATGTAGATTCCTGTATTAAAATACAGTGTTGGTTTGCTTTCAGTGTGATATTCTGAATAAATATTGTTACATTCACGCTTACTTTGTGTTCATTTATAATTCGAATGCCACATAAAGTACATCTTGATAGCAAGCAATGAAAACAACAATTGAATGTAAATTCACTTTCATCAGAATTCCGGTTGAAAGTGTGATATTAATAGTATTAAATCAGCTGTCAGAGAATAATTCTCAAATATCAAGACAATCTCCATATCTCTCCATTTTAGGAGACAAATCATGTTTAAAAATAGTTACATCCAAGAAGAATAAAATGTCCCCCTACTCCTGTTTTGGAGACGAAACATTTCTCCAATTCGGGTGACAATCTCCCAAAATGTATTACCATATTCGTCCAAATTAGCACACATGCTCCAATAAGTGCACACCCTTGTCATTTCCGAAAACCGTGCATAAGCACATACTGCTTATCATATTGGTATTTTACTACAGTTTTACACATTTATACCATACTAGCCCCATTAAAACTTAACCTTAGTTATTTTGAAAAGTGCACTGTGTGCTAAATAGAATGAATATGGTATTTTCAGACTGTCTTGCATATTAAAGCCAGTTGGGCAGACCATGAAAATTTAAATTTAATCTGCTGCATCAAAAACTTCACCGTTGCAATTTGCATAGAGTTGCCTGACATTCACTTGTGTAGTCAGTAGATTTCAAACTTGGAAGAATTATTTTTTGTGATTTTATTGTTAAGCATTGCTTGTTACAGTTTTACAATAAAATTTCAGCAGAATCTTAAGCCTTTTATTTAGGTCGTTTCCGGTCTCCTGATCGGGGGATAATTTTTTATCACATCATGTTAAATATGATCAAAATATTTCTGGGGTCCCCACCCATTGGGGCCCATAGAAAATAGATGGGCTGCTTGTGCCTCCACCTCCAGGCAAAGCTTATAAACTACTGACTGAATTTTACTGTTAGAAGGTCTGAGCGTAAGCCTTTTGGTGTGCTTCCAAGCACATTTTGTGTCATCACATCCTACTGTTGAATACATGTCCCATTAAATGGAGGCAACGTCCAGACATGACATAAAGCAATTCAAACAAAAGGTTTCAATGTCTCCTGACAAAGGGAATATCTCTTTTTTTTTAGAAATATCACTTGCTGGTAGTGACCTAAGATGCTGGGTGAAATGACAACAAAGCCCTGTCAGACTGAGAAAGTCCCAGAGAGTTCTTTGTGTAGGTTAAAGTGAAGTCATAGGAGAGACATGCTCTGGGGTCTAGTACTAGTGTTGGTGTCCACATGACACAATATTCAACCTTGGCTAATAAAAACCAAACTTTACATGGAGCATCCTAAGGAAGGGACCAGAGGACCATTGGTCTTGAGAACACTCACCTGAGATTTGGTCTTTGAATAAATGACTTTGAATATACTCCCAACAACTTCATTTAACTCTTTATTAAACCGGGACACAACCTATTGGTAAACTTAACAACTTTTCTTCATTGAAAAGGATAACTAAATTAGGTCAAGGTCAACCAATGCTAATGATTTATACAAACTGTGATAAGCCAAAGTCCCTGATGTTGCAATTGGTTCACTGGTACAGAGATCACAGTATGGGAGCGGAAGTGAACGAACAACTGCGATTGTACAGGACTTGCGACTTTGTACAGTGACGATCAGTCACTTGCACTCAAAAAGTAATCATGTGGTGTGTTAAAATGTTTACACGGCAGCCATGAAGGTTGATTTTGTTACTGGAATTCTGTTTGCGTAAGTTTTTACATATTTATCCCTTTCATTGATGACAGTGACATAAGAATCAATGACCGTATCGCTTGAAAAAAACAACATTGATCAGTAGACCTGGGTGTTCCCCCGATCTGGCCTGCTTTATAAAACAGTGTATTAAAATATGAAAACAATATCAAATGCTTCTTTTTTATATGTCCTGTAATCATTCAATCAACTATGTGGCGGACAGTCGGTGAAAATGTGAGTAGGTGCGTAAAAGGCATTAGATATCCGTTCAAATGTAGGTCAGTATTTTTGGGTCAATTGTACGGTCACTTGTACTTTGATTGAACAGTCTCTTGCGATCAAGAAGAATTTAAATTGAACGGTCACTTGTGCTCGTGATTCTACAGGTGTAATATTAGAACATTCTAGGACAACTCTGACTAGAGATTATATCCACTTACTACACGCACTAGCATACTGCTTTAATTAGCCTTTTTAAAAGAGTGATAATGGCTGAGTGAATGATATTAGTTTCTACAAAATGTGGCAAACTCTTCACTTGTTTATCATCGAAGTGAGCACATTATAACGCATCAATTTCTGTTGGCTTTTTGGCATTTGATATAGATGAAATGCCAGTTAAATAAGAATACTAAACAACACCTGCTCTTCATAATGTACCGGCACACGTGTAGCGCAGTCAGATCGACTCAAACTTTGACCAGTATCGTATTTTTTTCTGTTATTTCAGGCTATGTTTGATTGAATTTATCAAGATGGATTCCACAATCAAATGCTACTACTGTGACACCTCTTCGAGGGGTTTTGGCGATGCAATAAAACATTCTATAGACAAGCATGAAAACCAAACGTTGCAAGTCAAGATAGAATCAGCAACTGAAAAATTCACAAGAAATTTTACGACACAAACCCGGCTGTACAAGCACAGAAGATGGATAGAGACTGAAAATTTTGGATTTAAAAAGTAGAGGAAGTGTAGCGAAAACAGGCGCTGATCAGCTTCGCATTTTCTGCGAAGCTGATCTGCGCCTTTGGTTTTGTATTTGCAGATTGTTGGTTTTCTCATGAGGCGGCTCAAATGATGCCTATTAAGCTTATCAGGATAGTGCTTCTTGCATAAACAGCACTGAATTATACCCATGAAGGAAATAAAACTATTTCCACGGCGGTATGTCTGCTTTGGTTCTTTGATAACATTTCATATGCTGCTCCCATATTTTTAATAAAATTCAGAGTACCTCCCCTGGGCATACATTCTGTATCTTGTAACAGTTTCTGAATAGCTATCATTTTGGAAAAGCTGCTTACTCGATTGACCCTGCGTTATTTAAATGTAACAATACTTATTTGCAAATTCATTTGCTTTCTGTCTTGATATTATTTAAAGAACGAGACTTTGGTTCTGATTGAACCAGTTCCTGTACACGGGTGGGAGCTTAGAACAATAGGATTGTATCACAATAGGATTGGTGTGATAGGGTTAAAAATAGACACATAGGTTGCACTAAGTAATATTCCATCACAATAGGATCGGTGTGATAGGTTTAAAGATTGACCCACAGGTTGCACTAAGTAAATTAAAGCGCATTTCCAAAATTATACCACACAAGTGATCGTTCAAGTTAATCGCAGTTGATTTGTACAAGGGATCATCTGATGACAGCAGGTGACTGTACAATTATGCTTTTCGCATGATCCGTATTTTCAAAATTTCACGAATTGCGGTTGAATGTTTGAAAATGGTCTATATACGCTCTTATAAAGGGATTCTGCCAGAAGAATAAATGCTAAACAGAAACGAACTTGTTTCTTTAAACACGTTTTACGGATATTTACAATGTTGTCAAACAGACTTCTGCTAATGATAGACAGGTGATCAGAACACAATTTCTTCTCATGCAGTATCAAACCCAACATATTTTGTAGGTCGGAAAATAATAAAAACATTAACTCACCGAAAACATGTAGCAAAACAAATATAGTTGACTATCCTGTGTGACACTTACACATTTCGCTACCCGTGTCAATACCACAAGTGACCGATCGTCACTGTACAAAGTCGCAAGTCCTGTACAATCGCAGTTGTTCGTTCACTTCCGCTCCCATACTGTGGAGATTTATAAAGGGTTTTATCATGGTGCCCATCTTGGTCATATGACTTGGATCAAATACAAGCTCATGTTTCCCTTTCTGAAGTCTCCATATAAAGTTTGATTTTGACTGGCCAAGAGATCTAGTAAGAAATCTGGAAATGACCTTGACCTTGAAAACTCGCGTAACTATTAACACAATAACTCTCAGGTCACAGGCCACAAAACTTCCTAAAATTGTTATGTTCAATACACTCTTTCTGAATGAAAAGCATATGTGACCAATTTTGACCTTGCTGTAAAATAAGGGTCAAAATTCATGTAACTCCGCAGGTTATCTATGGTCAAAGTATGAAAGCTATCTAGTAAGTGAAATATTATCATTGTACCTAACATATTGTGATTTCTAAGACCCATATTAGGTACACATCCAGTTCATTTTCTACATTAAAGAAAGCTGGAGAATGAATTTACAATGGAACATCCATCTAGTGAACGAGGGTCAGAAATTACAAGAATTAACACATCAGTTATTATAATTGAGCCGCCATTTTGCATATGTGAAAACACAGACACAGATCAACTGTGCAGTAACTGCACAGCTGATCAGCGCCGTTGTGGATGCTACATAAATAGTACAATTCCTCATCTATTTACATCCATAATTTCAAACATTTAGCATTCTTCTATTAGTGTACAGGACAGTTTGTGTCAAGACCTGGTCAGAAACCCCTTAGACCGGTTTTCTCGTGTCACAACACAATTGATCTATGTTAAGATAAGCAACCCAGATTGGAACTCTTCTTCAGTTTTTTTCTCCTTTCCTGGTTGGTGGGTAGTGTTCGTCATGTTGGTGATAAATGTTCATCCTGTAGTAAAGGCCATAACATAGGCCACAACCCATAGCACTTGTGCAACAGTTGTTTAGATGGAAATTATATGCACAAGCATTACAATCATTTTAGAAACATTTTATTAGTCTTTTTCTGTCAGTATGAAAAGGACAATTATGAAAATGATAATGATTGTTTACTATAATGTTAGATGATACTTAGACAGTAGTAAAACCTTGGCGTCTATTGGTATTTTTCATTCACTTTTGTCTGTACTTCCACAAGTTTACAATGAATGCAGTGTGATCTTATTTGATTTGTACATGTCTATTACATGTACATTAACAGAAGATATGCTATGTTTCAAGATGCTAAAGTACATTCTAATTGTCCAGTGCCCATGTATTGTAGGTGTTACATCCTTCCATCTCTTCAACAGTTGGCACAATTTTATTTGGTTCTTGATATGGTACATATGAACTGTGTTACAAGAAAACTGGATTTTTGCATATTCGAAAACAAAGGCGCAGATCAGCTGCATGGATAGTACAATTCCTCTTCTTAATCTAAAATTTCCAGCCTCTAGCCATCTTCTGTGCTTGTACAGCTCACTTTGTGTTGGACCTGTTCGGAAATCACATTGTTGGTTTTCTCATAAAGCGGTTCATGTATTGATGTTTGTCATGGCTAGGTGAGTATGCTACTCAAATAGTAGCACAAATTATTTGAGCACATATCCAATATTTTCTCTCATTCGTAGCTAGCTCATTATACTAATGTTAAGATTACATTATATTCAGCTTCAGATAAAAGGAACATAGGTAGCTACTTTTAATTTTTACTTTTCATTTTTCTTGAAAACCGGCAGAATTTGACCAAAAAACAAATCAAAACTTCAATTTTTTTGAAGGTGATTTGTTGAACAAAAACCTTTTACAATAACCTTATTAATCATCTCAACTTACTTTAGATGAGTATACTTCAAAAGATAGTAGTACTTAAAATCAAGCAGAGACAATGTCTTTTGACATTTACTTCACTGTCATGTCCAGTTTATATAATACGAGCCATGTCATGAGAAAACCAGATTTTTGCATAGGCGAAAACAAAGGCGCAGACCAGCTTCGCGATAAACGCGAAGTTGATTGCGCCTTTGCTTTCCCTACTCATAAAGTATAATTCCTCTTCTTCTTAAATCTAAAAGCTCAAACTCCTAGCCTTCTATGACTGCACAGCCTGATTTGTGTCAGACCTGGTCGGACACCCCAAAGACCGGTTTTCTCATGTCGCATCTCATATGTCCGAGCTGGTATTCCTAGCTGCCACAATCTCAAGTGTTTCTCGTATCAGTTGTCTCATATCCTCCTCTTCTGTGTACTGATGTATAATACTGGAAAGATAGTTACATGTTTCTTTTGTGAATAAGTATAGATTGCATAGGCATGATTTCAATATGCAATTAATTGCCTTACTAAGGCAATGCATATTGAAATCATGCCTATGCAATCTATACTTTTTCACAAAAGAAACATGAAGAATTTAAAACAGCATTTTCTTGAAAACTAAGGAACATGTTGATGGTATTTTTCGAGATATAGCTTATGAGTGTTTGTAACCTACAATCTACTGAAATTAGACTTTGATAGCATGTTTCATTATGATGTTAGGGTACGAGCCAGCCTGTGTATTACAAAGTTGCCTTTAAAACATTTATGATTTAAATGCGATTTGAAAACTGGTGGTATAAAGTAGTGGCCGGATGTCTTAACTGCAGAAATCATAGAAAATGATTTGGAAATGCCGTCTTGTCAATACTCCCAGTGGCTGTGTTTTTCTTCTGTTGATGTCTATATGTCAGCCGTGTCATGGGAAAACCGGATTTTTGCCTATGCAAAAACAAAGGCCCTGATCAGCTATGCAGTAACTGCACACCTGAAGCACCTTTGTTTTTACCACTGAGATAGTACAATTTCTCTTCTTCCTAAATCTGATATTTCAAGCTATTAACCATCTTCTGAGAATGTACATGCCGGTCTGTGTCGGACCAGGTCAGAAACCCCGAAGACCG
Organism: Rugalucina vietnamica; assembly: GCA_964017185.1. NCBI lineage: Eukaryota > Metazoa > Mollusca > Bivalvia > Lucinida > Lucinidae > Rugalucina > Rugalucina vietnamica. The sequence continues at coordinate 41,277,096 of OZ024876.1, forward strand.
GTTTTCTCACGTCGCGGCTCATTTGATTATTATTCATTACAGATGTAAATGGTCTTTCATATCGAGTTAAATATGTGTCTGTACAGTGTGTGAAGGGCTATCTTATGGAACTAAAAAGATTTCATCTATTGCTATCAATTTCATAGAAATCGACCATTTACGTAAGTAAGAGCTGTCGCAGGACAGCGTAGCTCAACTGACTTGTGCTTTGCCACAACATCTGGTAAAATCTATGACCCATGACCTTGACCTCAAGGTCACTCAGGTGGGTCATGATGGTACAACATAAAACTTCAGACCAATGCAAAGTATCAACTTGATTAATCTACATGTTCAAGAGATATAGACTTATAAAAACATTAACCAAAACTTAAACACAAAACTTCCAAGTCCGTGACCCTGACCTCAAGGTCATCCAGGTGAGTTGTGATGTACAGCATAAAACCTGAGACCAATATCTATCAACATGCAAGTATCAACTTTATCCATCAACATGTTCAAGAGATTTAGACTTTAACCAAAAAATTTAACACAAAATTTCTAAGTCTGTGACCTTGACCTCAAGGTCACCCAGGGTAGGTCATGATGATTCTGCATAAAACTTCAGACCAATGTCTACCAACATCCAAAGTGTCAACTCGATCAATCAACATGGTAAAGAGATATAGACTTACAAAAACTTAAATCAAAAACTTAAACACAAAATTTCTAAGTCTGTGACCTTGACCTCAAGGTAACCAAGAGTGGGTCATGATGGTACTGCATAAAACTTAAGACCAATATCTAGCAACATGCAAAGTATCAACTCAATCCATCAATATGGTCAAGAGATATAGACTTACAAAAACTTTAACCAAAAACTTAAACACAAAATTTCAAGGTCCGCCTCAAGGTCACCCAGGGTGGATCATGATGGTACTGCGTAAAACTTCAGACCAATATCTAGCAACATGCAAAGTATCAACTTGATCCATCAACATGGTCAAGAGATATAGACTTATAAAAAACTTTAATCGAAAGTGTGACGCGGACGTACACGTAAACATACACGTAAACGGGGATGACCGAGGTGACTACAATAGCTCTATGCACTTCGTGCAGTTGAGCTAAAAAATAAAACACATCATATACAAGAAATATTTAGTAAGCATCAAAGGAAGCATAATTTTTCCTGAATTGATTTTGCCTCCCCCATTATTTTTTAATCAGTTTGAAAACTTTTTGGCAAGATAATGTAGGGTATGATAGGGGATAGTTAAAATTTTTAGCTACAACTTGACAACCAAGTCTCAACATTATTATTTTCATATTGTATGAAAGCGCTCCTGCACTGTCAGAAATTATTTTGTCTAAATTACAAGGTTTTGACTCTGGAATGACTATAAATAAGAGCTGTCGCAGGACAGCGTAGCTCGCCTGACTTGTGCTTTGCCACTAAACTTATCAAAATCTATGACCCATGACCTTGACCTGAAGGTCGCTCAGGTGGGTTGTGATGGTACAGCTTAAAATTTCAGACCAATATCCACAAACATGCAAAGTTTCAACTTGATCCATCAACATAGAGATATATAGACTTCAAAAATCTTTAACCCAAAACTTTAAACAAAAATTTCTAAGGCCATGACCTTGACCTCAAGTTCACTCAGGGTGGGTCATAATGGTACAGCATAAAACTTCAGACCAATATCTACCAACATGCAAAGTATCAACTTGATCCATCTACATGTTCAAGAGATATAGACTTCTAAAAACTTTAACCAAAAACTTTGTCACCCAGGGTGGGTCATGATGGTACTGCATAAAACTTCAGACCAATATCTACCAACACGCAAAGTATCAACTTGATCCATCAACATGTTCAAGAGATATAGACTTCTAAAAACTTTAATGAAAAAGTCACTAGAGCACGAAATATAGGTCAAGGTCACTAGATCAAAGTGGGTGCAAAGTCTGGACATCGAGGAGAAGCCATATGCAAGGTTTGATGGTTGTAGGCTTTATAGTTGATGAGATATTAAGGGTTGGCTTAAAAAATGACAAAGTCACTGGAGCATGAAATATAGGTCAAGGTCAGTAGGTCAATGTGGGTGCCGAGTCCGGACATCGAGGAGAAGCCATATGCAAGGTTTGATGGTTGTAGGCTTTATAGTTGATGAGATATTAAGGGTTGGCTTAAAAAATGACAAAGTCACTGGAGCATGAAATATAGGTCAAGGTCAGTAGGTCAATGTGGGTGCCGAGTCGGGACATCGAGGAGAAGCCTTATGTAAGGTTTGACAGTTCTAGGCTTTACAGTTGATGAGAAACTAACACAGCATCTGAGCATTGTACAAAGGTGTTCTAGATATTGACCTCTAGCCCCGCCCCCAGGCATGACCCCACGGGTCCCTTCACACTAAATCACAGAGGACCCTCATATGCAGCAATGTTCCAAATAAATATGAATGATTTCTGGTCAGTGACTATCAAGATATAACAATTTTAAAAACTTTGACCGAAAGTGTGACGCCGACGCGGACGTACGACCGAGGTGACAACAATAGCTCTGTGCACTTCGTGCAGGCGAGCTAAAAAGAATCTTTAATACCAAGTACATTACCATTATTTCCTCGTATGAAAGCATCTCCATATTTATTTTTCAACTGTCCATTGACATACTCTTCGGTCTGTTCCAAGGCGATGTTCATATAGCCATCCAGGCAAGCAAGTACACCTAAAATATAATGCCTATTAATGACATATATTATCATTTGAATGCAATAAGGTTAACAGTTAACATACTACAGGTGAAGATTTACTGACCAGTCAGGAACATATTAACCTAAACAGGTTATAAAAATAATAACTGACTCATAACTGAATCAAGTTATTTTTTTTTTTTTTAAAGTTTTGCTTAAATAACTTGTTTAAGTTATTCCTCCATTTTTCACCTTTTTTCATCTTCCAATTGTAGCCTTAGCACAATTTTCATGGGCAAGTGGACAATTTTCTATGAAAGATCTGTTACATAACTTTATGACAAGCCAATAAAATTTACTACGCATCGTCTAGAAAGTACTACTGGGTCTAAAGTTCATGAAAAAATTACTTTATAACCTATTTTTAAAAGTTATTTTGTATTACTTGCAACTTTTACAAAATAACAAAGAAAAGTTAACTCTCACAACCAAGAAAGGGAGATAATTTTAAATGCTTTTATAACTTGATTCAGTTATTATTTTTATTACCTGTTTTAGTTTAGGTTATGTCCCTGACTGCTGACTGCACATTAGAAAATTCCAAATCCAATTGCTCTTAAGAGAGGGACAATAAAAAAAAAAATAGGCATTTTGTCTTTACCTCTGTAATCAACTCCAGAGTTCAATTTCACCACCACAGGTCTTCCTATAATCTGCTTTAGAAATTCACTTGGTGTCTGCTTTCTGCTCATGATTTCTGTAAATAAGATTAAAGGTAAATGTGAATAACTTTTATTTCATGCAATTACAAATGAGCCACCACATGAGAAAACCAATAATCTGATCAGCTGATCAGCGCCTTTATTTTCACTACACCCATAGTACAATTCCTCTACTTTCTAAATCCAAAATTTCCAGCCTCTAATCATCTTCTGTGACTGTACAGCTCTGTCTGTGTCGGACCTGGTCGGAACCAAAATTGTTGGTTTTCTCACGCACAGGCTCAAATTGTTTTCTAGGTCTTGAATTCGCAATATGAGTGTTGGTGTAGTTTTATTGTGTGTACAAATTTTTTATACAAGATCTTTGAATTGCAAGGGATTAAATTCATGAATATTTGCAAATAATAAGCTTTAACATTTGAGCCGCCTCGTGGGAAAACCAACAATGTGGTTTCCGAACAGGTCCGATACAAACCGGCCTGTACAGCTACAGAAGCAGGCTAGAAGCTTGAAATTTTGGAGTTAAGTAGAAGAAGAAATGTACTATCCGAGTAGCGAAAACAAAGGCGCTGATCAGCTTCGCAGTTACTGCGAAGCTGATCTGCGTCTTTGTTTTCTCATATGCAGATTGTTGGTTTTCTCACGAGGCAGCTCATTTTGAAACTTACAGTAGTTTGTTCTTTGGTTTAAAATACTAGTCAACAACTTTTCGCCCCTGTTATGGCAAAACCACTGCTTCCAGGGCAGTAACCATGGCAGTTATATGGTGAATTAATGTGTCTTGCTCAAGGTTGGGCATTACATCACATGCTGAGCCAAGCAGCTGAGTTTTACTTATGAAATATTTTACTTATGAAATATCTTTACATCAAAATGACCATATACTTGAAAAAAAATCTTATTAATAATTCCATATTATTGCATAAATACCCGTGTCACACGATATTAACAGCCGTTTATAAATGAAGTGAAAGCCATGCATTAATATTGCAATTCACGTGCGCACGTGCTGTTAATACATGGCTTTTACCTATGCTCGTTACCGGGCGCCATGCAAAGCAAGTGCTAGTAATAAGAAACTGAAGTCTGCCCGGAACGAGCATAAAAACGAGCATAATAGCGATCAAAAATGATTTTGTCATTCATTAACATTCGCTAGGTCCCTCAGTGAGTGTTGAAAACCTCGGGCTACGCCCTCGGTTTTCAACACTCCCCTTGGGACCTAGCAAATGTTAATGAATGGAAAATCATGTTTGATCCCTATATTATAAAATAGATAAAAATGAAGACAGTAAAGTGAAAACAAAGATGCAGCTCAACTGTGCAGACCACACAGATTAATGATTCCTCATTTTTTTAAATCCAAAATTTCAAGCTTGTAGCCTTTTCATGGGGCTGTTAGGTTGAACCTTGCTGGAAACTCCAAAGATTATTTTTCTCAAGGCGCAACTAAATAGCAATTGACCTGCTGCATGAGAAAATCAACAATGTGGGTGTCCAACCAGGTCCGACACAAACCAACCTGTACAGTCACAGAAGCAGGCTAGAAGCTTGAAATTTTGGATTTAAGTGCAACAGGGAGTTACAATCCGTGTAGCAAAAACAAAGGCAGTGATCAAACACATGTCAAATTGCATATGATGAATTTTGGATGTGATACGCTAAATTGTGGAGCTTTCCCTTTGACTATAAGCAGTGAACAAACCTTCCTTCTTTTGCTTAATCTAACACTTCTGTTTTTACAAGATTATGTAGAATTTCTGAAGAAACACAACTTGAACTTCTGGTAAAGCAACGAAAGGTTGTCAACACGTTTTACAGGAAATGATGTTACGTAACATGTGCAGCACTTAGCCGATGCGCAAAATTGGCCGACACGAGTATAAATGGAAATCTAAATCTCTCGGACTTGATAATGCATACTTAATTATAGCAGATGTCAAATTGCATATGATCAACCACATGTCAAATTGCATATGATGAATTTTGGACGTGATACGCTAAATTGTGGAGCTTTCTCTTTGACTATAAGCAGTGAACAAACCTTCCTTCTTTTGCTTAATCTAACACTTCTGTTTTTACAAGATTATGTAGAATTTCTGAAGAAACACAACTTGAACTTCTGGTAAAGCAACGAAAGGTTGTCAACACGTTTTACAGGAAATGATGTTACGTAACATGTGCAGCACTTAGCCGATGCGCAAAATTGGCCGACACGGGTATAAATGGAAATCTAAATCTCTCGGGCTTGATAATGCATACTTAATTATAGCAGAAATTAGCACGTTTAGCAGCATGCCGGGTGCTCCATGCATTGCAATGCAAACAGACCAACAGTCGAGAGCCATTATCACCTAATTATTATCGCCTTTGATCCCTATCTCCTGCACCGCGGTAGCTTCTTAAGAATTCTAGAACTTCGCCTGAATTGTATTACCGGAAATAACAGTGCCGAATGCGCAAGTGTCACCACAGGGCAATAAAATTCAATTACGATTAAGTGTCTGAACCATAATTTATATGATATGCGTAGATACAATTTCGCTGTTTGTTGGAATTATAAGGATGAAAAGCCAAGAATTGACATTTCTAATTTTCAAAAAATTGGTGTTTTTCTTTTTAAAATTTTACATTGTTCAGATGCTTTGCAACAATTTTTCGTTTAATAATTACACAGGACAAACTTTGCAGTTTAATCTAATGAACTTCGCATTTATGCAGGAGATAGAACCTTTGAGTACGAATTTACGAATTCATGGTTAACAGTTCCCTGATTATGCCATCTCGGGTTGATACTGTGCATGATATCCAAAATGCCCATGTGATAATCTCTAATCATTTCACAATAACAACAATTATTACAACACCGACGTTGTATTCAAATTTTATTTCAATTTTGGTCACGAAAACCTATTACTTTTAAACTGCTATGAATCTGCCGATTGGCTAAGCAAACTGTTACAAACTGTTGTTATGAAATATAAATAAGAAAATGTTTACATGCAATAAATACGTCTTGTGTGCTCCAAATATAATGAAAAATACAGCCAAAAATGACTTTTTTTAGTGATCTGTGTCACAAGATGATTTCTTGACAAGCACCTGCTAACTTGGAATATACCGATTTTGGGTCATTTCGACCCTTTTAATTCTCATCACATCTCGTCGCTTCAGTGCTATATAGTGTTCTAATTTACATTTTGGTGAAAGAAGATCTTTGGCCAAGATGTAAAAAGTCCATAAATCACAGATTTCGGGGGACAAAATTTTCAAGTTATGATTTTGGGGCTGAATTAAGCATTATCAAAACAATATGGCGTCGATATGAAAACAGACCATATATTTGCATTATTGTGTAAGGAAAAATGATGAAAAAAGCACACAATAGTTCATGTTCTCGTATTTTTCCTTCATAATTACATTCATTACATAGAAATATGGTATTCCTTGCATTGTGAACTTGATATTTTTCCAAAGTAACTACAATTTTAATCAAAACAAATAATAATTCAAGCGAGGTTGGTGGTTGGTAATTCTAATGATGTAGCGGTATTTCCATTGTATTTTTGCACTAGAATTTTGTTTTGAAAATACATCAAACATGTCTAAGAACAAATTAATTAAATTTTATATTTTCATTGCAGGTATATCAGAAGAAAGAAGACATCGCCATGTGTCTGTGTTGTTGTTATGTTTCTTTCTTCTTTTTTTTCAATCTGATTAAAATCCGATGTTATTTACATTATCTACACAATAACTATGTAAATAAGAAGAAACATCTGGTTTTAATCAGATTGCTTTTTTTTTTTATTAATTATTATTAAACTGTACCCCTGCATGGGCCTTCTGTTCTTACTTTTCTCCCAATCAACTCACAAAAAAGTTAAGAACCTTTCTCTAAAACTTTTAATCCCTTTCCGTTGAATTTATAGGGTCAAAAGTTACAATTAAATCGTATAACTTTAAAAGAAACAGAATATGGTTGTTGCTGACCGCAGTAAGACAGACCAAAAAAAAATAATAAAAGAGACCGACAAATTCTAGGTGTAAATATTTGAAGCCATGGCATTTTCTATCAAGTCAATGAAACTAAACTGTCTTTTCTGGTTTGTAAGAGAAACCGACATATTCAAGGTGTAAATAAATGAAGCCGGTGAACATCCTATCTAGTCAAGTAAACTTAGGCGACTCTATATATGTAAATAAATGAAGCCCGGTAAGTTTCTATCTGGTCAATCAATCTAAACCGTCTTTTCTGGTAAGTAAGAGACACCGACATATTCTAGGTATGAATAATTGAAGCTGATGAATATTCTTTCTGTTCAATTTACTTTAATTATATAATTCTCTCCTGGTTAGAAAGATAGACTGACATATTCAAGTTCTTAATAATTGATGCCCATGAAGAGCCTATCTGGTCAATCAAACTAAACCGCCTTTTCTGGTTAGGAAGAGAGACTGACATATTCAAGTTCTTAATAATTAATGCTGATGAAGAGTCTATCTGGTGAATCAATCTAAACCGCCTTTTCTGGTTAGGAAGAGAGACCGACATATTCAAGTTGTAAATAATTGAAGCTGATGAAGAGTCTATCTGGAGAATCAAACTAAACCACCTTTTCTGGTTAGGAAGAGAGACCGACATATTCAAGTTGTAAATAATTGATGCCGATGAAGAGTCTATCTAGTGAATCAAACTAAACCGCCTTTTCTGGTTAGGAAGAGTGACCGACATATTCAAGTTGTAAATAATTGATGCCGATGAAGAGTATCTGGTGAATCAAACTAAACCGCCTTTTCTGGTTAGGAAGAGAGACCGACATATTCAAGTTGTAAATAATTGATGCCGATGAAGAGTCTATCTGGTGAATCAAACTAAACCGCCTTTTCTGGTTAGGAAGAGAGACCGACATTTCAAGTTGTAAATAATTGATGCCGATGAAGAGTCTATGTGGTGAATCAAACTAAACCGCCTTTTCTGGTTAGGAAGAGTGACCGACATATTCAAGTTGTAAATAATTGATGCCGATGAAGAGTCTATCTGGTGAATCAAACTAAACCACCTTTTCTGGTTAGGGAGAGTGACCGACATATTCAAGTTGTAAATAATTGAAGCTGATGAAGAGTCTATCTGGTGAATCAAACTAAACCGCCTTTTCTGGTTAGGAAGAGTGACCAACAAATTCAAGTTCTAAATAATTTATGCTGATCAAGAGTCTGTCTGGTGAATCAAACTAAACCACCTTTTCTGGTTAGGAAGAGAGACCGACATATTCAAGTTGTAAATAATTGATGCCAATGAAGAGTCTATCTCGTGAATCAAACTAAACCGCCTTTTCTGGTTAGGAAGAGTGACCGACATATTCAAGTTGTAAATAATTGATGCCGATGAAGAGTCTATCTGGTGAATCAAACTAAACCGCCTTTTCTGGTTAGGAAGAGTGACCGACATATTCAAGTTGTAAATAATTGATGCCGATGAAGAGTCTATCTCGTGAATCAAACTAAACCGCCTTTTCTGGTTAGGAAGAGTGACCGACATATTCAAGTTGTAAATAATTGATGCCGATGAAGAGTCTATCTGGTGAATCAAACTAAACCGCCTTTTCTGGTTAGGAAGAGTGACCGACATATTCAAGTTGTAAATAATTGATGCCGATGAAGAGTCTATCTGGTGAATCAAACTAAACCGCCTTTTCTGGTTAGGGAGAGTGACCAACATATTCAAGTTGTAAATAATTGAAGCTGATGAAGAGTCTATCTGGTGAATCAAACTAAACCGCCTTTTCTGGTTAGGAAGAGTGACCGACAAATTCAAGTTCTAAATAATTTATGCTGATCAAGAGTCTGTCTGGTGAATCAAACTAAACTGCCTTTTCTGGTTAGGAAGAGAGACCAACATATTCAAGTTCTAAATAATTGAAGCAGATGACAAGTCTATCTGGTCAGTCAAACTTAACCACATCTTTTCTGGTTAGGAAGAAAGACCAACATATTCTATGTGTAAATAATTGAGAGACTGACATAATCTAGGTATGAAAATTTGAAGCCGATGAACATTCTTTCTGGTCATATTCTTTCTGGTCATTCACACTAAACCACCCTGGCTGGTAATTATTCGCCACCTTTGGAAAACAACATATAGACTTCCATGTATTTTCATGAAAAATCACTCGGAGGCTTAATTCAATACTTCAGCTCCTCTATTCCAAAACAAAATCGTGTGACCAATAGTCTTATTAAAATTTTGTTTTCTGTAAACTGAATTTAAAATAATGACAGGACAGTGACCAACCTGAATGACCTTCCAGAATTTCTCATTTCATCAGCGGGATTGTCAGATGAGTGTGCGTCTAAGTGGGGTCTTAAACTTAGTTTATATATGGGAGCTAATGTTTTCTCAGGTCGCTGCATGGTGTGGTGTTGTCATTTTGACATTTTCCAACTGCTGCACTATTCTGATTCCAATTCTCTGACATACACAGTTTGCTACTGTCGTTGTTTACGTTTCGTTAGTTCAAAAGGGAAGGAAGAAAAACAACAATAATAAACATGTCACCTATATTTCTCTTGATTTCCAAATAAAAACAGATAAATTAACATGAATACACCAGTTTTAAAGCACATTAACTCGTTCAAATTATTATTTTACAAATAATTATCCACCTGTTATATGCAGTCGTCATACACGGCGACCATTTGTTTTCATACCGTAGCAACAAATAGTCACGTGACTGAACAAATAAACCGGAAGTTCAAAGTCCCGAATAGGAAAAGAAATATATACACTTTTGTTTACAAAACAGTTTGGCTGATTTACCAGAATCCAGATAATGCAACTAATTTCCCAACCCACCCCATCTTTGTCAAAATGAACCATAGGACTTTGGACTGATTTGCAGTTGTTTGTCAACAGCACTTTTCAAGCAAACAAATATGGGCTTGTTTGCCATATGAATACTGAATAATGTCCACACATTGAATGTTAATTATTTTGTATTTTGAAGTTTATTTTGAACGAAATGTAAGCATAGTGCATAAGATCCTTAATTTACAATCTTATAGTTTATTTCTAGGTACGTTAATCCCCCCCCCCCTAGACCCAGCATGTCCTTTCGACAGTATATGTGTTTTTCACATATGCACATCATATCAAAGTGGCATCCTGGATCTAGGTGGGGAACATGGTCAGCAAGACGAAAATGTATAATTTTCTGAAATTTTCCATGAACAAAATAAAGCACTGTTATTATGGACAATTTTAAAGACATCAACTGTAGAATTGTAAATATTCATGGACGTAGATGTATTTCTTGTCAAACCAGGTCGCACTTGATATAGCCAATCCGATTGATCCGATCGACCTGAGCATAAGGATTCTAAATCAAGTAGTCGCAATGGAGCGCGACGAAGCGCTCCACCGTCCGAGGTGGTGTGGCCGGAGCAAGTCACGTGACCTGCTCTAAAAAACCTGGCGTCAACAATGTTTCAATGCGAGGAGTGCAAAATTTATTTCTTCAGCATGGAGGTGTTTGTGAGACATCCATGCGTATTGCAGGGTAATAAACACGCCGTAAATCAAAATCATTTAAAGCGACAATTTGACTTTTTTTATTTTATTGCTTTTCCTCACTTGTTTTAGTAATGGGAATGCACTCCGTTTGCCCACTTTCCCTTGATTTAGCGTACTGCTCGGACCAATCCGATCACTCTTAAAATTTCTAAATCAAGTACGCCCCCAGTGTCAGGGTGTGTATGGTCCAATTAACACCAATAAAAAATCTCCCATAGGCCGCAATGCAAATTCCCTCACTTTGTGACACTCCCAGCTAGTACCAAACATTGCACGACCAAAAAGTCTTCTCTAACTTGATAGCCCAGCCACACCCCTATCCAAGGGTGCCACTACCGAGGGGGGCTGACCATCTCGATTTTCCGGTATTCCATTTTGCAATATACCTATGGGTGGATTTTACACTCTAGAATGGTCCGCATTTTAGAGGGGGTAGTGTACAAACAGAAGCCTCCGATGAGATATAGTACGTTTTGGCATGGGGGTTTGTGCACTAACATGTCGTATTATGGCGATACTTTGTAGTAAATGCGAGATCTTACACAGAATGTAGGAAATGTTCTCACTATTCAGCATCAAACATGTGTGGATGAAATTTTTAAATGCACTATTTTCGTTGGGTACGGCGGAGTGATATTTTTTACCGGTGTTCCACCGTATATCTAGGGCGTACATGATTTAGAAATTTTAAGAGTGATCGGATTGCTCCGAGCAGCACGCTAAATCAAGGGAAAGTGGGCAAACGGAGTGCATTCCCATTACTAAATCAAGTGAGGAAAAGCAATGTTCTGAATTCGGTCGTAGCGAGTCTAATTATGAGCGATTCCACAGCTCATCTCAAGATGATTCAGATGAAGAGTACTTCCACAAGTCACCAGCACTCGCACTCTCGCTGTACGATTGTGTTTTGTAAAAATATTTTGACGCCATGTTTTTTTTAGAGCAGGTCACGTGACTTGCTCCGGCCACACCACCTTGGACGGCGGAGCGCTTCGTCACGCTCCATTGCGACTACTTGATTTAGAATCCGTATGCTCCGGTCGATCGGATCAATCGGATTGGCTATATCAAGTACGGCCCAATGGTTTCTGTAGATGTATAAATAGATATACAGTACATGTTCAAAAGTAAATTTGCTTTCAATCTATGTGTATTGCACAATGCTTAGAAGTGCAAATTCCCTAAAAAATGTTAAAACCGACATAAATAGTATCACTGACTTTCAAAACATGCCAGAATACACTAACAACAAAGAGCCGGGCCTTTGCGTCTTCGAAAGTGACATATTTATCAATTAGGGAGAACTCCCATTTAATCCATAGATGTCCATCGAGATATATACATTTTTGAAAAGAGGGACCAATGTTGTTTTTAGCTCACCTGAGCCGAAGGCTCACAAGGTGAGCTCATAGTATAGTAGTCGAGCCGGCGTCCGTGCGTCGTCCGTCCTCCGCCGTCGTCCGCTGTCGTCAACATTTTCAAACGACTTCTCCTCTGAAGCTGCCAGGCCGTATCTTTTCATATTTCACATATAGCATCTACAGGTGGGAGGAACAAATATTAGTGTTTTTTATTTCGATCGGATAAGAACTCTGGTTGCTATGGCAACTTATGCTTCCCATAGACTTATAATGGAAAAAAAGGGAAAATTGCCTATTTTTGCTGTCTTGTTTTAGATATTTGAATTTTGTTTTCGCAGAAATGTTTATTGAGTAGTCCTCTACGTTTCATGTGACTTTTGTCCTAATCCTTTATTTTGATTGGTTGCAGGGGCCCCATATATGGCAAAATTTCGAAAAACATTCAAAAATCTTCTTCTCAGAAACTGTCAAGGGGATTAAGCCTGTACTTTGTATACATGTTCCTGACAGTGGCCTCTACATAATCTGTGATTTTTATTCCAGGCGGATAAGAACTCTGGTTGCCATGGCAATTGAAAGTTTCCATAGAGTTATAATGGGAACTGTAAATCGGCTATTTTTCCGCTAAAATTGCAGACATTTGAATTCTGTTTTTGCAGAAATGTTTATTGAGTAGTGTTTGACGTTTCTTGTGAGTTTTGTCGTAATCCTTTATTTTGATTGGTTGCTGGGGCCCCATAAAGGGCAAAATTTTGAAAAAAAAAAAATCAAAAATCTTCTCCTCAGAAACTGTCTAGTGGATGAATCCTGTACCTTGTATATATGTTCCTGACAGTAGCCTCTACATAATTTGTGTTTTTTATTCCGGTCGGATAAGAAGTCTGGTTGATATGGTTTCCATAGACTTATAATGGGAAAAGTGGAAATTAGCTATTTTTTCTGGACCAATTGTAGGTATTTGAATTTTGTCTTTGCAGAAATATTTATTGAGTATATCTCTATGTTTCATGTGACTTTTTTCCTAATCATTTATTTTGATTGGTTGCTGGGGCCACATAAAGGGTAAACTTTCGAAAAACATTTAAAAATCTTCTCCTCAGACATTGTCTACAGCATGAAGCCTGTACTTTGTATACATGTTCCTGACAGTAGTCTCTACATAATTTATGTTTTTTATTTCAGTCGGTTAAGAAATCTGGTTTTTCCCACTACTTTGGTTGCTATGGCAACTTAAAGTTTCCATTGACTTATAAGACGAAAAGCGGAAAATTGCAATTTCTGCCATTTCGCTTGAAATATTTGAGTTTTGTTTTTACGTAAATGTTTGTTGACTAGTCCTCCACAATTTTGGCAATTTTTGTCATAATTGTGTAATTATTTTGGTTGTTATAGCAACGTAAGGGTGAATTTATGAAAAAATATTTAAAAATCTTCTCAAAGGTTGTAAGGAGGATGAAGCTGAAACTTTACCTGCATGCTTATGACATTAACCTCTATAAAGTTTGTGTTTTTTATCTTGATAGCTTCAAACGAGCTGTCTGTCAGGTGTGCCACTGGAAGCCATCAATTCACCACACTGCTGTCAATTTTGATCAGATTTTCAAAAAAAAAAAAAAAAAAAAAAAAAAAAAAAAGCAGATAGAACCTGTGTAGAGATCTTTAACCTGAACAGGGGATGTCTGTCCCTGCGCAGGGGGCCTCTAGTTAACGTCCCGATCCGAAGGACGGCGCTCTGTATCATGTCATTCCTGCAAATGACACGAAGGGAAGCGGGGATCAAACCCAAACCCAGGAACTCTAGCACCAGAGGCCAGCTAGTGCGCTAACCACCAAGCTACCTCGCTTTCATCAAGTAATGTTCTATCTATACACATTTTAGGTTCCAAAATTATCCAATTAGCAAGATGTTAGCAATAATTCTTTTCTGTTAGAACTATCTACAAAAAGTCAGTCTTGTTCAGTGCTATACTGTTCTAACTGATCAGACCAATCAACGCCATCCGTTTGTCCCATGTGATCATTGTGGACCTATAAGATGGGAGAGTGAATTTGATTGTTATAATTTGCCTAAACTTGCTGTCTCCACTCGGTTGTTTCTTGATAAAATGTTAAATCTGATATTAAAAAGCCATGTTTTTCAAATAAAATGGTTAACAATTTTCATAGTGCAGCCATAGCTACTAAAATGGCGATGTTTGCAGATAGAACATTATAGCACCAACATGTTTGTGACATGCTCAAAACATGACATCTACAAGGTCATTATTTTGTCATTAATCAAATAAAATAAGATACTCTCGATCGACATACTGAGTTAGAATTTCGAATTGGTCCTATAGGATACTTTACTATCACTTGGAATGCTAAGAACACATACGCACAGCGTGATGGCGCCTGTACGGATGCACTCTCGACTATTTTGAGGCCGATGCTGGTTTGGGTGTCCACATGAAAAATAAGGATAGAAGAACAGGAATTGATGCAATTATAGTTAAAGCCCCAACATAGACACCAGGTGGGAAAGAAAATACGTAAAACATAACAAATAATTTTTCCGAATGACTAGCTATTTCCCAATAAGGCAGCCATCCGGCAAGTCTCAACCAAAACCAAAGGCAACGAGCACAACAGAGAAGCAGACACAATAAACAGAAGGTGTTATGTTTCATGAAGATAAATCATTTTTACCGGGAGGCCGATTACCGCTTTTACTGAAGCTATGCATACGGTGAGTGTTCAAGGAGCCAGACGCATAGGTCAGCCCACATACCTGATGAGCCCCTAGCACTGAAGCCACAGTTCAAAGAGCCAAGCGCTCTAGGCTGCGTCACAGATATTTTGAAACTAATCGAAGGAAAAAGAGCCAAAGTCGGAAGCCCATCTTCAGTTTAGGCTGAGGTGACTCAAAACTCACGTGTAAACCATCAATAACAGCTATGCGTTGGATCACTTGGCTCATGCTTTGATGAAGAGTCAAATGCAGAGTCATTCAAACAAAGCTGACAGAAAATGTGGCGTATAGTCCGATTGTTGTCGACCACTGATGTGGATGTATATCTGATCATAACACTGTCTTAGCCAAAGCGGGTGTCAGGCCGGGATGAGTCAGACGGGTGTTTTTGCTGTTTGAATTGATGTTTAACGTCCCAGTGAACAGCTATAGTCACGTTGAGACTTTGCCTCATTTTTATGGGACTTGTACCCCAAGGTGCATGATCAAGGATGAAGCCACCGCCGGTGCAGATGATGGTGATAGTAGCAAACGAGAATGGAAGGCTGGTCGAGAAGGGTTCTATGTGAACCGCATTTGAACCTGGGTCAGTCGGTTTAAAGAGGTAGAAAATAAAAAGTAAAGAGGTAGAAGTCCGTCCTGGCAGCGAGGCATTATTATTAAAGTTTCGTTTAAACCTACGTCATTTACATAATTATGATTCAGTAAACAAGGTTAACAGGTTAATTAAGACAGTGGAAGTGTTCTATCTAACACAAAATTAATATAACGGTTGTTACGTTATTTCCATATAGCAAAATGTCTGATGATAAAGTACAGATAAGTACAGAGTTATGGCCCTTGAATTATGTTAAAATTTAGTTTTCGCGCTCTGTGTGGAGCATTTATTGACCGATTTTCTTTAAACTTTGTGTAGGAAGAAAGAAGTGGTTTGGGATGTAGTTTGGGATTGTAAATGGGTAAATTTTGCCAAATACGTACAGAGTTATGTCCCTTGATTTATACTAAAGGACTTTGATCTGAAGTGCAAATAATAGTGTGTATCTAAACATGATAAACAATATTTATTCATAAAGATTTATTTGCTAAATTGTTTGCTAATACCGTTTTCTTGAGACGTAACGTTTCTGTTGTTTTGCCAAAGAAAACCTTAGGGCGGCTACAAAAAAGGTTTTTTGTGAAAACAAACCACCTCCGGTGACAGAGTACAACCTTAAGCACAAGAAAAATGAAAATGGGGAAATTTTCGTTCAATGCCGTTTAAGGAGCTAGCGTTTTTACCTGACGTCAAGCGTGAAGTGGTCAAAACACAATTTTAAGCATATGGTTACAGCGCCAAAAGTGAAATTGATTTTTACCTAAGTCCGTGCCTATATATTGTGTTTGAAAACTTTCGAATTCGATTCATTTTACACGCAAAAATAAAAGTTCTTCATAAACGTTAAAAAGACGTAATAACCACAGTTTTATTGCAATTGAAAGACAACAAACAGCATTTGCTTGGCTTTGGTGTTTCTTTCCAGAAATCATGTTGAACCTGATGTATAATTTTCGTCATCATAGTTTGTCTTTGTTGAATTTTTGGTAATGTTTGAAATCATACTGTATGACGTAAATCAATTGCGTTGACGTTTCGGTTTTTGTATGAACTTGTAGTTTTCTGTTCGAAAATATTTTTGCCGAAATAGCCTGTATTCTAAAAAATAATCATTATTGCGACCAAATTATAGTGTGGCGTTTTCAAAGTCCTTTAGTATATATTAAAATTTCGTTTTCGGTCTCTATGTTGAACATTTATTGACGCATTTTCTTTAAACTTTGTATAGGAGTTCATAACAGGATGGAGTGGTTTTGGATTGAAGATGGGTTAATTTTAATTTCGTCATATAGGTACATCCATATTGCAGATCATACTTTCCATTTGGTCCTTTGAGATCAGCGAGGGTATTCCGAGAAATCAGAAAATCAGAAAATTATTATCGATTTAGATTCATCTTCTAACCAGCGTTTAAATTTGGCACCATTTGGATTATACAAGTTATTTGTTCATTTGGCGCTCAAATTACCACTCAACAGCTAAGGTCACATGCAGAACATTACGAAAACATGCCCATGCAATATACAAAAAACATTTTGAGCTTTAAAAATTGAAATTTTTTAGCTGAATTTTTTTTACTAGTGAATTTTACCCGTCGAGAAGGACCTGGGAGAAAGAGGGGAACAAACAGAAAAAAAAATTTGACCTTTGACCTCGATGGCCTTTGACCCAATTGGACTCATAAATCTTAATCAGGATCAACCTGTATACACTCACCAAGTTTCATCCAAATCGGACGAATCGGTCGAATTTGACCTTTGAACTCGATGACCTTGACCTTTAAAAAATGAACCCCTCGAGCTAATATCCAGGGCCGCCTTCCACCTTCCCACCAAGTTTGGTGAAGATCGGCCCAAGGACCTGGGAGAGGTAGGGGAACAAACAGAAAAAAAACACACATAAATTTGACCTTTGACCTCACTGACCTTGACCTTTCAAAAAATGAACCCCTCAAGCTAATATGGGGCCGCCCCCCACCTTCCCTCCAAGTTTGGTGAAGATCGGCCCAAGGACCTGTGAGGAACAAACAGAAAAAACAACATAAATTTGACCTTTGACCTCGATGACCTTTGACCCAATTGGACCCATAAATCTTAATCAGGGATCAACCTGTATACACTCACCAAGTTTCATGCAAATCGGACCAAGGACTGCCGAGATACAGAAATTTGACCTTTGACTTCGATGCCTTGACCTTTAAAAAATGAACCCCTCGAGCTAATATCCGGGGCCGCCCTCCACCTTCCCACCAAGTTTGGTGAAGATCGGCCCAAGGACCTTGGAGGAACAAACAGAAAAAACCCCCATAAATTTTACCTTTGACCTCGATGACCTTTGACCCAATTGGACCCATAAATCTTAATCAGGGATCAACCTGTATACACTCACCAAGTTTCATGCAAATCGGACCAAGGACTGCCGAGATACAGAAATTTGACCTTTGACCTCGATGACCTTGACCTTTAAAAAATGAACCCCTCGAGCTAATATCCGGGGCCGCCCTCAACCTTCCCACCAAGTTTGGTGAAGATCGGCCCAAGGACCTGGGAGAAGTAGGGGAACAAACAGAAAAAAACATGACCATCAGAAAAAACCCCATAAATTTGACCTTTGACCTCGATGACCTTTGACCCAATTGGACCCATAAATCTTAATCAGGGATCAACCTGTATACACTCACCAAGTTTCATCCAAATCGGACCAAGGACTGCCGAGATACAGAAATTCGACCTTTGACCTCGATGACCTTGACCTTTAAAAATGAACCCCTCGAGCTAATATCCGGGGCCACCCTCAACCTTTCCACCAAGTTTGGTGAAGATCGGCCTAAGGACCTGGGTGAAATAGGGGAACAAACAGAAAAAAAAAAAACACATAAATTTGACCTTTGACCGCGATGACCTTGACCTTTCAAAAAATGAACCCCTCAAGCTAATATCCGGGGCCGCCCTCCACCTTCCCTCCAAGTTTGGTGAAGATCGACCCAAGGACCTGGGAGGAGTAGGGGAACAAACAAACAGACAAACGTTGCTCAAATTATAGTATGATATTTTCTTATTTTTGCTCAATACATAGATTGTGGGTACACATTAGAACCGCCTCGCCGAGGCGGTTCTAACGAGTACCCACAATTTATGTTTTGGAGCAAAAATAAGAAAAATAGGTATACCCCTGCAAACCCCAGTTTTACTATATAAAAGTGGGGTTCAAGGGGGTAAACATTACACGGACATGTTTTCGTGATGCGGAATACCAAAGATTACAACAGAGATTTGAACAACAGAATAAATAAATCAGTTTATTAGGTTCAGAAATCATGGAGGGTTTTATCTGTTTACGGGACGCCCAATTCCTGCCTTCAGTCTGTCGTGATTTAAGTACAAACATTTGTTCGGTTTTATTACAATTAACCTTTCTACCTCGTTAATGAAGAATCACCGACAGAATAAATATAAAACACTGCGAAGCAACAGAAACGAGGACCCAACTGTAATACAAACTCTCTGGATTACCCTGGTGAACCCGACCAGAGGCAAGGAGAATATTGCCCCGTTAATTTAAGCTCATAGTCATGTGTATCAGGGCAGAGACCTGTAATTTTCGTTCTAATAGACTCCGATTGTAATTTGCCCCAGAACGAGACTCATACTCATAGTGGAGCAGACGAGACAACGCCGTTTGCAAGTGCAGCGAAAAATGATGGTGTTAGTCAGCATCCAAGGACGGTATTTTCCGATGTTTAGGAAACAATGAAAAAATATTATTAAAAATCACTACATCCGCAATTTGGTCATTGTATGGCAAAACAACAGCTGATTAAATCACACAATAGAGCAAAATATTCAAGAATGGTTACACTATCATATGACAAACACGATAAATAGATTCGCATTTATGAACTTACATCTTAAATTCGCTGCGGTAGATCTGCCCACACTTTGGGCCAATCGCTTGCAACGTTACAGCCATCAGTAAGACAGCTTTGTGTCATGACCCTCATTTGGTCTGAGATCCAACCAACCGGCGTCGGCGTGTATATGTATATATACAGACCACCATTTTCTCACACATCAGAAAAGCATATCCCTTTGCGTGCCTGTAGGAGATTTTTCTGTCCCATTACTAGTGTATTTCAGCTGTCTCAGGAAGTTTTCAAGAGTGATTGTAGTCTGATGCTTTGATTAAAATTTCAAACTTTAATTTTCCCCGAGAATTTTATGCGCAAAACAAATAGCTGATTTGATATTTTGT
Source organism: Rugalucina vietnamica (assembly GCA_964017185.1). Taxonomy (NCBI): domain Eukaryota; kingdom Metazoa; phylum Mollusca; class Bivalvia; order Lucinida; family Lucinidae; genus Rugalucina; species Rugalucina vietnamica. The sequence goes on from OZ024876.1 coordinate 41,297,013, forward strand.
AAGGTGAGTGCAAATGCATTTTACACTGGTTAATTCGCATATTGTTTCATTTGCAAACCGGGCAAAACTGCGATCTGAACAGCATTTGAAGCCTTATCAGAGTCATAATGTTTAAAGACCTATTTCCCTGTCTGTTGAGGGTCATTAGATAAGGAACAGGGCGCTAGAAAACCTAGTGGCCTGACAATGACTCAGCGGAATACAGGTTGGGGCCAAAACAGGAAAAAATCAGTATTGATTGCAAAGGGAGGCAGTTTTATTACACAGGTATGGACCATACAGTTATTCTACCAATTCCGGATCAAGTTCATGAAAATTGCTGCGCATGCGCATATGAATCATTTGAGTATCAAGGACACTCTATCGATAGGGTGTCCTTGTATAAACTTAGTATTATCTTGAAGCCAATTTAGTACCTCATCAACTGTAATGGTTTTCATTTTTGATCAAGCACGCGACTGTGACCACTAGAGCGTGAAAGTCTATGCATAATTGAAGTCAAAGCGAATCAGTTGGAGGTAATCCGAATCATGGACTATATATCACCACCGATTAGTTTATCCTTCAAATTCTGTGCATGTAGTCATATAGTGAACCTTATGCAATATTCCGAGGACCAAAACGTATGCCCTTTTCGGCGGCATTTTCCCATAGCTGTGTTTGCTCAACCCCACCCCCACCGAACACACGATGTTCTATGGGTGATCTGAATAACGTCGGAATATTATATGATGCTTGTTAAAAAACACAGATTATTTCATTTTTACACTTAATTTTATAACATTAACACCCAGAATGTAAAAATATACCTTTAGATCGAAACATCAAACAGTCCAAGTCCTTTGAGAGCATAAAATGACAGTATGCGGTTAATCGTGATTCGGAGTAACTGCAATGACACCGTTTCAAAGTTTCTAATTAAACATGTACGTAATATACGACGGAAACTACGTCAAAATGACAGAAAATAATTGGGAAAAAATATAAGCAATCAAAATACATGGTACATTTCATTTTCGGGAAATTCGGCGAACCGCCTTTGAAAAAGAAAGTTTTTTCCATCGTGTTTCTGTATATGAGCCGGGAACCATTGACGTCATTATCCACATTCATTGAGTGATGGAATGAAACAGGTTTGAATCAATAGTCAAGTGGCCAAGTTCGTTTGAAAATTTCTTGTTTAATATCTTTGTGAAATTCTTTTGAAAATTATTTTGATCCGGATCACCTACAGATCCGCAATGACTACACCAATTGTAAAACCAATATTAAACAGTAGAACTACAGCTAGGTATTAACGTTTAGGGGCATCTTTATTACCCCTTGCAGAGATGTGATAATCACCTTATTACTACAGTCCTTTCATCTAAGGATCATATTGCACTATTAGTGGTCATTAACTGAATAAACAGTGGTACCAATATAGCTCCTTCAGGAGCTAAGTCTTCAAGAGATGGGTGAGAAAAATAATCAATGATGGCATTACGAAAACATGCCCATGCAATATACAGTGATTTTTGTCAGCTTTAAAATGGAGAATTTCATTAGAAATTTTTTGATATTTTTCTTATTTTTGCTCAAAACATAGATTGTGGGTACACGTTACAACCGCCTCGGCGAGGCGGTTCTAACGAGTACCCACAATCTATGTTTTGGAGCAAAAATAAGTAAAATAGGTATACCCCTGCAAACCCCAGTTTTGCTATATAAAAGTGGGGTTTACAGGGGTAAACATTTCACGGACATGTTTTCCTGATGGGTGTTGAGGCCTCAACACAGAAATTTCAAGCTTGTTTCCAGATTATTTGAGCCTCAGATGATACTTGAATCTGAAAACTTGCCTGAGATTCCAATGTCTCGGCCTCAATCCCATCATAGATTATTTCAATCCCTATGACTTTGATATTTTTCTTAATATCCCTAGTATCTTTCAAGTCTGGCAATACCATGGCGACTGACTCTACACACACAAAAGTTTTCATAATAAATGAGCCACCTCGTGGGAAAACCAACAATGTGGTTTCCGAACAGGTCAGACACAAACCGACCTGTACAAGCACAGAAAAGAGCTAGAAGCTTGAAATTTTGGAGTTAAGTAGAGGAGGAATTGTACTATCCGAGTAGCGAAAACAAAGGCGCTGATTAGCTTCGCGGTTACCGCGAAGCTGATCTGCGTCTTTGTTTTCGCCTATGCAGATTGTTGGTTTTCCCATGAGGCGGCTCAAATGATCACCCCTGTGAGGCAAAACTGGAAATTTCAAATGTACATTTTTTTCTTTGGCACCATTTGCCAGATTTTAATATTTGCTGAAAACGACGATTAGATCTTCAATGCCTCATATTCGACTTATCTATATTTTGACACTTTCATTGTAAACTGACGAATTTTCTGAGTCCCGTTCAGAGCCATACAGGATACATCCTATATGTATCTGTATCGTATGGCTCTGTCTCATATACCAACGACCTGTATTAATTTTCACTATCATGGCACAAACCATGACACTAGGTATTAAGTTTATGCTTCAATGTTTACTTTGGCACGCCGTACTTTATAGTGAGTATTGGCTGAGATAAAAATCCAGGCGGGACGACTTGTATCACTGCTCTGTTGTATTCCATTCGATACAAGTATATCTTCTTGTCTTGCACTTTGCCAATCCAACCGTCGTGCTGAAATAAGCAGCATAGTGATGATACGCACGCCCATAAATTGAATCATAGTATGATATTATCACACAAAGTTCAAAACCAATCCACATGCTTATCATAAATGTATGTCACTTAATTTTATACAGTAAACTGCGATGGGCATTAATTTTCGATTCTTACTGTTACATACAGATATGAAATAACTGAAAACTTTCATTTTGTTTACGAAAATCAAATAGACAAGTAACTATTTTTCAGGAGAGCGCTAGAAATCATTTTAGGGAGGCCGGAATAGTAATGCAAAGTTATATGGTAGAAACTGTTCACCAACCTTTCCGAAATAATTCCTGCCTTGTCTGCACTCCAGAAAATGACTTTTATGTAAATTACAGAGGTCAAAGGTAATCAAGTGCATTTTTTAATTTTTGAGCATGGGGTGTACATACAAGATTGGTCATATCTCCACTGTTACTTATCCTAGACCACTAGACTTGGTCTCATTCAAAAGCACATACATAGCCCTTTTATAATATGGTTAGTAATACAAGTTATCTAATGTGCATATTCATGAATTTTAATGAAAACATTAAAAAATACAGTAAAATCATTAATATCCACAAATACATTAGTTTCAAACCCAAACTATATAATTGTGACACTTTGTTATTGAACCAGTAATATCATAAGACAAATGTATTGATGTCATGGGCCTAAATGAAAATAATCCCATTTGCAAATTCATGAATATTAATATAAAAAATGTCAAAAATGAAAAACAAATGAGGGAAATATCCATTGTAAGGTTTTGGATGGGTTATAAGAACTATCTTGCATTCCTGAAACAAATTCTCATGGCTGTCAGTGTGGTCATAGGGAACACCTAAATGTCATAAAATATTGTCCTCAACAATGAACACATGTGCATGATGTAAAATAACATAGTTTCCACACCAACACCTAGTGTGATTCTAGAGAATAGGGTATACACACAAAAATATACATATACCAACAATAGCATGCTCTAGAATACTATAATTGGTCTAATAGTGATACACGGACTTAACAATTTAATCTTAATACCTATAATTCAAATCATCAAATTTACTTATTCATGAAAATTCATAAAACACATAAGAAATCGGAGAAAAATCTTGAAAAAAAAACAAAAAAAAAAAAAAAAAAAAAAAAAACAAAAAAAACAGGGAGTATACGTACAAAAGCACTTGTAGCACAGCTGTTAACAAACCAAGGATGCTGAAAGTAGTATAAAATGAATGCTATTGTAATGAACTATGACCCTAAAGTCTGATATTAGCATGATCTGAGTTTCAATTTCATGAATTTTAATGAAAAACTCATAAATTAAAATGAAAATCTTGAAAATATTAAACCAATAAACCTACAAAATGACTTGTATTTCGACAACCAAAAGCCCTAACATTCTAAAAATGCATCAAATAGTTGCTAGGGCAACATTATACCATCTTGTTTTACAATAGATAAGTCATTCGATTTCTTGTTTTATGTATATTAGCAAAACTATTCTAGTTTTGATGAAAATTACAGAACAATTTAGGCGGTGTTCATAGAAAATCACATGTATCTTGGCTACTGATAGATCTAGAGAGCTATAATTGGTACCAAATGATTGCTAGGACAATGTTCTAAAACCATAAAATCTGATATATAAATCATCATTGATTTTAAACGTATGTGTATTAATGAGATCTTTATAAATACGAGAAAAATCAACGAAAAATGAAGGGCTGTACCAACCAAATCGCTTATATTTCAGCTGCAATTTTCTTTAGAGTGCTGAATATGGTACCAGTAGAATGCTAGGGTAATGCACTATTGCCATGGAGTCTGATAGCCTAACCATATATTTCTAATTTTTGTGAATGTTACATAAAAGTTCCAAAATTTGTAATATTAACGGAAAACTGAAGCTTGTGCTCCATCAAAATTTATTAAATCTTGATTGCCAACTAGCATGCCTTGTATATCTTAATAAATGACAATAAAACATTGTCCTATCTATAAATTGGTGCCATTTTGAGTTCTCAATAGCTATTGGTAGTTGAGATATATACCGTTTTGTTGGTATACCCCTTCATTTTTCGATGATTATTCACATATTTCTATAGATCTCATCAATATCCATACTACAGACACAGTTGAAGATTTATATATTAGATTTTACGATTAAAGGACATTGTCCTAGCAATTATTTGATACAAATTATAGCTCTCTAGGCCTATCAGTAGCCAAGACAGGTGTGATTTCTATGTAAACCGCCTTAATTGTTCCGTAAAATTCCTCTTAATTCCAAAGGTTTACTTAATATTCATAAAACAAAAAACCGAATGACTTTCCCGTATATATATTGTAATACAGAAAGTATAACCTTGTCCTAGAAACAATTTCGTGCCATTCTCACCATGTTAGGGCTTTTGGTTGCCAAGATTCAAATCATTTTGCAGGTTTACATGTTTACTTTTTCACTTTTTCATTCCTGTTTATGAAGTTTTCATTAAAATGTATGAAATTGAAACTCAGATCATGCAAGTATCAGACCTAAGGGTTACAGTAAAATGCCATAGCATTCATTTGATACTTGATTCAGCAATCTTGCTTTGTTAACAGCTCTGATATAAGGGCGGTCGGGTGGGAATATGGACCCCAACCCATTGGGCCCTAAAGAAATAGATGGGCTGCTTGTGCCTCCAGGCAAAGCTTATACACTTTTGACTGACCATCTGAATACTGGTTAATCGCCCAGGTCTGAGCCTGCCCAGAAAAAGTAGTTTCAAGACAAACCATCAATACATATAGATCTAATTCAACGATTTGAATAATATGTATTAAGGTAAAATTGCTAGGTCCATGCATCACAATCAGACCAATTATAGTATTCTAGAGCATGCTTATGTTGGTATATGAATATTATGAGTACACTCTCTTCTTTACAGCCACACTAGGGGGTGCGCATGGAAACTGTAATTTTACATATGCAAATGTGTTCACTGTGGGGGACAATATTTCATGGCATTTAGGTCATCCCTTTGACCACACTGGCAGCCATGAGATTGGTTTCACCGATGCAAGATAGATCTTATAACCCATCCAAAGCCTTACATTGGCTGTAGTTTTTCCCTCGTTTTTCCTCGATCTTCGACATTTTTATTAATATTCATGAATATGCAAATGTGATAGATTTCATTTAGGCCCATGACATCAATAAATTTGTCTTATGATATTTCTGGTACAATAATAAAATGTCACAATGATAGTTTGGGCCTGAATTTTTTTAATGGATTTTAGCGATTTTTCTGTCATTTTTAACGTTTTCATTAAAATTCATGAAAATATGCATCAATGCAAGTTAATCTTCAAGGTTGAAATATATGTTTGGTATATATAAGCAATAAATCACACCAAATCTTTTGAAATGAATTTGCCAGAAAATGTGAATTTGTGACAACTTATACCTTTTCTCACGGAAGCGCTCAATTGGGGTACTTTGATTATAATAGTGACTTATTGGTTACCATATTGCAAGTATATAATCATTTAAAATGTTATTTGCACAGGTTCTCATTAAAACTACCAAAATCTGGTTTTATTTTGAACATACCGTCAATAATAGGGTACATTATTAAGATTTTTTACTTTTTTGCACTCCATGACCTTTGACCTCTGTACTGACCTACAAAACAGATTGTGACTCTGCAGACAAGGCAAGCGCTGTTCCACAGATATTGGGCAAGCAAAATATCCTTGTCTGCATCCATTACAAACCCGGCCTCCCTGGTCTCAAAATTTGAGATTGGATCACTAGTCTAAAATCGCTGTTTATCGCATTTTTATAACGTTTACTCCATGGCAAAATTGCAAGTACAAGTGGGTTTTACACATAAAAAAGCACTTTTATTAATGAAAAGATTCTTTATTATAATAATTCTATGTAAAGTTGACAAAATAAAATGAGTCCACGAACTTTGTCACTTTCGAAGACTACTTTTGGATTAAGCGATAAGAAGTCCTCCTTAGCCTTTAAGAATCCTTCTGCTTTTTGATACACTCTCCCAAGCATTATGCTTTCCCCCATACGTGTGGCCCCATTCAGCAGTTTCCTTATCGGGAAATCTGAAATGAATGCGACAATAAGCGCGCGCGCGCGCGCGCACACACACACACACACACACACACACACACACACACACACTGATAAAGCCCAAACTGGAGGCTAAAGCAATAAATACGATAGCAATATGATACTATTTTTTCTTTTCGACATTGAGTTGTTACGTTAATTTTTGAAAATCAGCTGAAAATGATGGATTTAAAATTTACAGAATGAAGATTGGTAAAATCATGTCTTACTCCAAATTGTCCTTTTTTCTCTACCATAGTCCTGTCTATCTGCAATAGTTAAAATCTTATAAATGGTTGGTTGATTGGGGTTTAACGTCCCACCAACAGCTAAGGTCATATGGAGACGGGACCTCGGTTTATAGTCCCATCCGACGGACTGGAGATGCCCGGGAACGAACATGCGACCCCTGGTTTACAAAATCTTATAAATGGTATGAAAACAACATGGAAAATGATATTGAGAATTGTTTTTTTTTTTTAATTTTCTAAACAGATGGTACACTTTATCCAAATTTCGTTTTAACACATGTTGGGGTTAGGCATAGAGGAAGTACATGTCTTAGTCCGCTTTTGTCCTAAATTGAGTTTTTGGTTAAAATAAAATGCGTTCTACATACCAAAAAAAAAAAAAAAAAAAAAATAAGTAAAAAAAAAAAAAAATAAAAAATAAAAAAAAAAAAAAAAAAAAAAATAAATAAATAAAAAAATAAAAAAAAAAAAATTAAAAAAAATCTGATATATAGTTTGTGATGCCTTTTCCATTCATACATATACATTGCACAGTGTTTAATGCAAGAAAATACCACGTTACTATCTGCTGATATTAAAATATTTTGTTCTGAAATAGTTTTAGGAGCTCAAAACATAAGCATTATGCCAATGAGCAATTTCATCACTGTAAGTTGATGTATATTAACAAAATTCCAGCGAAACCTGGTGTGGGAAAAATTTGAGTTTGGACTTAGACACATTCTTGCATTAACACATTTCATAAATTGTTAAATTTCTTAATTTTTCCCGTATTTTTCTTCGAAATTTCATGACATTTTAGCTTTTTACTCTCTTGGATAAGGCCAATAATTTGGTACTATTTTCAAACGGTTGTCAAACCTTTGTCAAAATTTTATGTTTTTCGCGTTTTTCTTGAAACTTACGAAAATGGACTTAAACACGTTCTTGCACCAACCCCTTCAAATTTTATATGATTTATCAACACTTTATAATAATTATTGTTGTTACATGAGTGAAGGTGCTTCACTCGTTTCTATAGTCTTGTCAAAAATACCCAATAGTCTTGCCAATAATAACTAAATCTAGAAAAAGGTACAAGTAGGCAAAGATCAGGATAAGGTGCAGTCAGAAAACGATTCCCACTCCAAAAACCGAGGTGGGAATAAACCAAACCAACAATCAGGTACTGATACATAAAGCCTATTTTATTAGTTAAAATCTTGAAATCATCTAGATAATCACAGTGACTTCGAAATCTCGCACAGAACCATTGTCACCATCTACCATTGGTCATATAATTAACATTGTGCTCTTATTATGCCATGTCTGTGCACAAATGTTTCCGGCGTTCACTGTCGCAGTTTGTCCAATGGTGCGATTTTCTAAACTTGAGTTGTATTTATTATGATGCCACGCATCCGATGCACACATACTGTCACCATTTCTGTAGGTGTGCAGTTCGCTGTGAACCCATAGTTCATACCACATCATTACGAAAACATGCCCATATGATATACAGTAATTTTTTCAGGTCAAAAGTCGATAATTTTCAGACAAAATGTTTTGATATTTTTCTTATTTTTGCTCAAAACATAGATTGTGGGTACTCGGCGAGGCGGTTCTAACGAGTACCCACAATCTATGTTTTTGAGCAAAAATAAGAAAAATAGGTATACCCCTGCAAACCCCAATTTTACTGTATAAACGTGGGGTTTAAGGGGGTATACATTACACGGACATGTATTCGTGATGTGTACCTGCCGTGCTTTCAGAACGAAGAAAATGATCAGGCTGTGCTATTGTTGAGATAATGGCGTCGCTGCTGAGAACCAACATGACAATGTAGGAATTCATATCTTGAGCAAGACCGCCTTGAATCTAAAACGTGACATGTACCATGTTTGTTAATTATCACATAATTATTTTGAATTTCATACACTATAAGAATATGCAATATCAGAGCAAATCCCGAGTGTTTTTATCAATTATAATATATTATAGGTATTGTTGTTGTCACGATATTTTGTTATTCGAGGTTTGAAATGCAAAAAATATGCATGTTCCAAATGTTATTGGTCTAATGCAGAATAGGTCATCATCAAATGTAAGACAGATTCTATACAACATCTTATTTATATGTATATCAATGAATGAAACTGTAAAAGAACATTTACAAAAAATAATACCTGAATAGATACCGCAATTGATAATCTTAACAATCTACGTGCATATAGTTGGGTATTATGACTGATGAATGTATGCAATGTATCACTTACAGTGGATATGAGTAATGCGACGATGAAATCGGAGAAGGAGTATACTCCATTATCATACATGTAGAATAAAATAATATAATACTTTGGCTTTAGTTATATAGTTATATAAATACAATTTTCTCGAACATTTGTTTGAGTAAACGACTGGCCCGGTGGCGCTCACTGGTCAAACTCAAAGGCTACGTATCAGATACTCCTGTCAGGAACGTAACTCATTATGAAAAAAATCCTTACTTCTTGCAACCTACTCTTAAGAGCTCAGAGTGTCTTAATCAGACACTCATGAATCGTGACCGTGAATTACATTTAAAATGATTTGAAAAAAAGTTGGATTAAAAGTACTTTTATTTTTTTTTTATTTATTTTTTTTTTTTTTTAATATTGCCATAATGGATTTTAATATGCTTTTTATTGGTTTCTTTCATTGAAGACAATGCATTATTTCAGTGTTTCCACACGCTATCACTAATTGTTTGTTTATTATATTTTAAAGCAATAAAGATAAATGCGGCGGTACATCATATTTGCTATTTATGAGTATTAAATACCAGCTGTCTTTATTTCCTCGTTTGCACGAGTGTCAAAACAAGAAATAAGTGTTAAATCATAATTTAAACACGCTTACACCGGGTCAGAAGAAACCTCACGTATTACATTTTATGATAACAGCTGATCCCCACATTTGCCTTACAGCCTATATTTACTGGATCTGGAACCAAGCATATAGAGTGTATCTATACCTTGTCGTTACATGGCCCATAATTTATGGAGATGTCGAGAAATCATGACAGCAAGTTTACTCTATTTACTCCTATAACAGTTGTAAAATGGGTGGTCTAGTGGTGTGCAAAAACTTCTGCAGAAGCCTCCCTGGTAAAGCCACTGGCCTTGTAAACTAGGGGTTACAGATTAGATTCCGGGCTTCTCCAGTCAGTCCTAATGCTGAGACTTTGTTGACAATTTTCCATGACAAACTGGTGACAATGACATACTGTGACGAGGCTGGAGACAATGCTATGTCTAATGTGTTACAAGTTCAAGGGACCTAGTCCTCAGACATAACGTGCAGATAAAAACTGTCCATACACATACTTGTACACAACAACAACAATACAGACATATTACATCGTCCGATCTCGTCGTTTGTACATATTTTGCTGTCCATGAATTATGGACATTACTACTGTCTGTTAGGAAATATTCTAACCAAACGGTCCTGAAATGAGTTGAAGTAACTGAGTAGTCAACTACGGGAAAATTGCACACGGCTTAACGTTAGTTCTATTGGTAACTGTCGTACCTTGATTTTACGGGTGGGCCTCTTTCTGACTGCACCATTCACTAATGATTCCATACTTATATGAATTATTATTTAGTTTCTGAAAATCGTAGAAGCGACCATCGCGAAAACAATGGATGGGTATTTAAGTAGGAAGAAATGCGACAAGTATCCGACTTCTATTCATTGGGTTCAGACTCTGCGTTTGGATGTGAGTGGTAGACAGGCATGCCAAATTGTATGTTTTGTTACATAATGGCTTAGTGTTATTGTCAATGGGTTGAATGGCATATTATGCAATAGAAATGTCATTAACATCAGAGGGCGGCATTTTTATAATGCTGGCGTTTGTTGCTTATTTAATTCAAATATTCAATTAGTATGTAAAACAATAAAAATGATTGGCGGTTAATAAACCTTTGAGACATCGTGTAAACCGCATTAAAATGTTACATGCCAGTTTGCATAAATTTGTGTATAATTACAAACATGTTCTCCGGACGAACTCTCAAACTAAGGACACTGCTGACGGTGACCATTGACTCTTTCCTGTTATATATGCCTTGTTTTCGAAAGCCCAAAACTCCGGTTTAAGGATGTTCGCTGCCAATGAAAAAGTATTCAAACTTTTTTTCTAACCACTCTTTTTTATTCCAAAATACTTCACAAGACATTTGAAAACAAAATAAGTATAGGCTAGTGTGCATTTTTTCAAGCTACAGGTCTCTGAATGTGACATCTGAACACCGTGTCTTAAATGTAGTAAAATTAATTTAGTTTTTAATTCTTTGAAACATACCTGTCTTGAACAAAAATACACCTATAATTCTTTCAAAAGTCATAATATGTACATAATGGAGACTATTTTGGACCAAAAGCATAAACAAATTTGCAACTTGAAGTGGATGATAAAATTTTAGGAGTCGTGTTCGAACCCTACCCCAATAATGAAAAGTCGAAAAAAAATCAATATTTTGAAATGTGCCAAACCCATATTTGTAGATTCAAACTTTTTCTTGTATTTTCACACAACATAGAACTTGACTATATTGTTCGTATAAAAGAAAGAAATATATAGGGTAGTGGGCATATAAGAGAGAACCAACTGCTTGAAAATCGCCATTTTAAGCCTTTTGTCGGCTGTTTTGTTTCTTTTAAAAAAGCCCATTAAACCACCCAAAATTTTAAAACTAGCACACCAAAGACAGAAAGACTGACTTAGAAGACCATGTACACATATACTGCTTCTAAAATAAACATCGAACAAGGGCAATTAATTTGAAGACGTGTAATATTCAAGTTTAATCTGACCTTCCCCCTAAATTTTACTGACAATTAAAATTTTCTGAAAAGTTGCAGAAATGGGGTAAAAAATGAAGTTCCTGAGATTGACAATTTTCATGGCTCATTCAATGCATATCATCAATATGTATCCAAATATAAAATATTAGGAAAATACGAGATATTCAACAAAAGAAAAACCGGAAGTTCCGAAATGTCAAATGTTAGCAGCGATCAACCTTAAAGCAATTTCTACTACAATTTTGCAATGAGGGCGGTAGTAGGATGTCATAAGAACGGATAAATGCTTTATTGTGTGAAGCATTCCTCCACATACTGTAGAAATTGCTAGGGAAGCGGAGGTAGGGGTCAAAAATGTGAAAATATAAATTGAAATAAAAATCATTTTTGTTGCATGTCTGCATTTAGTTCCAACATTGTTGTGATTTTTAAACATGTAGGTCAGTGTCAAGGGCCTTTGCCACCCTAAAATTCATCTCAAAAGTTTGATGCTCAATAAGAGGCATTATTTTCATAATAAATGGGCCACAGCGTGAGAAAATGTACCTACGGACAATGTTTAGAGTTTTAGAAAAAACAAATTTATTTTGAATGTTTGATGTTTCTAGAGTCTGTTAGTCTTTATTTGACCAGATTATTCCAGTTATTTTGTGAGTTATGACCAATTTACTATATGTACTCTACAGACGTCATTGTCCTGAAAAATGACGTCAAAGTTGCGTTATGTATTTCTGCATGCTAGAAGATCTTACAAAACTCGATGCATTTGCTTAAACCTGTTTAAGCACTGGTCAGAACCTATTGTTAAGATAGAAGCATACAATCCTTACAAGCAATCTGTCGTAATTATTTTGTCTATTTTTTATGATGAAGCAGTTGATATGGTTACTGTTTAACAATAGATATAGGAAAAAGTATGTGTATTATGGGTTAAAACAAGGGTAGATAACGCCAAATATTGAAAATAAATATGTTTTAAAATTAACTCGTTCATTTGGTAGTCCAGCGTTCAAAGATTACAAATACAGTGCTATTTTTAAAAACGTATATTGTAATTTATTTGACCCCGTTTAGGAATGTGTCTTTGATTTAGACTTCTCGTGTAAATTGTCGAAATTACAGTACCATAATCTGGCTTTCGTTGCCGGTTTTAAGGCTACTGATGAGGGTTCATTACCCGAAATTGCGCAATATAGTCCATACTATCTCCCTTTGAATGTTCTTATTGCTTCCAAAGGATCAAACTTTTATATTTTAATTATTCATCATTTTTCCGCTTTTGCTGCTTTCTACTAGTGATGTCAGAATGTCCGAAGGTACATTTTGTCGCGTTGAGGATCAGGATCAATTATTTTGCGAGTTACCTGTATATCATTGCTAACGATGACAAGTAGTGAGCAAAGTTATGAGAAAATCTGCCATTAGTTTCCAAACAGGTAGACCATAAAACCAAGTTATTTAGCCAAAGAACATGGCAAAATACTTCAAAAATAGGATTGCCTTAAAAAAATAAAATAAAAAGACACAGAGGAAGCAATATATGTCCATGCCACACAGCTAATCTGTATTTTAATTGTGGTACTTGTACATGTTTATGCAAAACACATTTTCTGATGGATGTCTTAATTACTGTATGATTTTCGCAAACATAAAATTTGCAAGTCTGGAATGAATGAATGCCCGCATGCCACCATTCAAATTAGATACATATGGAATCAAAATGCCTTCTGTTGTTAAAATGTCCCTACACTGATCAAATATTTTTCAATGTTAAAACTATCGCATGTACACCTGGTATACATGTACCTGTTTACCTATATTACATGTACAGCCCTGATATCTCTTTCTAATGCACAACAATGAGAAGTACTTCAGTGAAATATTGTTGGTCTAAATGAGTCAAGACATACTGTCAAGAGTATACCAAGTATTTGACTAGATAGTCCCTGTAAATCACGAATTTTTGGATGGTGACGTTCCTCGTCGTGCTTCTTATGGTGTTTACATTTCGCAACTTATTAGGTTTGCTAGAGTCTGCAATAATGTTACAGACTTCAACGCTCGAAATAAATGTTTAACGGCAAAACTTCTCCAACAGGGCTTTCGGTATCATAAACTTCGAAAAACCTTTTCTAAATTTTATCGTAGACACTATGAATTGATTTCCAAATATAATGTTGAATTAAAGACGCTTTTAAGTGTCAGAGGGCCTTTCGGAACCTGAATTTTATGGTGACTTAGTTTACAAATTTAAGAAACTTATAGGAATTAATGATTTTTCTTTTCAGTTCAGAAAAATCATAACACGTTACAGACGTATAGGTTATAACTTGAATGTTATGCGACAGTCTGCATGCTTAGTTTTTAACCCATTCATGGTTGATAACTATGCTGCCTTCTTTAATTGCACGCCGGTGGGTCGGGCGTCAGACTCTATGATGGCCCCGACTTAAAGCTATTCATTTTAGTTGGTTGGGGCCGGAGCTTCTTGTCTGTTGCTTGGCCCACCGGGGTCCAACTGGTGTTTTTCTTTTGCTCCGGAGTTAGTAGGTTATTCGGCGCCCAGGGATCTCCATCGTCGGGCAGCTTACTCAATCTGTGAGTCCTTGTTTTTGATTCATCAGGATGTTTATCATGATTTATTTGTTTGTTCTTGATGATTCATTGACTAATTAGAGATTCACAACGAGGACCGAAGAACTTACTAAATGTTATGAACCACTGCAGAAGCTGAGGGTGAGGTTAGGATCCTGTAAAACCGGTTTAAGCCCGCCAGTAACTTTGTGTTACTGATCGTTCCAAGGCGATACTTCTGTGGTGGTTCTTTTTGTTTTATGTCTTGGTGTTTAAAATTTTTTGTGCTGTTGGCGCCTTATGTATGTTTTCATATTTTTAATTAAGTTAAGGTAACTGAGTGGCCACCTATTGGGAAAATAGCTGCTCATTCGGCTTACGATATGTTTCATGGTATAAGTGCCTGATTGTTAGTTTGGTTTTTTCCCACCTCGGTTTTTGGAGTGGGAATCTCGTTCTGATTGCGCCTTTTCCTGATCTTTGCCTACTTGTACCTTTTCAGAATAAAGCAAATGCCTGAAATAGTCAAAATCTTCATGCCATGATGCTGACACCAAAATGCTTAGAGATGATCCATGGCACAATTTTAATACTGACAACAAAGTATAGTCTAAGTGTATTGAGGGACAAATGTCCCCTTATTTGTCCTTTCATCAAGACTGATCTCTCTACATGTTGAATTGAGTCATGTGCTTTAAAGGATTAGGGGCGTGTATGTGTTTCCTTGTATTTGTATAGACTGGTGCAAAAGTTTGTTCCATGAAATGTTATTTCTCTATTTTTTGGATGAATTAAAATGAAAAATGGTTAAAAATCAATTACGTATTTTCCAGTATCAGATGACAAAACTAGTACATGTTTGTTTCAATTAATTGCACTTGATACGACAAAACCTAATCTCTACCATTTCTATATAGCTATTTTATATACAGGTGCTTCACAAAATTTTATGGTTAGCGATTTTTCTCATAACCATTTACATACCCCAATGAGAAAAACGGGGCAGCCATCCACTTAATTTCGCAAATATCAAATTTTATATTGCATGGTCTTCTGCCATCTGCATTCCTAGTAGACCCTTTTCAAGTTCAACCCACTGGAGATATTCTAAAAAACTTCAGGTGTTCTAGATACTGCATGAAACCAAAATCTGTAGGTCCAGCATAAGGAGCACATTAAGTTTCTTTTATATATATCAGCCAAGTGCCTTAAATATTCAAGGTGATAGAGGTCATTGAGGGGCGTTGACTGTAGTTTTTTAAGTTAACCCCGCAACAGTTTTCTATGGTTTTCTGTTTTTAAGATATTTCTAGGTATTTTGCTAAGATCTATTGCATATTATATAATGATCTGTTGACAATGCTTAAAAACTTGGTTCCATACGCATTTATTACTCATCAGGGAAACATCTCCATATGAAGCTTCCCCAGATTTTCATCTTTGGGGGAAATCAGGGGCAGGTATCAAATTATAGATTTTTAGTACTAATCCATAAAATCAAATATTGTGGGTATCTGTTATCATTTAATCAATGAGGTGATCATAACAGATAGTCAAAGATTTATGGACAACAAGAAAAATTAATGCAAAATACAATCAAAATCAGCTGTATTATAGAACATTTTGTGCAAACGGAGATGCTTCCGTAATGTTTAGAGGGCATCAAAATTGATCTTCTGCCATCTGCATCCCTACCCTCTTCTTATCCTCTCCAGGAGATATTTCAGGAACTTAAGGACTAATGGGTGGTCACTGTATATACATAATTGAAGGTTTACCTGTATAAAAAGCATTGTTTATTTTGTCAACAATGCTACATTCTTTAGCATGCTTTATCATGGGACTATTGAATATGTTACAAATACATGGATTCGTGTATACATGATTGTGGAATGAGTGGTCAGCTCAGAGCAAGTGAGTCATTTTTCAGTTACTTCCGGGTTGAAATCGTCGGACCCATTTTTCTTAGCTTTTTGAAAACAATAAGACAGATTTTTCGATGTAGTCATTGACTTCAATCATATAAGAACCTGAAACAAAAGGCATGTCATCTTTCAGCAAACAATTAGCGCACACGATCCGCCCCAAGTTACCCACTTTCAGAATTTTCCAGAAAAAACATGTTTACACTAACTTTTCCCAGAGAAATACATTTCCATGACCCCAATATAACTTTTAATTTGTCAGATTATGTATCCTAGACATTTAGGCTTTGCGTAATTTTTATTCAAATGCATTCCATTTTCCAGGAAATGGGTCCCACGAAAACCAGTTACATCTCCAATTTTACACCAAGCTATTTAAAATTTTAAAATAATAACTATATTGACTCATTCCTAGTATCAGTGACGTCTATTAGCAATAAATACACATCATCATTTGATTGACAGATTCAAGAAAACAGTAGATTTCTGTTTTACATACCCCACCCACTCATGTCAATATTGATAAATCCTTAAGGTGTTCCAATACTGCATGAAACCAAGAGGGGGTCCCAGGAATGCCAACATGGCATCTGAAACAAGCTTCACATTATCGATAACATCAAAAATAGCAGCTCATGAATACAGAGAAAAACCAAGCAACTACCTTCGCCGTACGGGAATCTCTGTCTCTGCAAATACAGGCTTTCTCATCACGAAGTACAAAAAAGACAAATTTGACAGTATTGTTTTTGTTTCCATTAAACAAGGACCTACTGTCTCTTTCTAGGATGATATGAGCCGCGGCACGAGAAAACAAACAATGTGGTTTTCGAACATGTTCGACACAAACCTAACTTTACAAGCGCAGAAGATTGTTGGATGCTGGAAATTTTAGATTTAGAATGTGGAGGAACTGTACTATCCTTGTAATGAAAACAAAGGGCGCTGATCAGCTTCGCGGTTACAGCGAAGCTGATCTGCGCCTTTGTTTTCGCATATGCAAAACGTTAGTTTTCTCGTGATGCGGGATATATTATCAATTAAATGACAAACGTTCATTGTTGTTTTGTTGTGTTAAAAAGAATGTGTTAAACTATTCTATGAATCAAAAACAGTATTAAACTTTAGGTTAAGAAATGATATTTATATAAATTCTCGTTCGGTGCTTCTGAAACTCAAACCATTCAAACCATGTATTTTTATTTAATGCGAATCTTATATTATTGATACACAACGCACATTTATGTATATTGACTGCAAATGTATTTTGTGTATAGAAAATCTGCAGTCTAACTAGCAATTTGTGTTTGTAAAACACTATGCTCTCAACTGTCTGCTTGAATGTCCCCAACCTGGCGTAGTTTGTAAGATGCATTCATTTCGTTTGAGTTTCATTTATTCGTACTAGTTAACTGTTAAGCTGCCTCTTTCGATCTCGATCCAGAAAGAGAATGCTTGCTTTTTGCACAAAAGTTCTAAAATGGATTAAAAAAAAATATCAAAATTCCGTAATTCTGTAAAAAAAATGACAAAAACCTCTCATCAGTTAATCGGGTGATATAATTCTCAGCCCCAATCAGTATACTAAATAAGAAGACTGTAGCTAAAATAGATATCTTGCGCACAAGATTTTCAAATTTTGTTTTACAAAGGGACATAAATCAGAAAAAGGCCATAATTTGGACATGAAAAAAATACGGGTCAATTTTTTTCATAAGGAATATGCACCATTAAATAGTTTCAAATTTCTCCGAAATGTGGAATAATCAATCAAAATTTCAAAATTCTGTTATTCAACATTTAAGGTAGATTTCTCAAAAGTTAATCAGGTCATCTATTCTTCAATCCAAAACAATGTGTAAAATATGAAGTCTCTAGCTCAAATACGTTTGGAGATATCTTGCATACAAGATTTCCATATTTTGTTTTCAAAGGGACATACCTCAGAAAAAGGGCATAACTTGGGCATATTTTCACGAGAAAAGCCCAAAGCAATATATAGGCCCTTCCAACCTTTCCAATGCTAAGGGCTTAACTAGTATAGTCTGTCAGTTGTCTATAAAACTGACGTTTTGCTGAATTTCTGGCTTATTTTAAGTGATAGAATTAAATTTCTTGTGCCAATGTTATTTGTATACTAATACATAACTGGAAACTGATTTTCAGAGTTTTCACTTGTTGTTTTCTTGCATTTGTCTATTAAACGTAATACACAAAATTAAGGCTTAATGAAGGGGAGTACTTTAAGTTATTGTAACAGCTATAGGCACCGCCCAAGCACAAATCCCATTCAATAAAATTTCTATAGGCAGATTAATGCCATTCAATGTGCATCCAATAGTATACCCTTCAACAAAGTGAGTGCTCTAACTAATGTAAATGACTTTTCAATAATGTTTTTAGTAACCACTTTCATTAAGCTTCTAGTGTCATTAACAGTCTCGGTTAATTCTCCTGCCTCTTTATCCTCGGTATCAGAGTCAATGTTTTAAAAATATTCTAAGGTGTTCACAATCACATCCGATTTTTCTGGCAAAGTTTTAGGTGGCATTTCTTTTTTTCTTGGTGAATAAAAAAGACAGGTAAAATATTAAGTTATACATACAGGTATTATAACTGCATTTTGCGCATTATAGCCATGACAGTTTAAAACCTACATTATGGTATCTGTTTCCAATGAAAACTACATTCTTATAGACTTACTAGTCTCTACTCACCATCGGTTGGTCAGTTTGGGACCTTGCTATTCCCATGTGCAAGGTTTTGAATAAAACAGACCACTCAAAGTCTTCCTCTGTTGGAGAACAAGCCGGTTCTTTGTTTTACCTAGTGCAATTTTCCTAATGTGCAGTTTAATACTAACAAAGTACAGTTATACAAAGGAGCATATTCCTAGGCTATTACATAAACAAATTTACTCCCATGTTCATTACAGCCAAAATGCCCTGTAAAAATGGGCAGTTTTCAAAAGAAATTTTTTAACCTTAAATTGTAAAAAATGTTAAAAATATAGATTGGTTATGTATAAGATAACCATTCAATATGCACCATACCGCAAAGCGATTGGTTTTGTTGTTTTGAAGATATTCAGCAAAACATCAGTTTTTATAGACCGCTAACAGGCTATACTGATTTATCATTTATTGTCTACGCGCTAGCGCGTAGACTACTCTAAGGTTTGAGATTGACCTACTTACAAGACAACTCATACACCTCTCTACAACTGCAACTGCACGTTTGAGTCTAGTGGCTTGACCATCGTGTTAGTAGGATTCCAGGTCGTTTCGCCAAGGACCGTGTAAACACCCCCAAACACCCATGCAAACCTCCCTTTGGTTGGTAACATTTGTACCAATGGTGCAGTATGTACCAAAAGTGGGGCAAATTGTTAAATTCGTGAAACTGGTGCATGATTGCATTCTATCTAAGCAACAACGGAATGAAATGAACCGATGGTATTGTGACGCTATATCGTCAGGTATGAAAGCTTTGACCGCGCCACCTGACGTGTAGCCCGAATTACATTCTATCCAAGCCACAACGGAATGAAATGAACCGACAGTATTGTGACGGTCGATTGTCAGATATGAAGGCTTTCACCGCGCAGCGTTTTATTTCTGTTCAGTCAAATGCACCACGATGAAATGGGAGTACGGTCAGATTCTTTGACATTCTAGTTTATATATGCGAAGCGTAGACCAAGCTTTTTGTTAAAGCTTATACTTGTTAATACATAAAACATGTAATTTATCTATTTACTGCGAATCTGATATCATGTACGGATACAGAAAATACGCCTATATATTTTTTCAACATGCCAATTTACTGTGACCTCTGACATTGATGGGCATCAAATGGGTATGTCTTCAGTAATTAAAAAGTCGAAAGCAAGTAGGTACCCCTTTCTAGTGTTTTCAAAACGAGATGCATGGAATCCCATGGCCCCAATAAGAGTAGGACTCCGCATTACTGGCCTTTTCTATTATAGTAGCCCATAGACGAGTGTTGATTGAGGATTGATAGAAAAGGTTTTGAGGGGAACATATCGTTCGGGTCTCCAAACGGGCGAAAATGTAAAAAAAAATGGTTCAGTCGTCGAGAGCCTGTGCATGGAATGTGCCGAAAGTCCGTAAAAATAGCGTAGCAACAAAGCAACTTGTATTGTGTTTTCACGCCATTGAATGTGAACAGATCAAAGTGATGTTTAACATTAATTATTGATTAATTATAATAATTCATTAATAATTAGTAAATTTTATGTTTGCATTATGTCAGTTTACAAAAGATCTGAAGAGCGGAACGCCATAAAATTTGACATCATGGTAAAACTATAATAAACAGTGCCTATAAACAAAAGCTATGGTCTCAGGTCAGTGTAACTACACAACTGATCACCAATTTTGTTTTGCCATATACATAGTATTATCAATCTTCTTTCAAAGTCTCTGACCATTTTCTTTGATGAATCGTACAGAAATCCAGAAGGGACGGGTTTGCTCACAGCGCGACACTCGATGTTCTGAACACTGACATAGTAACACACTTTTTATATACGACATGTAGCTGTGACCATAGGTCAGCCAGCCTCACACCTAGTAATATGTCATAAAATAGTCAACAGCAACTGTACGAAGTTGGTATCAATAAAAATGTCAAGAGCTTTATGCGCATGATCTGCAACGGTAATTTGATGTGCCATGTTGCATAATACTTAAATAGTCAATAAAGTTGAGCTGGGTATATTCGCGCAGGCTCCTAAGCTATTCGAATAGACTCGTTGCCATCATATATTTTGTCGCTACAATCGAGCCATCGCATGAGAAAACCAAGTTAAACAATAATTGCATAATGCGAAAACAAAGCCACAGATCAGCTTTGCCGTAACTGTAAAGCTGATCAGCGGCTTTGTTTTCGCTGCATGAGTAGTACAATCCTTCTTCTTCTAAAATCCGAAATTCAAGCTTATAACCTGCTTCTGTGGCGGTACAGGCCGGTTATTTCGGACCTGGTTGGAACCCAAATTGTTGGTTTTTCACGCACAGGCTCAATTTATAACTGTACCGATGAGTACCGGGTGCCATACAAAACAGTATTTGTGTCGGTGCCATATAGCTAGATAGCTAGTAAAATTAACTTCCCAGAATTATATATCACAAATCACAGATTGCACTGACGGCAAAGAATGCGTCTTCATTGTTGTCGGCTTCTTCTTCTTTCTTTCTTTTTTTTCTTTCTTTTTTTCTTTCTTTCTTTTTTTGGGGGGTTCCGTTTGATGTTGACTTCTAGACTTCGTAATTAAGAGCTGCTTGCGTCATTCGTAAGAGCTGTTCACCTCCACGAACCAGCTACTCAGCGTCTCTCAGTCATGGGGAAGATTTGGGAAATTTCCATCTGTGAATTTTGGGACAAAAAGATAGTGGTTCAGTTTAATAGGTCATCGAAAAACACCGTTTACAGCTACGTACAAGGCCGTTCTCACAAAGACGCACTTACATGTATTGTCGAAAGTAAACAGTCTCTGAAAGTCCCAAGTCATTGTTTGTTACCATTTAGTATTTAATAAATGTGGAAGGCAGCGACAGTACAGGTTAAATTCTGCTACTACTGATTATTAATATCGAATATGACTAATTTACCAAAAATGCAATAATTGTCATTTTAATCAAAAATGTCTCTCGAACTGCAACTTCCTTTCCGTAGTTAAATACTGGTTTGCATTTGAGCCTGTGCGTGAGAAAACCAACAATTTGGGTCCCGACCAGGTCCTACACAACCGGGCTGTGCTGTCACAGAAGATGGTTAGTATAGAGGCTGGAAATTTTGGATATAGAAAGTAGATGAATTGTACTATCCGTGTAGCGAAAACAAAGGCTCAGATCAGCTTCGCATTTTCTGCGAAGCTGATCTGCGCCTTTGTTTTTGCCTATGCAGATTGTTGGTATACCAATGCGACGGCTCATTTAGTATTATGTAAATTATGCAAGCTTCGATGACATGAAATGTTTCATGCACGTTTTGAATTAGTCACATTTTTCAATTTATTAACTACTTTTGACCTGTCCTGTCGCAAGGAGGCTTAAAATCGCCATATTCCTTTCTTCTCCTGCTAATTAGGTGATAAATTAATCCGCCTCGAGCGCCTAAGGCACGGACGATAAACGTCATCCTGTCATGTCGCTCTACGTCTCATTGTTTTAAGAAATACACACGGTCTTTACTTCATTAAACGCTTGTCAGTTTCCTCAGTGTAGAGAGTAGATCAAGCGAGGTGGACTTTTCGAATTATTTCGTGAAATTTCGATGTTACAACCTCGGTGATTTTCGATTACACATTGTATTCTATCCTGCTAAGTATTGTGACGAAGATCTCGTGATAAATGCTGGATTGTCTGAAAAATGTAAAAGTGTTACTGTGGTCTCGAATAGCAGTGTAGACAAGACAGAGATTGTATTTACACTCAATGCTTATATTCAGCCAGTTGGATTTAAACCATACACTGTATATTTACAATTAACAAGTAACTATCTAAATCCAGCTACAGTGATAATCAGGACCACAAAGGGAATTATTTACAATTATAATTGCTATTAACAGATGCAGATTGCAGTGGAAAAGTACAATTGCCCAATAATCAAAATCAAATTCAATAAAAATACACAATGATAGATAGAGACAAACGACGTCGAACTTTTCTATTATTGACTGTTATAGGTTTGCTATGTTGTCTTTCATTAGCATATGATCCATCAGCATGTATACGATGTAGGAAGTCTCATGTGTGTAATCCACCAGACTGTTTCTGTTGCCGAGATGAGATGCCAATCCAGGACCAAAAAATACCACAAATGGTCTTCTTCACGTTTGATGACGCAGTCAATCCCCCAGTGGCAGCCTTCTACAGAGAACTTTTTGACGCGTCCCGATTGAATCCAAATGGCTGCCCTATAAAAATGACATTATTTATTTCACATGCAAGCACTGTGTACAGTTTGGTGCGAGAATTTTATGAGAAAGGAATGGAGATAGCCTCACACAGTGTCAACCACAGAAACCCAGATCCAAAGACATTTCTTAACGAAGCTAAGAAACAGAAAGAAAATTTAGTGAAGAAAGCTAAAATTCCTGAAGGTGACATTAAGGGATGGCGAAGCCCGTTTCTTAAACCTTTGGGCGATATTCAGCCCGAAGTGCTGAAGACACTCGGATACGAATATGATGCCACACTGACAATCATAAAGCCCAATTCAAAAGACAAAGCACCAATGCCATTCACCCTGGACTACGGTTGGCCATATGATTGTAAGATCAAACCATGTCCGAAGAAACATCACAAAGGTTTCTGGGAGGTTCCTGTGATTTCTGTTCGCGATTATGTGGATAAATACAACTGTGTTTATATTGACGGGTGCAATATACCGCCACCATCGGAAGCTCTCGCATACAAATTTTTATGGGACAACTTTGAAAACTATTATAAAACAAACAGAGCTCCAATGGGCATCAACATGCACGCGTCGTGGTTTTATTACCCAGACAGGAAAAAAGCGATGAGTAGGTTTATTCAAGACATATTGAAACTTGGCGATGTTTATATTGTGACAGTCAGTCAAGTGATTGAATGGCTTCGCAATCCAACTCCTCTTTCGAGTATCAAAGACTTTGGTCCATGGCAGTGTAACGGTAACAGCAGCGTAGTTCCGCCAAAGACTGTGGATATGAGGATGAAACATGTAATACCACAGAACCAAAAGAGACCAGTAAGTCCAACATATCAGATAATTCGGCGTAGACAGCAAGCTTCAATAGTACCGGTGAGACCTGCCACAACTAGGACAAGGCAAACGATTCCTCCATCGAATCCAGCAGTTATTTATAGGCAACCCATGCCAACAAGACCGCCAATTCGAAACATTGTTCCTACTACACTTTTACGAAAAATGCCAAATGTGCTGGAAATACGACCGACTAAATCAAATATTGGTCAGGGAGTAAATACTGTACACCAAGTCCATGCTCACGGAAGACCTGAAATGGTCAATATGAGACCAGAAATACATCAGAGGATCGCGCATCTCTTACCGCCAGGTGGTCAAGTACCAATATTCCCGTGGGTCAGGCAGCCATTTGTTCAACATGCTGCACCTCAACCTCCCCTAGCGCCAAATTATCCGGTAGTTCGATTTTGGTGGCGCGCTCCAGAAGTTCGTCTTCCACACCAGCCGCCTGGTATACACGTTGTTCGTCCTGACCAGCATATAGTGAGCCAGCAAGATATACAACAAGATATGCGGAGATATCAGCAGCTAGAAACACAGCGAAATGCCAATCGTCAGCTTGCAATAACACGGCAGCAAATTGAAAACGCTCATCTTATGAAACGGCGACAAGAACTACGAAGGTTAAACGCAATCAGGCAACAAAATGAGATATTGCAGCGCCAAGAAAGAGAAAGACAGAGAGTCGAAGAACTCAAGAGACAAGAAGAACTCGCGAGGCGACAAGAATTAGAAATGAAAAGGAAACTGAGACAACAAAATGAACTTGAACGTCTAAGGCAAATTGAAATGCACCGTCAGAAAGAACAAGCACGACAACACGAACAACAAAGACAACAACTTATGGTACAAACCGAACTCGAGAAACAAAGACAATTAGGTCTGAAACGTCAGCAGGATATGATGCATTTACGTTCCCAACAGATACAATTACGCAATGACAAGCAAACAAAAGAGATGGCGAGAAAAGTTGCTACTGTAAAACAACAGCAACAACAACAACAACAACAACAAAATCAGATACAAGTGAATCAGTTATTTGTTCGTAACAAAAATATTAAAGCCTTGCCGCAAAAACAGAACAGCATAGAAAGCCAAAAGATCATTCAACTAAGACAGATGGCTGAATCGAATTTCTTAAAACTCCAGGAAATGGAAAGACAAAGACAATTACAGACAACTACTAAAGCTCCGAGAAACAAAATTGTCGGGCTTACCGGCAAGCCTATGTGGCAAATGGACATATCGGCATTGAAACAATTAAATGTCCCTTGGCAAACCTGGATATCAGACAGTCGAAATTTTAAGCGAAATAATAACGATGTGAATTTGGCTATTCCGCAACTAAGTGAGCTTAATGTTGAACCGAAAGTTAAGGTAGAGAGGCTTCCAAAGAAACGCGTGGAAACTCTTGCTAATTTTAAACCTCAGACTGTCTTCTCAGTGTCGGACTTTCAAGGCTCTAAGTCATATTCTATAATCGGTAAAGAAAATTATTTCAGTAAAGATACAACAACCACGAACGTGCCGAGTACTCTTTCAACAACGCGAAGGAGTGAGAATACAACTACCGCTACGTCAAGAACTACGACACAAATCCATAGTATAAACGTTACGCCAGGCTCCACGACGCTAATCCCTAAAATAAACCAGCAATCAGAGGTTAATCGTACGATTCAACTGATAGCGGCACCGTCACCAACGATTGTGCACATATACACACGGAAACCCACAACACAAAAGACAGCAAGTAAAACGGAAACAACAACGACGATCTATAATTTTGCCAAAACCGACCAAACGACGAAGGTGGATAAACTTGGTAAGTCCGACCAAATGACGACGATGATGGCGACGACGAGTGATCCTTTATTGACACATGTTACAACTAAACCACCTCATAAAACGACAAAACGTACCAGATCGGCTTCATTCCGTAGAATGCAAAACAATCATATAATTTATCTATCTGGTAAATGTATACAAGGAGAAAACTGTAAGCTTCCCGCGTGCATGTGTAAACAAACTTCCCCGCCGAAAGGCTTACTTCCCCAGAACACTCCACAAATAGTGTACATAACCATCGATGGAAATATAAATTTTCATACATACGCGAACATTAAGAAAATATTTCAGAAGAAGAGAGTTAATCCTAATGGCTGCCCGATAAAAGGAACATTGTTTGCCACTGATGCTGACAGCAATTATATGATAATGAAAATGTTGCATTCTGATGGCTTCGAACTCGCAATGAAAGGAATGAAAAATAAGGCGTATCAATCACCGGCTACTCTGGAATATGATATTGGATTACAAAAACGGAAATTGGAAAAGAGTGGCAATATTCCATCAAAAGATATTAAAGGCTGGAGAAGCCCAGATCTTAAACCACTCGGTGACAAACAGTTCGAAGTTTTAGGCAATGCTAGTTTATATGATTCAACACTTATTGTGGGTAAAGACCACAGAAGTGAGCACAAACTTTGGCCGTTCACGTTGGATTACGGTTGGAGAGAAAGATGTGAAATAGAGCTGTGTCCCTATGGTAATCACCCGGGTGTGTGGGAAGTTCCTATCATACCAGTAGATGACACAAATAACACTAGATCGTGTGAATATGCTGATAGTTGTACAAATCAACCTAACGATGTGCAGGAAACAACTGACTTCCTAATGAACAATTTCAATCAGTATTATAAGAGTAACAGGGCACCATTCGCTATCCGATTACAACAGGTATGGTTCCACTGGCACTACACAAACAACCTAGAAGGCTTGAATAAATTCATCGATGAAATCTTAAAACTGGACGATGTGTACGTTATAACGGTAAGCGAAATGCTGGACTGGATGAAAAATCCTACACCTCAGAATCAGATTAAAGACTTTAAACCGTGGTCGTGCTGATCGTTGAAGAATGTATTGTGATACACCATAACTCACTGAAATGTTTGTCATATTAAATAAAGTTTGACCTTGCCTTTTAACTTGATTGTTAAATGGTATAAACTATATATATTCGTTTGTCAGACTTGTTTAAATAGATAATCTACGTAAATGCAATTATAATTAGGTAAACAAGACATGTCCACGAGCCTCATGTGTGGTAAACAAGAAGATATAGCTAGGTTTTGTTCGCTGGTGCGTAAAAGGTCAGGTGCGTCCATGAAGTGAAAGGGTATTCAGATTGTAACAGTATAAAATGCGTGCAACCGAAGTGTAACGGGAAACGCGTGGCATTTCTTCCTGATTTTCTTTCCCTATTATTTAATGGACTCGCCCGACCCTCGACGCGCCAGAGGTCAAAATCGAGCTATACAGTTGCATTTTTATTGTGGACTTCCCGTGACAAAAATTGTGCCGTTTAAACAGTTTAGTTAAGGGAACACGGACCCAAAATGACCTTTGATACGAGATGTTAACAAAATTGCATTATATACAATTGCTAATAATTAATAATGCAATCTAATGAGATCAATAGGCTAGGTCAAACTTTATTCGAGCCTTCGCAAGTGAAAACGAACAATCTGGGTTTCCGACCAGACCCGACACAAACCAGCTGTACAGCCATGCAAAGTAGTTAGAAGCTTGAAAGAAAAAGGTTTCATTCTATTTTTGCAGCGTCAACAACGGCGCTGATCAGTTGTGAAGCAACTGTATGACTGGTCTGCGCCTTTGGTTTCGCATACACAAATCTTTGGTTTTCTGAAGCGGCGGCTCATTTTAAAAATTGGTTCAGTTTTCCTACAACAATCATCGTTTGAAGTTAAGAATTAGAAAAATTAGTTGCAAGTGTAAGGAAACCTTTGCAAACCATATATGCACATTACACACATGTATACTGTGGATATGAAGTTGGATTGGTTATGGCTTAACCTCCCAACCACTAATTTCTCAGGGCATGCCAGGATGGAGCCAGTGCTACCTTAGTATTAACCACTGTTCGTTATCATTAGATGCAACAGGGAAGCGAATATGAATTACCTTATGCAGCTTTCACACTAGAGAATGATCGTAGCTAATTTTGCCAAATTTTGACGTTATGATACGTTCTGTTGCGAGTCGTTGCGTTTTGATACGATCTTTTGCGATCCGATACGATAGGGTGGCGATTGATTAAAATCTGGTGACACGATATTGGTCCCGGATAGATACGATTAGTTGTGATCCGATAGGATTATTACGATTAAGCCCCCGGCGTCATTTATCTTGCCCGATGTATTTAATGTATTGATGATTCGTAACAGATCGTAAGCATCCGTGGCAAAAGCGTGGCTTGTCGTGTCTCATCGCATTCACTCGTATTAGATCGTATCCTATCGGGAGTCATTCGCATCGCCTCGTAGTTAATCGGGCCAGGCAATTTTTATTGAATCTTAACATACCGTAACAATGCGTTGGAGATCGCAACTCATCTCAACAGGTCGCGGTGTTTTGATCGATCACGATCACCGCGATTTAGGAACAAGACGAAATACAATGTGTTGCGATTTGTTACAGGGGGTTACGTCATACGATCTGATGCGATTGTCTCGATAGTCCCGCCAATCGTGGTAATCGTGGCAAATTTTTGGCAGACAAAATATTTTCCACGATCAGCCCGATTATCACGATTGACATCAAGACGTGATGCGATCTGACTGCATTGGTTACGATAGTCCCGATTGGTCCACGATGAAGACCACGATACCAAGCGTGGTCGAATCGGGATAAGAGTGAAAGCTGCATTAGATGTTTACACCGGGCGTTTACAAACGTATATTTTACATGTATTTTCCCTGTGGCTCTTGTAAATTACATGTACATTTATGAGTCATTTATGAGCTGTAATTTTGTCGACAACTACGATTTAGGTGTTAATCGACTTTCGTTGCTTCCAGTGCTTTTACGTCATATTTAATATCTTTCTCAAATCATTCGTCGGGACGGAATCATCGCTTCTTGGGTATGAGCCGCATCACGAGAAAGCCGACAATCTTGGTTTCCGACCAGGTCCGATGCAAATCACCCTGTACAGTCACAAAAGCGGGCTAGAAGCTTGAAATTTTGGATTTAAATAGAAGAGGACTCATACTATCAAACTAGCGAAAACAAAGTCGCTGTGCGGTTACTGCACAACTGATCTGCGCCTTTGTTTTCGCATATGCAGATTGTTGGTTTTCTGATGCAGCGGTTACAGGTAGGCTTTATGGCAACATAAGTATAATATTTGTAGCAGTGATATACGCTTATATATCAGATACGTGATCCTTTAACAACTATACCTGGCAAAAACGTTTTTGACCACCAGTTTGTTTTAACCTGCTGGGTTAACTTTCTTTGTGGTTATAAGAAAATGACAAAGTTTTTTTCAATTGCTTATAAGAAAAATCCAAAAATGTGATACGTATGCTTATTCACCTTTAGAAGTTTCGCCACTTTGGTTGACCTCTTTCTGACAACCCACTGTTCCATTACGAAAACACGCCCATGTAATATATAGATTTATCCTCAGTTGTAAAACTTGAAACTTTTCAATAGAAAAAAAAATGATGTTTTTTCTTATTTTTGCTCCAAAACATAGATTGTGGGTACACGTTAGAACCGCCGAGGCGGTTCTAACGTGCTCGGCAGTTCTAACGTGTACCCACAATCTATGTTTTGGAGCAAAAGTAAGAAAAATAGGTTTACCCCTGTAGATCCCAGTTTTTCTATATAAAAGTGGGATTTAGTGGGGTATTCATTGCACAGACATGTTTTCCTGATGTTTATAGCTCCGTCACGCACCGCTTATTTTTTCTTTAAACTTTCTATTGCCTAAAAACGGAAAAAATATGAAGTCAATAAATAATGAAAGTTAGTGTGAAAATAAACAATAATTCTGTATTTTGTATTAAAATGAACAATAATTTGAAACAAAACATATGTTGGCGGTCCACAACGTTTTTGACAAAGTATTTTATCTTGTTACGTACTACTGTACCATTTTAGATGCAATTTAAGATTTTAATTATGATGTTCCACATGTCTTCTGTACCTTCATGGGTCCTGGTTCGATCCCCATCAGAGAAGAAAGATTTTTTCTTCGCCGACAGGGATCGAACCAGGTTCTCCTGCGTGCAAAACAAAGACTCTACCACGTCGCTATAAAAGCCGGCATGTACAATTGTGCTATATAGCTTTATATGTATTCTATAAGCTTTGAGATGTCATGAATACATTTGTAAATTTACATTCCGACACCAAGACAAACAAAATTATTATTTATATTTAGATTGTTTTAGTATGTATGTATAGCTTACATTAAGTGTACGCTGGTTATAAAGATATGTTTAGCGGATTCCGTGAATCAAAAGTTATACATGTATCATTAAACTTTCTTATTAAACCACTAGACTATTGTGTATATTCCTAATTCGTTATAGGTAAAATACTTTGACCGTGCCGCTTAACCTCTGACATAGATATGCATTTATGTTCTCAATAATTGGACTATTATATGTCGGTAAACAATATACATGTATGACCACATTCTTCACATAGCAAAGGAAAAATGTGTAAAACAAATAGGTGCCCCTTTTACCGTGCTTACAAAATGTCACCACGTGAGTTCTGAAAGCAGCAGGGTATTTTACCTATACTCTGAATAAGTAAGTGTTTATTGACAGACGACTGGCAGTCGGTAAATTTGCTATTGCCAGACGCCTTGCAATAGTAAATTTACCAAATGTTCGATAATGACAGAAATATCCAGACACATTTTACAAATTTCAACCTTAACATTAGCCTTACCCAGATTATTCGAAATTACTAAATTATATTGGTCACTGATGTTTGGATATTGTCGTTTATTTTATTTGTTTTTTAAGTCATTACGAAAAAATGATTTTAATAGTTGTACTAGATCGCGTTCACATTGGTTTCGATTTAAAGTTTCAGTCAAAATAATATCATATGGGGGACAGTAGGAAAATACCCAATTACCATTTGACCGATGAAATATATTTGTGCAGCTTAAATATTATACAATGGTCTAAACCTCGACCCAGACCATGGTTAATCTCAATCGTTAATCATGATTACTTGTATTCGATTGAAATCTTTTTTCAATAGAAAATTATTCTGTAATCGTAGATTTTTGCAATTAAAATTTATCTTTTTCTTATTCGAATACTTTTCAAAAATGCCTGTAATCGTGATTGATTTTATGAATAAATTTCTATTACATTCCAAGATGTGCTGAAAATTCTTTTTCTAAAAAAAAGAGAGTAAAAGAAAGAAAGTAAATAAACAATTTAATAGCTAAGATTATGTTCACATCAAAAATTCTGTGATTTTCAAGAATTTTTGATATATTAAATGGAAATTCTGATAAAGTAACAGATCAGACTGTGCAGGATATCATTATTTTTGGCTTTTATCTCTGAAAATGAAAAATACTACAAACAAAAACCAAACAGCATTTTCTTTATGAAAATGACATGGGCACATAATAAAGTTATTCATGCATACTGGTCAACAAATTTAACAGTTATATATTTATTCTTGTCATCTTTGGGTTTTTTTTTTATCAAACTTCTCTCTGGCATTTTCCATATCATTTCAGAAATCTTCTTACAACACTCCTTTTGCTTACATTTCTTTGACTTCATCATGCTTATTAACATAGAATTGACCTCATTCTAAAAAGGTTTTGAAACCTATTGCAAACGTTTAAACCTATTGTTACCTGTTCACACCTTTACAGATTAATTAATAAACAGGTGACATATGGTTTGTGTTGTCAAAACACCCTAAAACAAGGTAGTGACAATATATAAAGGATTAACAGAATCAATTGTCTCTCTATCTATAGAGAGACCATGACAGAATCAACAACTTTGAGTCATATTACAAAATTGATGTCAAAATTACTGCAACATTCAAATAAAGTAACATTTTTTCTTTTACAATTTGGAGTTGTTAGCCAAATAAACACACACACAGCATCATGACACCTAAAATTATGTTTATGATTCACTGTTTTGTAAACGCTACAATCTGAAGATAAAGTGCCCAATACACAAAGAGGATTCCTATATGCCAGCACAATACCATAAAAAGCTAAAACATATCTGCGTAATTCAAGACTGGCTAGATTATAAATGCAAAATTAATCTATTGATTATTCGATTACTTTTGCAAATCAATTGTAATTGTAATCGATTACATTGTGGAAAAAATATTTTTAATCGTAATCGTTAATCGTAGGATTGAAAGTAATTGTACTCGTTAGTGATTAACTTTGAAAGTAAACAGGTCTGCCTCGACCTCACATACCTTTGAGGAGACAGCTTTAAAAAATTGTTTTGATAAATATTGACACGGGTATGCATTTGTACATTATTCTGCCCTGGTCCTCTATTTCAGACCATAGGGAACTGCGCATTTCAAATTATAATAGAACATTATACTGTCAACAGTGTCTCGGAGGCTACCAGCATTATTGATGTAAAAAATAATTTGAAACTCTGCAATGGCATGTTTACCAAAATACCAAGTTATATAATGAAAATGACTGTACGAGGGTCGATCAAAAAGTAATAAAACTCGCTCCGTTCTGGAAATGTATTTATTATGGTTAACATTTGAGCCGCCTCATGGGAAAACCAACAATCTGCATAGGCGAAAACAAAGACGCAGATCAGCTTCGCGGTAACCGCGAAGCTGATCAGCGCCTTTGTTTTCAATACTCGGATAGTACAATTCCTCTTCTACTTAAATCCGAAATTTCAAGATTCTAGCTCTTTTCTGTAACTGTACTGGACGATTTGTGTCGGACCTGGTCAGAAACCACATTGTTGGTTTTCCCACGAGGCGGCTCATATACTCGTATATGCGGAAAATATACCAAGTTTGGTTGAAAATATTCAGTAAGCACAAAATGATGACCTTATTAGTATCACCACCTTTCAGACCTCGCCGCACGGCAAAGTATATTCGCTCCCTTTTTTGTTTGTTTTTTTTTTTGTTTTCTCTTATATATATATGTGTTTGTAATTGTGGATCAAAAATTGTTTATATGTTGTATTGATATTCGAAATAAAAATTAGAAAAAAAAGTATATTCGCTCTTTTAGGGCGTACATGAAAATTATCATATAAAATGCATGGCGAAAACCCCAGATAATTGAATGAAATCATCACAATATCACAAGTCTATTAGAATGAATAAACATGTATAAAAAGGTCTTCCTTCCTCAGCCTCTATCCATACAAAGGCAATGTGCAAAAATACCCATCTTCAGCATATTGAAATGTAACTTTCTGACCAGAAACGTTATTTACGCCAGCTGTTTTAAATCGTTGCCTACTTGAATTATAGATGCGTTATACAATTTAAACATGAAAACCTTTAATTAAATGAAACATTTAACCTCTGGTAACTACAGAATGCCGAAGTCAGTGAACAGAAAAACGGAATTTGTGTCTACGGAGGACTTCGAGCTGCCGTTCTTACAGAATTACACAGTGAACTTCAAGATATCTTTCATTAACTGTATATTTGAAAGTATCATATGAAGTAAACGTTTAATATCTTGTTTGTGTTTTTAATGCATTAAGTGGCAATTTTAAACATCTGCCTGTCATCTGCAATTTCCTAAACGAAAAAGGATTGTTGTAGTTTGATTTCTTGAAACCCACGTCAAGCGCGTCGCACGGCGTGCGGCAATGTTCGCATGGTAGTGTGGCGCGTTATGTCACTAATTTGCTCTCAGTGATTAATTGTCACCCAAAGTTTGCAATCAAACTCGCCAAAATGTTGCATTTCATCTATGGAAATTATGATACATGTGGGGTGTTTTTGTGCGGAGATATGCAGCCAGTTTAATTAGTTTTTGATCAACCCATGTACATGTATTTTAAGCATATTCATTATTTTGTTTTGTTTTAGACAAAACGTGATGTTGAAAGTTAACATCCCCATAGTCGTTGTTAATGCTGTGTATTAACCAGTGCCAAAGCGTACCCAAAGCAATGACAAGAACTGGTATAGTGTTTTCTCCATTTTTTTCCTCAAATCGTCAAATGTCTTTTTTACATAAATCGTCAGGCCAATAAGACTCACTTCAACAAACTATAAAACGTTACTGTTGAGAAGTGATTTCATACCAGGAAAAGCAAACGCACTATTTCAATTCACGTTCATGACAGGCGCTGTGTTTTATTGGTACATTAACATACTTGATGTATCTATTTTAAATTAAATTAACAAAAAAGTTATTGTACATTGGACATAAATCGTCACCACATGAATCACGACAAAATGTTAAAGTACCGTCAGTTTGACATGATCAAATAAGCCGTACAGGCGACACAGAGAATAAAGATGCATTTATTCCAATGAGTGGAGTGTGGGTTTGTTTGTTTTCATCAGGATAACATGTCCGTAAAATAAATACCCCCTTATACCCCACTTTTATACTTTAAAACTGGGGTACACAGGGGTATACTTTTTTTTTTATTTTTGCTTCAAAACATAGATTGTGTGTACTCGTTAGAACCGCCTCGCCAAGGCGGTTCTAATGTTTGAGCAAACGTTAGAAAAATATCAACATTTTTGAGCCAAAAATGTCCAATTTTTAAAGCTCAAAAATCTCTGTTTATTGCATAGGCAAGTTTTCATAATGTAACGTGACATGCGCATGTTTCTTTTCCGAGTACTTTTCGACATTTTTTTAAATATTCATCCTAACAGACTTCGGATAATTCGATCTCGTTTGACACTGTGTCATAGCATATAAGATGCAGTGGTTCCATCTAAACATTAGCATAAGGATGAAAGGACACGCCACTCAGAACCCGCTGTACCACTCAAGTAAATAGCCCAGCTAGGCAAATACAAAATCCCACGTCACTTGTATTGAATAAGAAGGACCCTTGACATATTCTAGCAAATACTGTTAATCTATGTTCATAGCTGTTTGTTAAAAAACGCCCATTCTTAATTAGACCGGAAACCGTGTTCGAACAATAAACCCCGTCATTAGATCATAAACTTCACGTGCTAATTGAAGATTGATTCTGGCTAAAATTCGTCGTTGACGTACATGTATTTTGTTGCGCAATGACGCCATAGCATTAGTGGAAACAAAATGACCGATCTTCAAGAAATTACAGTTTCTTATTGTTTATGTTAATTGTTTATGCTTTTCAACTGAATACTCAGCAAACATGGTAAAATGAACAACACTAAAAATGCAAAAACACAGTTATATCGCTACCAATTTGAAATACAAAATAACTATGCTTTTCCTATAAACTCAACTTATAATTTTAACATGCTAATTTTGTAACAAAATACAAAAGTAACGTAACTCGAAGATAACAGCACATCCCTAAAAGAAGTCATACTGATCACGGAGCGCAAGGGATTACCCTTTGCCTTTATCATGGTCTCGCTCAGTAATAGCTTCAAAAATATCGACAACTACATTTCTCATTCCATCCCCGTTGATTGCGTCGAATATTTTCTGGAGTGATGTATCAAGAGGACATTTCCCGGTGTAGAACCGGACTTCCAGCTCATCTCTGATGAACAAATACATTTCTCTGGTACCTGGAAGTGTGAAACATTCGGGATAAACTATCAACAATTAAAATCCTGAAACAGAACTGTTTATTCTTTGAGCAAAGGTTCAGAAGACACGACATTAGCTTTGACTGTATATGGATGTACTGTCATGGCTGTAGGAGATTTATTTCACAGGACACATGCAAAGAGTAAGATACCTTACTTAGTTCATTTAAGGACTATTGCATGCATCATTTTGGATTCAACGTCTGTTATCAAATTTATAATACTTGATGAAAAGAACATTGTGAATAATGTTTGAGTTCCATAGATAGCGCATTTTAGCTCACTGAGTCGAAGGCTTACAAGGTGAGCTTATATACTTATAGTACAAAAAGAAACGCAAAGTTTTGATTTTGATTTTTTTTTCGCGTAAGTATAATATATTTTCAAAAGTAAAAATAGTTCTAAGTAATTCTAAGGATTTGCCATTCATATGAGAGTTTCACAACTGAGTTTCGTTGCGATTTGAAAGCGGGTGTAATTTTTAGGTGAAAACTTGTGAAATCAACATTTTTCTCCAAAACACACAATTGAGAGAATAATTAAATAAAATTTTGCTTCGAGTATGCTCATTGTGGTCCAGCAAATAATAAAAACACAAAATTAATTGAATTTCATTAAAAGAAAAATTTTGCTGGGGTTTTTATAAATGCGTTTTATGACAAATAACAGGCTCTTTCGAAATTCGGCATTTTGGTCTCCTTTTCGGTGAACGATGTCCCTATTTCGATTAAATAACGTTAGTTAACATAAATGTCATTGTCTTAAAGCTTACCCTCAGTTAAAATTACTGGTGATTTTTCAGAACTTCCGGTTCATTGAAAACAGTTTCTCTTGGTGATAAAATCAAGGTTAAGACAAGGATTTAGACTTTGACAGCATGAAACTTTACTGCAGCATTCGACGCCAATTTAACGTAATTTGCAATTTGCAAGTCCCCCGAATTAATTTTTTTAGACGTTCTTAACATTTTGCCAATTTTGGTCAAAATGTAAGGTGCGTTACATTTTTTTGTTTAAACAATATATATTTGTCCATTATTACATATATATGTTACAAGCATATTATATTGAGCGTTTGGATTGGAAAGCAAGCTGTAATAGCTTATATATATATTCTCTTTTACATTTTTTGAACAGTATACTGCTGTTTTTAGACAGTATTATTCTTCTGAAAGAAGAGTTTACTCATATCATTTGCTGCCAAGCCCAATTTTTACTTATGACACAAATTTTTAAAGTGTGCCAGATTGACCATTGTTTTGGGCATTTTGGCCACTTATTCATGTTGTTGACTATAGCAACCAAATATAGCTATAGTGACCCACAAACTCAATTCGGATTTATGAAAGTCAACCAGAAACTAATGAATTATCGTTTTAAGGCAAAATAGTGAACAGAAGTAGTAAAGAAATAGTATTCATCACCACAAATTCTTGCGACTTTTTGTTTATGGGTACTCTTTATTGACGCAAAAAAAAACACACAATGTTTCCGTGTTCGAAAAAATATGGAATTCAGGTAGGAATTCCATATGCGGGTAGGAGACATGTCATTCTTTGTTTTCTGTAATAGTTATTCTTAAAATTGTACAAGTTATGACAGAAAATATATATACCTTTTGCGTTTCTTTATGTACTGAGTATAGTGTAGTAGCCGAGCCGTCGTCCGTCCGTCCGTCTGTGCGTCCGTGCGTGCGTCCGTCCGTTTACGTTTTCAAACTTGAATATCTCTACGACAACAAGGCCAATCGTGATTAAATTTTATCTAAACCTACATTGAGGAGGGGGAAAGGTTGTGTTAGGTTTTGGGCTAGGTCGGATCAGAACTCTGGTTTCCATTGCAACAGATAGCTCCCATAGACTAATACTGCGTTTACACTATGTTCCCGGCAGCCCTGTTTGCTAGAAACGTAGCGTGCCGTGGAGTTTTGGTAATTTCTGATTTTCAATATCTATTACGTTTTGTTACGTTTTCTTACGTTGTGTTACGATATCCGTACCAAACCGTGGTAGTGATAAGCCGGTGTGTCACGGAGGTGCTAAGGACGTTACGGTTATCCACGATCTATCACGATTATTAGCGCGTTCTATTACGGCCTGATACGTTATTTTGCGGTCAGTTGCGTTTTGACCAAGGCGTAACACGTTCTTTCGGTCTGTCAAGGTCAGCTACGGACGAAACGTAGACACCATACAATATAAAGCACATTCATTCCTTTTTTCGAATAAATCCTTCGAAATAATAACAACCGCGCTCCTCAACAACCGACTGCAGAGTTGATTAAGAAAGTTCGGGATTGTAATTCTTCCTCAGTTGCATAGTGCAGCGTAAGGTCTGTATTGTTCAGTAAAGTGACTGCTCAAATATGAAGGAACTTGTCCCCAAGATATGCCATTTTATATCTATAAATTTCACGCGCCGTGATAACCCTAACAGAACGTGACATACGTAGTAAAACGGTCAAAGACCGCAACGCACCGTAACTTAAACGCAACAAAGCGTGTTGGAAACGGGACGAGACGTGAGACGACCGTGATCAAACGTGGAAGATACGGAGCTTGCCGGGCTATTCACTAGCTTCCCGTTGCACTACGGACCGCATCCACGTTTCGCTACGTACTGATACGTTCTGTCACGGTGTGTTACGTTCAGCCCGTTTTATCACGGCCAATTACGTTTCTCATTTCCGCCGTGACTGCCGTGGCAGATTTTTAAACTGTCAAAAAATTTGTCACGGTGTCCACGGTTATCCCGGCGTGCTACGTTTGCCTATCCCGTCCCCCTGCGTTGCCTAACGGTTATCCCGTTTTGCTCAAGGTTGTCTGAAACGTGACCGCCGTGACCGCCGGGAACATAGTGTAAACGCAGTATTACAATGGGAAAACATAAAAAAATCTTCTTCTCCGCAACCACATGGCCCAGGGCTTTCATATTTTGTGTGTAGCAACGTATAGTGGTCCTCTTTATAAATCCTACCAACCGCGCCCCTGGGGTCCATACAGGCCCCGCCCCGGGGGCGTCATGGAAAAAAAACATAAAAAAAACCCACAAGGCCTAGTGCTTTCATATTTTGTATGTATCAGTGCATACTAGTTCTCTTTATAAATCCTGCCAACCATGTCAGTAGGGTCAAAAATGGCCCCGCCCCGGCGGTCATAAGCTCCCATAGACTTTCAATGGGAAAATAATAAAAAAAAATCTTCTCCAAAACCACAAGGCCCGGAGCTTTTCTATTTTGTGTGTAGCTATGTATAAAAGTCTTCTTTATAAATCCTGCCAACCGTGCCCCTTGGGTCCATACAGGCCCCGCCCCGGGGGTGTCATGTGAAAAAAAAAAAAAAAAAAAAAAAAAAAAAAAAAAAAAAAAAACTGCAACTTCATATTTTGTTTGTAGCAATGTGTAGTGATCCTCTTTATAAATCCTGCCAACCATGCCACTGGGGTCAAAAATGGCCCCGGCCCTGTGGTCATTATCTCCCATAGACTTAAAAACTGGGAAAACATAAAAAATCTTCTGCTCTGAAACCACAAGGCCCAGAGCTTTCTTATTTTTTGTGTGCAGCAGTGTATAAAGGCCCTCTTTATAAATCCTGCCAACCGTGCCCAATGGGGTCCACACAGGCCCCGCCCTGGGGGCGTCACGGGAAAAACATAATAAAGAATCTTCTTCTCCGAAACCACAAGGCCCAGAGCTTACATATTTAGTATGTAGCAACGGATAGTGGTTGTCTTTATAAATCCTGCCGACCCGAGGGTCATAAGCTCCCATAGACTTACAATGGGAAAAAAGCATAAAAATCCTGGCAACCGTGCCCCTGGGGTCCATACAGGCCCCGCCCTGGGGGCGTCACGGGAAACACATAAAAAATATTCTTCTTCGAAACCCCAGGAGCCAGAGCTTTCATATTTTGTGTGTAGCGATGAGTAGTTATCCTCTAAATAAATATGCCAACCATGCCCTACGGTCAAAAATGGCCCCACCCCATTAGCTTCCATAGACTTACAATGATTGAAACATATTAAAATTTTCCAATTGGAAACCACAAGGCCCAGAGCTTTCCTACTTTGTGTGAAGCAGTGTTTAAAGGACCTCTTTATAAATCCTGCCAACCATGCCCCTGGAGTCCATACAGGCCATGCCCGGGGGCGTCATGGGAAAACATAAATTATCTTCTTCCGAAACCGCAAAGTATGTAGCAATGCATAGTGGTCCTCTTTATAAATCATGCGAACCATGCCACTGAGGTCAAAAATGGTCTCACCTCGGGGGTCATTAGCTTCCATAGACTTACAATAAGAAAAAAAATCTTCTTCTCGTAAACTACAAGGCCTAGAGCTTTCATATTTTGTATGTGGCAATGTATAAAGGACAATAAGAAAAAAAAATCTTCTTCTCGGAAACTACAAGGCCTAGAGCTTTCATATTTTGCATGTACACATGTAGCAATGTATAAAGGTCATCTTTATAAATCATGCCAACTGTGTCCCTGGGGTCGATACAGGCCATGCCCCAGGGGCATCATTACTTATCATAGGCTTATACTGGAAATACATGAAAAATCTGGAACTGGACTAAATATTTATGATTCTAAAAAAATGGACCCCAGCGGTTCATTTGCCCCGACCTCATGGCAATATACATGTACATGTATATTACCGTCATATTCAAGCATCTCAGAAACCGCTTGGCCAATCAAAGTCAAATTTTATATGAATCATTTTAGGAAGGGGAAACCAATGTGTACATGAAAATTCAGGTCACATGACCAAGATGGCTACCATGCCCATATATGGTAAAAAAAACCCAGCTACTTTCCTTTTGTCCAGTTACTGTACTTGTTGACTCTCATGTAAGCGATTGTTGCCCTTGGGCTACTTGTTCCTCGTATCTTTTAAATCGGTCAATTAGAGTCTGTAACTTCTTGTGCACAATAAGCACCAAACGGAACAGAAAATCTGTCTGTGTTATCAAATCCTAAGTCTTTTATGCGCATACGCAGATACAGAAACTTGCCTCAGGGTACAAAATGCATCTTCCGCCCCTCGCGC
This sequence comes from Rugalucina vietnamica, assembly GCA_964017185.1. Taxonomy (NCBI): domain Eukaryota; kingdom Metazoa; phylum Mollusca; class Bivalvia; order Lucinida; family Lucinidae; genus Rugalucina; species Rugalucina vietnamica. The sequence goes on from OZ024876.1 coordinate 41,337,832, forward strand.
GCTTGGGCTCCTAATATTTCAAAACATTGCACACATTTGAAATTTAAGAAGAAGCCCGATGAGTGTATACCAGTGTTTCAAACTAAAAGCAAAATTCCATCCCTAGACACCATTGTGTACACGGATTCGAGAAGCGGTAAGTTTCACAGTCAGATCCATAAATTTATAGGACAATTGTTCTAAAGATTTGTAGTTATACAGCACTATAAATGCATAGTAAGTCGATGAATTAAAACCTCCCCCGTACTGTACGTGAATATACCCATTTGCAACGCACTTCTGTAAACAATTTTTATTCATATTTGTGTTTAACGTGTATCATCGATCTTTTTTCAATGTATTGTTTGTAAGTACATGTATCAATAGAGGACCAGAAGGTAGACTAGCCATTGGATAATGGTGTGCCCTCTTTAAATATCGTATAAATAATAATAAGAATGTATAGAGAAAATATTAAAGAAAAATATCAAGCAAATTAAATGTCTATTTTACAGCTGTAAGAAAAAATTGTATGTTTGGAGGACGTGTTATGATTCAGAAGAACTCACCTTCTCCAAGCTCGGCTGCAACCTCCAGTGTACACTGCCCGTTTTCTATTTCATTCATAAGATGTATCATTTTGTCAGTTACGGTTTCCACAATGCTGGGGCAGACATCACCTTCAAAGATGTCACCATACAACGCAATGACAGATTTTTCAGGGTTGAACAGGAACTCGTACCAAGGGGACATAACTCGGTTTGCTATTTTTGTAGGTATTTTGAAATTCTTAAATATCTCACTCAAAGCAAAGTCAACTTTTCCATGAAGCCACCTGAGGTCAATCGCTTGCACCAGTGCATATAATATGTTAGTTAACATCATATGCAGAATTTCGAGCGCTTCGTTCGTCTTTCTTGCGGAAATCAATGCCAGGGAATTGACTGACTGGTTGTGTAGCTCGGAACTAAGCACGTGGTTTGTCAAGGCGTTGCCAAGGTAATCTATTTCTGAGCAATATGAAGCCATAGCTAAGTCAGCACCTTTGAAACCCATGTCCGTGTTTGTGTCCGCCCCGCTTAGATTTGGTGGCAGACCATGGCTTAGCTTAACATTGACAATTTCAGACATTTGACCGAAGAGCAGTTTCCCACACATCTGTAGCGCTTGTCTTGTCTGATCCATCGCAACCGTGATTGACGCCCCTTGAAAGTTTCCACCGTGTATAACCGCATCACGTCGGTGGTCAATAATAGGGTTGTCGTTTGCACTGTTAATTTCTGAGGTAATACGGTCATTGGCAGTCAGCAGTGTTTCCACGACGGGGCCTAGCCACTGTGGCGATGTTCTTAAACCATAGCGATCTTGTTTTAACTTTCCTGCCTTGTCTTCACAATGGATCGCAAGATCTTGTACCACAAATCTAGAATTCTTCAGAAGACTCCGGATATTACTGGCAACCTCGCTCTGTCCCGGATGGCTTAAACACAGGTGAACAGTAGGGTGGAAACTTTCGATATGGCCTTTCATCGCTTCACATGACATCGCTGTTGCTATTTGAGTCAATAATACAGCAGTATTAGCATCAAATAAAACAGTGGACGCAAGTGTAGAGGACACTGAAGCAGAGTTCACAACCGCTAAAGCTTCTTTTGATTGGAACTCAATTGGTGTTAGAGAAGCACGTCTGAGCGCGTCTGGTGCGGACATTACTTTCCCTGAAGCAATAACTTTACTGTCTTCTCTTCCCATCATACACGCAGCTAGGTATGAAGTTGGAACAAGGTCTCCACTGGCACTAACGCTACCGCGTAGTGGGACAATAGGGGTGATGTCGTTGTTCAGCATGTCAAGGATGAGTTGCACGACCTTTGGTCTTACACCCGAATAGCCCAAACATAAACTATTTGCTCTTACAAGCATCAAACCTTTCACGATTTCTGTATCAAGCGTCTTTCCAAAGCCAGCATTTAATAAACGGATCAAGGAGATTTGCATTTCCTCCACGTCAGAAGAACGGACATCCGCGCTACCGCCATACCCCGTGTTAACACCATATATGCATACACCGTTTGTAATTTTTTTCGTAAGGTAGTCGAAGTTGTCTTGCAGTGTCTTATCAACACCTACATCTTCCGTAACGAAGAGTTTTCTGCCTCTACACACAGCCGCAACCTCCGGTATGGTTAGATTGTTCCCCGTGATTATCAGCTTACCACGAGTTTTATTGTATCGCTGTATGAATTCTATGCAAGTCTTTCTCTGAGTTCTCTCCATCTTCTATTCGATTAGAGTAAATGAGATCGTCGTCTTCTGTTCTGTTATTTTCTGTAAAATAAATAAAGATTATACATACAGCTGTACAACCATCATCTAATCTAACCAACTTCATTCATCTATTGATCTTATAATATTTTTCTCTATATGACTGAATTTGAAGTTAGTTCAAATTACTTTTAGAATGTAGGCTACATAACAGTTATATATAATCAAACAACGTTAACGCTAGGACCGTGAGTCGCATTAACATTTGTGACGTAACGTGGCGTTTGGACATTGTTGCGGTCGGAATTTTCATGAAAATTTTAGAATTTCGGAGTGCCAACAATTCATTCTATGTCTAAAACTGGAAGTTAGATCTGTTTGTCTTTAGACGCAATTCTGTGTATTTATTCTGCGACGTGGCATTCTGTAGATTGACCAACATCACAAAAACATGTCCGGGTAATGTATTCCCCCTTGAACCCCACTTTTATATAGTAAAACTGGGGTTTGCAGGGGTATACCTATTTTTCTTATTTTTGCTCCAAAACATAGATTGTGGATACTGGTTAGAACCGCCTTGTCGAGGCGGTTCTAACGTGTACCCACAATCTATGTTTTGAGCAAAAATAAGAAAAATAGGTATACCCCTGCAAACCCCAGTTTTACTATATAAAAGTGGGGTTCAAGGGGGTATACATTACCCGGACATGTTTTTGTGATGTTGGTCAATCTACAGAATGCCACGTCGCAGAATAAATACACAGAATTGCGTCTAAAGACAAACAGATCTAACTTCCAGTTTTAGACATAGAATGAATTGTTGGCACTCCGAAATTCTAACATTTTCATGAAAATTCCGACCGCAACAATGTCCAAACGCCACGTTACGTCACAAATGTTAATGCGACTCACGGTCCTAGCGTTAACGTTGTTTGATTATATATAACTGTTATGTAGCCTACATTCTAAAAGTAATTTGAACTAACTTCAAATTCAGTCATATAATTTTTCAGCTGAAAATTTTCAATTTTTAAAGCTAAAAAAATCTCTGTATATTGCATGGGCAAGTTTTCGTTATGGCATTCTGTAGGTTGATCAAGTCGTGAATGCAGTCACGCCGGGAATGTGCTTCCATGGACCCGTTCATTGACATGGACGCGTTTTAACTATTCAATATGACCAAATGTGACATTAATTGAAACGTTCTAGAGTAAGAACAGACGTAAACCTTACCGGATCAACACGGAATTTGCCATAAAGCGCATACATTTAAGTTTTGATGTCGCATCCATGTACAATGTACAATTATCAGACTAACTGCTAAAGTCTTGGTGGTGTGTATTTTTGATAAACCTCTGTGAATAGGGTAGGTAATACAGGTTATGCTCAAAAGTTATGAATATTATAATTATTGACCAAAGGAATGCAATATTATTTTTAGAAAACAGGACCATCTGCAGCCTGTTATTATGTCCCAAATGTTATATTGGCATGTGTTTAGATAGCTGCGGGCGGAAATTTTGGTTTTCTGAATAAAAATATCAAAACATTACCCCACCCTCTAGAACCTGAAGCCATGGTAAGTATATGTAAAAAAAGTCAATCAGAGTTTATTTTGTTGAGTGCACAAGACATCAGGCTTTTATAAAACACAAAGTTACAGTCATAACTTTCGTATTTTTCAAGATACTTGCTATTTTAGTATATTTCACGGATTGTTGTGTGAATTGACTCCTTCACGTTTTATTATAATATATGTTACATTACATGCAACTCACCCGTTCTTATTTTAAATCTCAACTGGCTGCAGCAACAAAAAATTAATCTATATTAGTTAGCAAGTTCCATTTATACATAATAATTTGATAATGCGTGAATCACTGAGAAATGGCCCGTTCTACTTTCGTTTTATACTTTTATTACTCGAGATTGCTCAGCGATAAAGGTACATGACACTGATGTCACATAGGTCAGTAAAAGTATGATATATATGCTCAATTTTTCATCTGTCATCCAAACGTCCACGTCGGTTGTTTGGTCTTCAAATGTTTGTTCTTCCTATGGTAGCCAAGCGTGGTGAATCTTGAAACTAGTTCTAACTTTCACAGATTATCAATAAGTATGTCCAACTGCATATTTTCAACTTTTGAGCATATACTTGTTTTATACATTTTAACTGAGAACAACCGTTCAGAGGCGGCCCCGTGGCCGAGCGGTTAAGAGCGCTGTTTCTTAATCACTCGATCATCTCATCGCTGTGTCTAGTGGGGGTTCGAATCCACATTATGTCGACGACTTGGTTTGTTATTGGAGAAAATGTATGGCCAGTCGCACTGCTTGGAAAAGAAAAATGGCGTAAACAGGCAACGTCGAAACAACAGCTTTGGTCAAATCTTATGTTTGATTAGCCAAAATACCCACATAAACCTTCAAAATCATAGGGATGTGTTTTACAGTTGTGGAACAGATCGTGCGGTGGTATTTTTATGGTATGTGAGATTTCAGATGGACGAACTTGAATTTTAACATTGAGAAATGCACTCGTCGACAATTAGTCTTCAAATGCTACGACAAATATTCTTGTTTTAAAAGATACGCATAGAAAGTTATGTATAAGAACTATATCTGATGATCGCAGTACCTCTACAATATAAAGATCCCTGAAGGAAATCTTGCAAATAAGTAGAGGTATGGCTTTTTGTTTGGTTCCAAACAAGGCGTTTTAATGCTGACACTTATTAAAATTTGACATAGTTTTGACGTCAGAATTTCCACGACGTGCCACGGGTGATGAAAGGTCATTGTGTTTTATTCATTGTTGTGCGAATACCATTTTGAGTAGAACAATACTTTATACCTTATACGATAGGTAAAAAATGTTTTTTTTTTTTTGTTTTTTTTTTTTTTGTTTTTTATTTCAGATTACAGCATTTCAATTTCTGTGTGACAGACATCTGATCTTTTACAAAGAAAGTCTCAACCCACGTACATTGAGTTAACCGACACTTTTTAGACCAATCAATGAGCATCTCATTTAAATACATATTTTTTCTGGACCAAGTACATTTGTACTCTTTAATAAATGAACTCCATGACCATGACATTGTGGTGCGATTCTCTTGAAAACCCATCTGTCTTGTATCTAATGACCTCTTGGGGTACATGTGCACTTTCAATGTATCATGTTACAGCTTACACACAGTAAAACCTACAAAACACCAAATGTTATATTGTATGACTTCACTGGCTGATTTTTGTTAAGTGAGTGTACTTTGTAGGTTTTTCTGTGTCAAGCTTCAGAACAATATTCAGAAAATTTTTGAATTTTCAAAAACTTAATGTATACACAAGGGCCTAAAATCTTCCCCATTTTTGTACGCAAATCTTTTGACTTGGCTTACAAATCTGCCTGGTATTTAAGTTTTAATTACAACTGAACTAGGGAGTGTAAAAATATTCATGGCTGAAAAACAAAAAAGTTGTTCGTTTGATATCATGTACTGGTATCACTTTGAGTTGTATTTAATTATCATCGCTACGAATCTTGGTTTATGTCAACACTTCTAAATATAACTAAGGTTTTATAGATTTAGATTTTGAGGGAGCCTCACACTAACCAAATACAGAGTAATATTAATTACAGTACTTTACTTTTAATAATTAATAAGAGTGAATTTATAAATCACGGGCACAAGGTCAAGGTGCTTGCTTGAAGGATATTTCAATTTCAATGACAATTTCTTTGCCATTGTATCTACCACTGCTGTAGAAAAATATAATGACAAAACGATAGAGCCTGAAATATAATAATAAAATATATGTCAAGGCCACAGTGTTCGAAGTGCGTGTTTGAAGCGAATGTTAAGGACAATAATAATGCAGGGTATCATGTTTTACTGATACAGAGAAATACATTTGAGCGCGGATCTGGTAAAAGGTGTCTTCGGGCATTGAACTGCATTTTATGATATCCAAATTTAAAATTTGAAATATTTGGGATGTTCTGATATTTATTTCATACAGCTTCAATGTTATAACACAATCCAAGACGCATACTTTTCTTATGGTCAAATGTTATTTGTATCATGTATGTTGCCATGGCAACCAATGCGCCATAAGGACTGCCCTCATTTTAAAAGCCAGGTACGCCCTTTGTATTGCATATTTTATCAAACAGTTTGTGAATTCGTGCCTATTGCATAGTCTGTGCAATAGTATAGATGTTTAAACTTCAAGAAACACAAAGAATTTCTAGAATTTTAGTCGTACCTTCTTTTAATTACAGTGATTTAAAGACGTTCACGTCATCAAAGTCCAAACGTCATCAACAGTTTTATGACGTCATGTTTAGATTGCATCAACTGCACACCTTTCAACGTTCATATCTTTGCTATTTGTGTTTAATGTTACATTACATTATGTTTCATGTACCTTAAAATGTCTCAAGGTAATATATTGTTTTAATATTTTAAATATATCTGTAATAGTTTTATTGTTTTGCTATGTATGTTTGTAAATATATGTATATGTGTTTTTAAAGGGACACATGGTAGACTAGCTTATTTTAGCTTAACGTGCTCTCCACTTTAAATAATGTATAAATAGATAAAATAAAAGATTTGCCATTATTGGAACCCCGGTGGAACCGACGAAGGAATGGATGAAAGGTACACGCAGGCAATGATCAGGAAATGGCGCAATCAGAAAGAAATTCCCACTACATGAACCGAGGGGTGGAAAAAAAACTAAAATGACACTTAGGTACTTCATCGTGTACCAGGACAACATATCGTAAGCCGAGTGAGCAGCTAATTCCCAACTGACGTCGACGTCTCTTATGCTTACGAATTCAAATGATGAAATATTTCAGAAACGATGCTGTTATGTTTGGATGCACACCTTGAGTTAATTTTCATAACGTAGTCGCATTATTTCAAATGAGAAGCCAAGAATGGAGCAATGGTATTCTGACGCTTATTTCCCTAGACGTCAAATACACATTATCCACAAGGACGTTCGTTTCACGTTGGAAGACATAATAAGTAACAATAGAAACTATTCTTTGCCAAATAGCCATTGAAATGTTTTGACCATTTTGACGGCGATTACCATTTTAGCATTGATCATTAGCTGCAGTGACGTCAATAACGCTAGAGGACGAAATTCGGTTTTCAAAAAAATGTGCTTCAACAGCATGTGGTCACGTATGGATATCCCACGTTGGTATTGCAAAAGGGATTTTCAGTAATCGAAGGAACCGATGCCTGATAGACCGATTCATTAACAGAATAGGGATTTTTCGAGGGGTGTATGTTTTCAACAGTATGTCACTTTTCAAGCAGCTGTCTGAATAATTCCATTTAAGCATTTCCGAATGCGTAAAAGGTTAGCAAAAGATATGACCAACATCTAAAATAATTAAAGTTATTAATCTTGGCAGTATGACGTGCCAAACTTGACTGAGGCGTTTTTGTTGACGTCAGACTGAGTATGATGTACCTGTTATTCGTATATAAATAATTTCTACCCAACATTTTAGGTTGCAATAATCATATTGTCTTGATAATCTATGGCAAAATATAGTTTTTTTGACATTTTTTTTTTAAATCTAAGCTCCTCCTCCTTGCCACAGATTTATGCTGCAGGTATGTAACATCAAGAGGTTTCCACCATGTAATTGTGTTTGTTTTATTTTACGGAGAATTCAACACATATTCCATACAAATAACACAGAAGCTGTAAGAAACACTCAAATCTTTGGGCGGGGAACCTATGAGTTCTTCCGGGATCTTTTAAGGACACTGTGTTAATTAAATTCAAATATTGAGCATTTTTATCGTGGGACGTCGAGCAATGGCACCCCGTCAATGGAAGAATAAGATCATGAACAACGGGTGGTTTTGTGCTCTTACATATATACGTGGTTTGTTAGAAAAGTTGATGGATACCTTAGCTAACAGGAAAAGTAACGCATTTTATTGAAATTGTTTAAAAGTTACAAGCAGCAATGTTTTATGAGTATATTTGAGAACTTTGGTTGAATCTTAAATAATAACACCCTCGATATGACAAATTTTCCACTTAACCGTGGCAGGTGTCAAAACGGTTTAAAATGTTATGATTTTCACATGGCGCTTTTAATTGTTACTCGGATTAAGATATGTTCTCTTTGTATTAGTATCAGTCCTGATTGTCGCCCTCGGTTTTCGGAACGGGACTTTCTTTCTGATTGCGCTATTTAAAGGCCATTGCTCCCTTTTACACATTCAGTTTGGTCTACTGGAACATATACTTAACAAAATCCCCAACGCACCTGGTAATATTTTGCTAAATATTTCAAAAACGAAACGACTGTTAGTCTTCAAATTCTCTACATGATGTAAATAACCATTTTCAAATGGAATGATGAAATTTTATCGCAGTCGGTGATTTCTGTCGAAAATATGGAACTTTTGAAAACCGTAGGCGGTCCCCGTGGCCGAGCGCGGTTATGAGCGCTGTTTCTTAATCACTCGATCATCTCACCGCTTTGTCTGGTATGGGTTCGAGCCCCCCCCCCCCCCCGAAAAAAAAAAAAAAAAAAAAAAAAACGTACTTTTCATTCAAAAAGTCCAAAGCTGCTATGATAAAAACAACAGAATCGATACGCCGGTGAAAGTAGCAAAATAAGTACAAAATCATGATCTGTTCAATAATGTTATTGAATCTGTGTGAAAAGTACAACACCAAATCACATAAATGTCAGTTTTGTATCGAAAAAAAAGCGTCTAAAAAGACTTGTAATTAAACATTTGCTTTCTTAATTATCCAGATCTTTTTTTTTCTTACAAAGCCAGTACTTGATGGATACTCGAACCCCATTTGTTCTTACACTAAAAACGATTTCTCATTGATAGAATTTGGCCCGGTCACAATTTTAATACTGTTAGTCCACTGAGCAACGCAGATTTGAAACCAAACGTTTATCACTTGCATGTGAATTATAACGTCTTGGGACGACAGACAGAGGTAAAGATGACTGAAAATGTCAACATAAGAAGAGACGGTCGACGCCCAAACTGGAGGTGCCATGACCTTATGCGACTTGTTAGAGTAAAAAGGTGAAAATAAAACGCCATTGTTCCATTGATTGTAAACGTATTTTAAACGAATCTAAGCTAAACGAGCAGCCCTCTCTACTTAGCCGGCCGCTCTAGCGATTTTTTCGGCAGAAAGGCGAATTCTTTTTTGTGCCTTCCATTTGACGAACATAAAGTTGTCTAATTCCATTCAAAGATTACCAAAATACAGTCACCATGATCAGCAGGTGCAGAAAAACGCTATGCATGCTTCTCTTATGACGTGGTCACGTGATTAAATTTATCTAAAATTATCTACTAGTCATTATGCGCAAATGTTCGTCAAGGAATAGTATGCAAAATTTGAAAGCAAAATTTTTAATGGAACGAAAGTTATTCAATTTTTAAAACTGATGCGTTGGCATTTTTGCCAAGTGGATTGTAAAGTCTGAAATAAAGTTGACATTATTTTCGCACTTGGCTTGCATTAGTGTACAGCCTAATATCCTGATATTTCCTTACCTAACTGTGGTGTGTACCTAATGTGCTCAACAAGTGCACGCATGTGTAAAGTTCAGATTTGACTGCACATGTAGTGGCCTTTTGGGAAATAATTTTAAAGTGCGTTTCGTAGTGTGTGATAATGGTTTTTTGAAGATATTTTACAACTGTTAAAATGTAGAAGAAATATTTTCCTGGCACAATTGAGCATCTAATTTGTCGCAAAATGTGCAGCAAAAAATGAAAATCGGTTGACAAATAAAACAGTTCTGGTCAAAAACATTCTTGAATAGGGATTTCCTGTACAAAAATCTCATGGAAGGGAGGTACATGTAACATATTACTTGGCAACAATTTATATAAAGAGTATCGTTTCTAACGACTTATCGCCGTATTACTACAAACACAGAGCTCCGCCTTTGGCGGGAAATGGCAAACGACGTTTACGCGAGAACCGTGACGTTGCATCAAAATTGATGGCGTCGGAAATTTCATGAAAATAGAATTTGAGGTATTTGTAAGTAAGATGAAGTTTTGTGTATTTATTTTGCGACGCATTTTGTAGTTTTGCTAGTTTCGTCGTTCGTTTAGTTGAAGTGGGAAAGGGACATGGCTGCCAGATATTTTTTCAATGGTGATTTACTAGCGAAAGTAGTCCCCCGGGAACGTACTGCCTTGGACCCGTGCAATATGATAAAATGTTCCAACTACTGAATATGACACAAGTTTCCATAGAAAACATTCTAAACTATTGAATATGGAAAATATTCAGCAGTGTAAAGTGAAGGGAGCAATTTCTTGGGTATATAATAATCTTATATATGAACCACGTCATGAGAAAACCATCAATGTAGTTTCCAAACAGGTCCGACAAAACCGAGCTGTATAAGCACAGAAGATGGCTCGAAGCTGGATTTTTTGGTTTTTGAAAGTAAATTGCATTGTAGTACTATCCGTGTAGCAAAATACAATGGCGCTGATCAGCATCGCAGTAGCTCTTCAGCGCCTTTGTTTTAGCATGTGCGAAATGTTGGTTTTCTAATGATGCGGCTCGTACAGTGTATCTAAGATTACACTGACACTTTATTACATGCCGTATCAAAAAATTTAGTCTTGTTAGTTTCCGTCACTACACTTCTTCAGCATTTGAATGGGCTAATTTGCAAGTTAGGACAGTCGCAAATTATGCAATTTCAACAATTCAAGTTTCACACAAAAGCTTAAATTACAACCGTCTGACAGTTAAAGTGGTCATCCAAATGATTTGAATTCCTTGGAGACAACGTTTCTTTGGATTTGAACAAAATTCAATTGAACACCATTTTATGCGAAGCTTAATAATGTCAAAACTGCATTCAGATGCATATACATGTAAATAGTTGGGAAAATGTTTTTTAATCGATACAATAAAGAATACACTTGTTACAAATGTAGTTGTTTTCGATACAATAAAGAATACAGTGAAAGAATCTCAAGAAATAGAAGGGGCTAAGTAAGCTAAATTGAGCTGTCAAAACGTGTATTAACATTAAGCATTATAATCGAGATTGATAGCTATGTGTAGGTGGGATGGTCATACAGTTCGTGCACTGATGCCACGACTTTCTCATGACAGAATGTTTGATTCCAAATTCGTAATAAAATTCCATTTATTAGTTCGATGTCTGTGTAACTTGGAGGCAAGCATTTTCTGTGACAGATTGCAGGGACTTTTTTGAGTTCATGAATATAGCTACCCTCGGCTCCGTGGAGAACTCCAAAAATCATAGAAAGTAACGGATAGTTGTTGTGAGCCCGCAAATCTGCTCTTCAGGTCAAATCAGGCAAGACATTTTCACGCAGTTGAAAATCGTTTGGGACTAATTCATATGTCGTAGAGCCGGACAATTTTTTTTAGTTTTTCCCGTTGACAGACACAGTGGCACAGGCTGTGCAATATTTTGTTGTTTCATGCCAAAACAGCGGCAGGATCATATAGAATTCATATTTAAACCCATTTGTCATGAATGAATTCGGACATCATTATCATTAAAATGAGTCTACTGTCAATTTTAGGGACATAAGGAGTGATTTTGAATTTTAATTCCATTTACCGATTAAATTCTTCAAAGCAAACAGAAAAGTCTCAGATGGGACGCCGCGTTCTGTGTCGTCATATCTGGGGCTATACTGTTTGCCTATGTCCCATTTTAAAAATATTATCTAAAATAATATAAAAGAGCCGCCAGGCTTAAGTGAGTTAAAATGCATTGAATATCGCGTAGAAATCCATATTCATTAAACTGTTTTCTTTATGAATCTTATCTGTTAAGGTGTCGTGCTTGAACTAGTCTTACGTCCTTGTTTGTGATAGCGTTTCCGTGTTAATATAGGACGATATCATAATGTGGGAAACAAAAATTCCAACAACAAAATGTTGCTACTCGAGAAGCAGAATTAAAAAGAGGCCTTTATCTCGTATCACATTAGAGCCAGTCTGCTGCTAGTTGATAAAAACCGTCATGCAAGGGCTCACGTAATGGATGGAGCAGGTAATGTCAGTCCTTGCGTTCTTAACATCACGATACATACTTTCTTCTACAGTGTCATGAATTCAGTTTTGTATTTAAGCGTCTGACATTAGACCTAAACAAACTGTGTTTTTAAATTGACGCTTGCGCTTGATGATAGTTTTATACCCTCACCAAGGTAGTCTGATTAAGATGTATTGCATTTGGATAGTAATTCTTGTACTTTTCGAAGGTTTCATTGAGTGTAGTGTAGCATAACTAGCCAAAAATAAAAGCCTGTTTCGGCACACGCAACATGGGTGTTTTTTTCAGACGGTATGATATCCATCTTTTATTTGCTAAGTTTAAAGAAAACATGCTAAAAGTAAAAGTAGGCAGTAATCAGGAAATGGCTCAATCAGAAAGAAATTCCCACTTCGCGGTGGGAAAAATCTAAATCAGGTACTTATACTAGGAGAACATATCGTAAGCCGAGAGAGCAATTATTTCCCCCAAAAAGGCGGCCACTCAGTTACCCAAGCTTAACTAAAATAGGGAAAAATAGATAGGTGCAAACAGCATAAGAATTTGACACCAAAACATAAAACATTTAGAACCACCACAGAAGTATCGCCTTGGAATGATCAGTAATATAACATTTCTATTTAAAATAATATAAAATAACTATCTTCTAAATTAAAATAAAAAATGTATCAGGCCTTAAAAATACTTTATAGGATCGGTATCATCCTTAAATTTACAAAAATATTACAAAGTATCATTTTTGTGCAAAGTTCAAACGATTTTGAAACTTCAAGGCTGCACTTTTTCGCTTCTATACTGAGTTGAATATCACTATGTTATAAATGGTAAAATTGCGTGTCTGCCATATTCTATACATAATACAATGTGAACTACATTTTCCTTTAAAGTTGAAAAGAAATGCATTATTGAAAGCCTACGGGTTAGCCAACTGCTCGGGGAAGAAACATTTCCTGATTTTCGTTAGAAAGCAAAAAATCCTCCATCATGCAAACATACCCATGCAATCAATACCCCCTTTTAATTTATACTTTACAGTGAAAACCAATGTATATTAAAACTTGATAAAATTGGTATTTTCATTGATATGAAATTTCACTGATATCAAATCTCACTGATATCAAAAGTCACTAGTGACTGATATCAGCCTATATCTTCACTTTATATTTTGGATTACTTCTGACGTTTCCATTAACTTGACGTCATTTAATGTGTCTCACTTCAGAAATTCAAACGCCTATAACTCCGTTATGGGTATTCATAGTTAGAACGTAAGGAACAATGGGGAACTAAATTTTTTTGTGTTTTCAAAATTTTTTTGGTTTTTGCATTTTCAGGTTGCACTACTATAAATATTTACTCATTATGCAAGCGCCGCCTCTTTTGGGGAGAGCATTCTGTCACACAATGAAACTTTTCTGGCTGCTGATTATTATTATTGGTAAAAGTGAAATATTTCTGGGAAAGCTATTCAAAGTATTTAATAAAATAAATAAAATTATTTTCTAACACCATTTTCAACCTCTCCAGTGAGAAAAATATATTGCATATGGCCCAATAAAATCTCAGCTCGGAATTTACTGCGGACCAGCATTGTTTACATTGGATGACAGTTTGCTCAAAAAAATGCCGCATAACCCCATAGTTTTTTTACTGCTACTGGTAAGTAATGTTCTTGTCCGCTGAATGTTACAGTTCATAATAGTGAATTTAGCCCAGACAAAATTTGACAGGTTGGTGAAATGACCTGATTTTGCATTAGTAGCAATGGGATTTTTTTTTATAGTAGTACTACCTAAACTGAAAGTAGAATGTACCTTCATTTTGCCAGAAGGACTGATTTTTTTCTGCTTACAGCATTCCCTTCTACTCAGTGTTGAAGAAGACATTTGGTTCTGCATGGAAATTCATTTCAAACCCTGACACTTGGCTTAAATTTGCTTTTTCTGTGACTTTGGGTATTTTCCATGTATTTTGTGGGGGGTGGGGTAATATTTTCTTCTGATACACCTTTACAAGTGCAATGGGACAAAGAAATTGGTTGAATAGTACTCCAACTTGATGAAAGCATAGTAACGCATTAAATTTTATCCGGCCGGACTGTTTGAATAATGAAGAAAATATCTTTTAACAGCGTCATTCTCCGAGACATCGGGTTCTGAACGGACAAATTTATACACGGCAGGGGTTTAATTTGCTGAAATAGCCACAAGAAATGTTCCAAGTGCTTCTTTTTAGTTAAAACAATTGATTGCTGTGGTCTTGTGAATAGAAAAAGCAGATTTTGTCTCTAGATGGTTGAGAATTTTCCATAAAAGGCCTAAATTATCATATTCTAGCTAATTTTGGGGGTATAGATAGGAGAAATTGAATAGCTTCAAGTAGAATTGCTACTTGTCATTGGTTATACTCATTTTGTAAGATAAATAGACTGTAGTTAGCTCCTCAGTACCTCTGGATTCATTCAATACTTGTGTTTTCCTATAATAGGAGGTCAAATAAATGACTTTTCTTCAAATCGTGACAAAATCAGATTTGGCCGCAGAAAGCCTTTGTGGCTCATTTTCGCAAAGATAAAGATTGTCAAGCTTACTCAGCATCAATGTATGTCTTGAATATTGTTTGATGTAGAGTTAAATTTGTACTTGAAAGAATAGGAGTTTAAAAAGACAAGAAAAAGGGGCTGGTATAGGTTGCACTACTATAAATATTTACTCATTATGCAAGCGCCGCCTCTTTTGGGGAGAGCATTCTGTCACACAATGAAACTTTTCTGGCTGCTGATTATTATTATTGGTAAAAGTGAAATATTTCTGGGAAAGCTATTCAAAGTATTTAATAAAATAAATAAAATTATTTTCTAACACCATTTTCAACCTCTCCAGTGAGAAAAATATATTGCATATGGCCCAATAAAATCTCAGCTCGGAATTTACTGCGGACCAGCATTGTTTACATTGGATGACAGTTTGCTCAAAAAAATGCCGCATAACCCCATAGTTTTTTTACTGCTACTGGTAAGTAATGTTCTTGTCCGCTGAATGTTACAGTTCATAATAGTGAATTTAGCCCAGACAAAATTTGACAGGTTGGTGAAATGACCTGATTTTGCATTAGTAGCAATGGGATTTTTTTTTATAGTAGTACTACCTAAACTGAAAGTAGAATGTACCTTCATTTTGCCAGAAGGACTGATTTTTTTCTGCTTACAGCATTCCCTTCTACTCAGTGTTGAAGAAGACATTTGGTTCTGCATGGAAATTCATTTCAAACCCTGACACTTGGCTTAAATTTGCTTTTTCTGTGACTTTGGGTATTTTCCATGTATTTTGTGGGGGGTGGGGTAATATTTTCTTCTGATACACCTTTACAAGTGCAATGGGACAAAGAAATTGGTTGAATAGTACTCCAACTTGATGAAAGCATAGTAACGCATTAAATTTTATCCGGCCGGACTGTTTGAATAATGAAGAAAATAGCGTCATTCTCCGAGACATCGGGTTCTGAACGGACAAATTTATACACGGCAGGGGTTTAATTTGCTGAAATAGCCACAAGAAATGTTCCAAGTGCTTCTTTTTAGTTAAAACAATTGATTGCTGTGGTCTTGTGAATAGAAAAAGCAGATTTTGTCTCTAGATGGTTGAGAATTTTCCATAAAAGGCCTAAATTATCATATTCTAGCTAATTTTGGGGGTATAGATAGGAGAAATTGAATAGCTTCAAGTAGAATTGCTACTTGTCATTGGTTATACTCATTTTGTAAGATAAATAGACTGTAGTTAGCTCCTCAGTACCTCTGGATTCATTCAATACTTGTGTTTTCCTATAATAGGAGGTCAAATAAATGACTTTTCTTCAAATCGTGACAAAATCAGATTTGGCCGCAGAAAGCCTTTGTGGCTCATTTTCGCAAAGATAAAGATTGTCAAGCTTACTCAGCATCAATGTATGTCTTGAATATTGTTTGATGTAGAGTTAAATTTGTACTTGAAAGAATAGGAGTTTAAAAAGACAAGAAAAAGGGGCTGGTATAGGTTGCACTACTATAAATATTTACTCATTATGCAAGCGCCGCCTCTTTTGGGGAGAGCATTCTGTCACACAATGAAACTTTTCTGGCTGCTGATTATTATTATTGGTAAAAGTGAAATATTTCTGGGAAAGCTATTCAAAGTATTTAATAAAATAAATAAAATTATTTTCTAACACCATTTTCAACCTCTCCAGTGAGAAAAATATATTGCATATGGCCCAATAAAATCTCAGCTCGGAATTTACTGCGGACCAGCATTGTTTACATTGGATGACAGTTTGCTCAAAAAAATGCCGCATAACCCCATAGTTTTTTTACTGCTACTGGTAAGTAATGTTCTTGTCCGCTGAATGTTACAGTTCATAATAGTGAATTTAGCCCAGACAAAATTTGACAGGTTGGTGAAATGACCTGATTTTGCATTAGTAGCAATGGGATTTTTTTTTATAGTAGTACTACCTTCACCGCCTGCCTTGTGAACTGGAATATGCCCGTGTATTGTATAAAATAAAAAGAAAATTTTCTTTTTTTTTCGGTGAATACCAAATATATTTCATCTCGTGAGTTGAAAACATAAAAATTTTTACTCGTGCTGTGCACTCGTGAAAATTCTGATGTTTTCAACTCAATCGATGAAATATATTTAGCATTCACCTAAAAAATCAAGTATCCTCTATATAACCTAATGTTATATAGTGAAAGTGAGATTTTCAGTGGTACACATGTAAACATTTTTGTTTTTGTTTATAGGCGAGACGCTAGATTCTGTATCTACCGTATTTAACGAAATCGCACAACACCCTCCACATACTTTATTTGCAGTATGCAATTTGTCCATTGGTCATCCTAGGTGAGCTCTGGGCACGTTGTCGCCCCGGCAAGTGGTGCACAATATTTCTGTAGCTCGTTACATAAGTTACATGTTCAAAACATATTTGTATCGACAAAATAGCGAAACCTACTATGCTCCACCCACTTTAATCATGCAACAACACTAATTATATCACGTACTAGAACAATTGAACAGGCATGCTTTATGATCTTTAAAAGTTGAAATTAGACATTTTACGGTGTTACAAACGTTACTTCTACAACTATGGCATGAAAATAGGGGTTTGGGTTCAAAAACGTTTTTGTTTTTGGCATTTCTTTCTTCATATTCCAAAAACGATAGGTCCTTTCTTACTGACCAATAGTTCAACTTGGCTATAACACAAAATCATATTATTTATATCAAATATTTAATTTATTTTATCTAGATAATTTAACATTTCCTAAGGGTACCGCCGTATGCTGTAACATTTGAAAAGTAGGCGTTTTAACAAAAAAATATCAAAATGAATAACTGTTATATGTTTGTGTAAATTATTTATTTCTATTTTACACACCCTATGATAAATACATGTTTAGTGTGCTAAAATACACAACCTGTGACTTGCAAGTATGCTCATGGTAACGTATGTAACACCTGTATATTGATCAACGAAGCCACCCGTAGTGTATTAAAAGTGAAATTCGCAAAAAGAAGTATAACAAAATAGCTTATTATTCTGTAATTAACATTTACACAGGCTGTTTTGAAAATGTAACATACGTAACACCATCGATGCATGAAAATGATTAAATGTATCAATATGTATGCCCGTAACATTCTTTCATCAGATGCTATTGATACATTTAGGTTTGGAATTTAGATGAGAGATTCATAGTGTATTTTACAAACTTAGAGCACATTTCTGGTTTAAATATGTGACATACGTAACGGCTTCTGGAGGACAAATGCACTATATCACAGGGCGACAACGTGCCTAGAAGCTCTTTATATTGATCAAAGAAGCCGCTCATAGTATCAAACCTAGTATGTGGAGGGTGTTGTGCGAAACGAAACATTTCCCTACCCACCGTCTCCTCTTTTATGCTCCAAAATAGATTGTGGGTATTTTAACGAGACTGTTTTAACATGTACCAATAACCTGTTATATCTTTCTTTTTTCTACAGATTTTTTTTTTTTTTACATTTTACAGCTACAGAAAGTGCTATATATTGCATGGGTATGTTATTGTAATGTCAAAGAATAATTTTAGATACTTCGTCTTACGAATAAAGCTAATAATCAAGAAGACGTACAGTAATTATCCTGACATTAGGCTAATGCCTGGCTCTGAGTTTATTCCTTTCTAAAAAGGCCATTTCTCTCATGTCTTATTCTAATGTATGACGCACTTTATGTTGGTATTGTCTTAATTCGATTTCGTAACAGCAATGCTTTTTTATAAACCTTTTATATGCATAAAGGTGTTTTGCATGCCGGGTTCGATTTTCGTGGAGTATAAAAATAGTTTTGCCTTCGAAAATATCAAAAAATCAACAAGAAATGCAACAAGTTGGCCTCTCGATTTTCATGGGAGTATGATAAAAATAGTTTAGCCTTCGATGTAGTGTTTGCTGGACACGGTCTTCATGGGTATTAAAATAGTTTAGCCTTCGATGTAGCGGTTGCTGGGTTTGATATGTTAACGTTTTCGCTAATTGCCACAAATTCCGGCTTGTACGTACAGTAGTCGAAGATAACAGTACTTGCGCGGGCAGAGTAAAACCGGGGACATTGACAATACGATCAAAATGTTTAATTATGCGATTTCACGCAAGTTTTCCTATTTTCAACACCCATTTAATACGGACAACAGTCGGAAGTTTCGTACGAATCACAGTGGCCGAGTGGTTAAGAGCGCTGATATTTCATTACCGCACCTAACCATTCGATCATCTCACCGATGTGTCTGGTGTGGGTTCGAGCCCCGCTCTGGCCACATGTGAGACAAGCCAAGTTCTGCTTGCGGGTGGGTCAGGTGGTTTTCTCGGGGTTCTTCCCTTTTCGACCCACCTACTGATTGGTCCGTCTCATATGAGCTGAAATAATCTTGAAAGGGACGTTAAACAGAATAAAAAAATATCAAAAGTTTTCGAATATTTTTTTTTTTTCATTTTTTGTATATTGCATGGGCAAGTTTTTGTAATGATTTACAATTTGCTCACCTAATTCAACAATGTTGAATGTTTCAGTTCTGATTTAGGTTTAGCTGTTTCTCATAATTTGACCCTTTTATAACGAATTGATACGCACATCGTTATCATTTGGGCGAGTCCACTTTAGGTGCTTCAGATGTGATTTTAAGATTTTATTCCATTTTTGATAACACATCTATATGCAAATAGAATAGTCAAAGATTGTATGCTGGCGTATTTAGAGCTGTCGCATGACAATGCAGCTCGACTGCTCCTTGCTTTGCCATACTGTAAAATCAGCATGGCATTTATCATTCTGCCGTATATGACACAATCACTGATCCAAGACGTAAAGGCTAAGGTCTGTATATTTTAAAGCCAACCATTTCCTCTTTCCCAAATATCTAAAACAAATTGTCCACACATCTTTTCCATAGACGATCTAAGGCAAATTCACTTAACCACGAAAACACAGTATAGTGACCTATACTTAAATCAATGTCAAATGACACCACAACTCAGCGTCACATAACAATTAAGTTACAACTCAATTTTACTTGTTTAAGATAAAAAACAAATAAAATATTCACTCTAGATTTTAAACATTAGTGTCTTAGTCCTACCCCAATGCTTTGACCTTGGGATTGTATGCTTTGGAATAAAATTCAACCATCCAGAGTACGAAGCATGACCCTCTGGAGTTCTTGCATGCAAAGTTCTTGTGTTCTAGACAGGTACGGACTCTCTTTTCTGACATAACTGTATTGTATAAAAGCCAAATCAGCAGCATGGTGCCCGTAAATCAAAACATGGATGCTTTCTGGACGGGGCGATTGTCAAGATACTTGACCGCAATTTGATACGAATTTGATAGATGCGTTCTGGTAGTAGTCGTAAGAACAGATACGATAAGTTGCGATAGTTTACGATTGTTGGCTTGACTTTTGATGATTGTGGTCACGATTGTGTAACGATGGGACCGCGATTGGTATATATACTTCGAAAACAAACATATACCTCATTACGTTTTTAGTCTCTAAAGCCGAAGCAACATTGATGATGGAAGGAGCTGAGAATGACGAGAATGCGACATTTGCATTATTTGCATTATTTATTTGCATTATTTATGCTTATGATAAAGCCTTATCCTTCCCCTTCCTACCCCTGCCTCTGCCGCCCCTTCTTCAGATACTGAAAAGGACCGTATTGATGTTTACTTATTTATCAATTACTCATTTATCTTGCCCGATTGATAATAAGAAACAGATCGTAAGCATCCGTGGCAAAAGCATGGCTTGTCGTGTCTCATCGCATTTACTCGTATCAGATCGTATCCTATCGCGAGTCATTCGCATCATCTCGTATTTAATCGGGCAATTTTTCTCGAATCGTGAAAGACTGTAACAATTCGTAGGAAATCGTAACTCATCTAAACAGGTCGCGGTGTTTTGATCTATCCCGATCACCGCGATTTAGGAACAAGATGAGATACGGTTTGTTGCGATTTGTTATGATGTCATACGATCTGATGCGATGGTCACGATCCCGCCAATCGTGGTAATCGTGGAAAAAAATTTGGCAGCCAAACAATTTGTCACGATTAGCCCGATTATCACGATTGACATCAAGATGTGATGCGATCTGATAAGATTGGATACGATAGTCCCGATTGGTCCACGATTAAGACCACAATACCAATCGTGGTCGAATCGTGATAAGAGTGAAAGCTGCATAAGATATGGAATTCTAGAACACAAAAATTACAAATAGGCAATGATCAGGAAAAGGCGCAATTAGAAAGAAATTCCCACTCCAAAAACCGAGGTGGGGAAAAACTAAATTAACAGTTAGGTACTTGTAATAAGAAAACATATCATAAGCCGAGTGAGCGGCTATTACCCAATAGGCGGCCACTCAGTTATCTGAACTGAATCAAAAATACGAAAACGTACATAAGATTCAAACAGTACAAAACAAAAAATAGAATCACATCAGAACGATCAGTAATATACAATGTATAAAACTGCTGGCGGGGGGGGGGGGGGGGGGCTTGAACCGGTTTTACAGGGCCCTCGCCCTCATCTACTGCGGTGGTTCAATTTAGTTAGTTGTTAAGTCCATGTGGTGAATATCTAACTAGTCAATGAATCATCAACTGAGGATAAACAAGCCTTTAGTCTCATCCAGGGCATTGACCAAGGTTTCTAATGTTACGGAATCAAGGCTAATTCTACAGTGTCCAATTGTGCAATTTTGAATAATATCTGGAATTTCAAAGTGGTTGTCAACATGTGGATTTGTTGAAACCTTTTCCACAGTACGGACAATTTGCGACTGAGTTCTGAATTTTGACCTGCAGCCCCACTCTCTGATACAGACCCAGGTCCCAACAATGTTATGGACTGAAAACCAGCCCTATCGAGTACCTAGAGCCCCAGTAGGTGCGTCGCCTTAATATCAAGATTATCAGTAAATACTTTTAGCTTTTTAACCTAACCACAACCTCCGACAAAAACCCTAGAAGCCAAATGTCATGGGATGATTGTTCACACTAATGTGTACCTACGACTCAATCGTAGAAAGACAGTCATCAAGATCATGACTGTTAGATATTCATAAACCACAGTGTGACGTGAAGCGTCAACAAAGGATAAATTCAATTGTTTTCGGTCTCGTCTGGTCAAAAAAGACAGGTTCTCAAGATTTTATGAAACGTGTTATGTTGCATAAAGCGTAATAAGCATAGAGCACTCAGACATTGATACAATTTAATTTTCTTCATATTCAAAGAGACCATTTTAAATTAAATAATTCAGCACATATGATTTGATTAAGAATTGAATATACCGATACAGAGAATGCATAGAGCTTCATTATAGTGCCACATGTCTATAAAAAGAATTGAATCAAACCAAAGTAGATTTAAATGAAAATCGTGATTTTCCTGTTTACGTGTTGTTTCGCATCTGTAGATATATGCTCCTGCTTCATATACACATAGAGGTTTCATTTCTGAAACACTTATAACCAAATATTTACAATTTCATTGCAATCGCCTTTGATGAAAATGTCATTCATGATGTTCTTCATTTCCCAATGAAAAACATTGAGAAAAAATGTAAAAGTATGCAACAATGATCAGGAAATGGTGCAATCTGCAAGAAATTCCCACTCCAAAAACAAACCGAGGTGTCTCGCAACTTGAAGTCACGAGATCTAAGCCACGCCTGTTGGCGGATCGACGCCACTGTCGCATGTCGCCATGACGTTCAGCACGAAAATTGGACGTTTTGGCTGTTCCAAAGCCTGTTATGTCGGATTTAATGCCAAATAGCCGGAAAATGTGCAATGGTATGTAGAAATCAAAATCTGATACATGATCAGTAATATGAAATGGATGATGAAAATCATTAACAGTTTTAATGTCACCTAGAAAACTTTGGACTTCGCAGACGTTAAAACAGCCTTATTTGTTTTCATCATCCAGTGAAAGCTCAATCCTTAAATACCTTCAAATCACAGCGTAATTGCTGTATAATCAGTACCTAAATTATCATGTATGGCAATATTTTCGCTTTCAAAACCACATATCATCTACATTAAATGTTTCTGAAGCTTTTTAATCCCACAGAATGCACATACCGGTAGACTTGTTTGGTAATGCTGGCCTCGTAGGACAACCTTTTTCTGACAAACATCGTAGTTCGGTTATAACAAACCTTCCAACAAGGAATTGTTTGTAAAATAAAATACCCAAATGCAATCTAGATACCCTTTGACCTAAAACCCACCAATGAAAAGTGGTGGTCAATGCAAATGACTGGAATACGTAATATAATAATATCCAACATCAGTCGATGACTACACTTGAGAACTCGTTAAGTGGGGGGTGACGTTACATTACCGACGACAAGATATTTCTGGACGATCTGATGGAGGGCAGCTCTAAATATAAGATATGTAAGTGTCATTTTAGAAATAATTTCAAATATGTATCCTTTTATTATTTATTTATTTATTTATTTATTTATTATTATTATTATTATTCAAAATTTATAATTTTCTAACCGACCCCTTAGAACTTTGGTTAAGTGTATATCTACAGTCGATGACTAAATCCGTAATCTGTTCAACATTAACTTAAATGCAACTATGCTAAGCCGTCTTGCGGAAGTGGAACGAGGTAACAAAGTGGAGCGGAGTGAATGCCAACCAGATTTTATACCGCATTCTCACAATTTTATCTCGTTGGAATTTTCTACCATATTTTCGTAACGTCATTTTTGCTTCGGTTTGACCTACAAAATTATGCTCTTACGTTATCTTTTAAATGTTAGGATACCACAGATGATTCAAAGATGCAAGTACATAAGGCTATACGGCTATACCATTTTTCGCACGGGCACGTAAATAACAGTAAATAAATGTAATCAGTCCGACGCACTCTAGCACTTGCGATGGCGTTGTTCTTTGAACAAAAAAGCCAACTATACAGTCAGATATAAATTAAACATCACCTGTATGTATTGTGTCATAACTATTTAATAGATGACATTTCTTCACCATGTGTGTTTTGATATCGAGGTTAATTACGGAAACGTATATGCGCCACCACTTGCTAAATAAAATCTGCCAGAAATTTATTTTTTCTAGCAAAAATGCCAGATAACTGGATTTAGCGAGATAATATTTGGAATGTTGAAAAAAGATAGTTTTTGCGTCATTTTCTTGTAGACATGGCTGTTTAAGAATGAGCGCGCGAGTTTCATGTTCTTGTCCGACAAATGAATATCCCATTTAGATAGATGATTATATCTTTTAATTGATAATTATCCCATTCGACATTTTAGTATGTTGTTCTGCTTGAAAAATATGAAGCTTAAAAGAGATCTAGCAATGTTTTTGTCCGTAATGAAAAATACTTTTGGCTACGTGGAAACATTTCGTTCAGCAGTAGTTATATTTCTTTCAGCAAAATTAAATTAGTAGCAAGCTTTAATAAATATTTAGCAAATCTCATTGAGCATATCGCATTGGTAAATTTATATTTGTCATATCGAGATAATTTTCTATTTTGTTAAAAAAGTCTGCGCTTTAAAAAAATATCTACATTATTATGATGCAATCCTAAAATGTTTTTCATTTGATGACATAATTATTTCCAGTTGTTTTTAAACTATGTTTAATGCTTTAAAACAAGTAGCGATTGTAATAATTTTCAAGACGTATCTAAAAAATATCTCATGATGAACAATATATATATTGCAATTGCACTTAACTAAATATTTTACATTAATTATGTGATTTTTCACATTAATTGTGTTTAAAAAAAGATAATAAGTCACATCTTGTAAGCTTGAAACTCTGCATAATAATTGTCCTTAACATACTCATCAAACAAACTTCTTGACCCTGTGCCAGTGCCCTTTGTATTTTATGGGCCATCCACTTTTGGATACTTGCTATGCCAAGTTAGTAATAAAATGTAATTCCCTACAGCACTGATAGCTAATAGCATTACGTCTTGCATAGCATTAGAAATGGCTTTGTCATACTCTTCAACCACATACTTTGACCCAGTGCACTTGACCTATTGGACAAGTTTATAGCAAACTCATATTTCCCTTCAGTAGTAATAGCTGCAAGCATGAAGCCTGGCATAGTAATTGCCTTCTACATTCACCTTGAGTACTATATATTCTCCCTTTAAGGTATTTTGCATGATGTATTATGATATAAACCAGCAGCATTTATGTGTTCTTATTTGAGAAATTTCTTTAAATAAGTCTATTCGCAGAACATAGGACTTGTGTATTGTTAAATAATTGTGTAGCAGCGTTTTCTTTGTAAATTTCATTTAAAATTTCTCGAATGGTTAGTAAATAATGTAACAATAAACAAAAATGGACTCGCACTGCGACATATTTATGACCGATTGTTTAATCTTTACGCTTAATGTTGGTAAATCTATCACCGTTAGCAAGTAAAATATATAGCAATGGCAGATATGAATGACACAAAAGATAAATGTAAAAGCGGTAAAAAAAATAAATTTCTGACGGCTTTTATTTAGCAAGTGGTGGCGCATATACGTTTCCGTAGTTAATTGCTTAGACGTGACGCGCGATGTTCGTACAAATTTGTGTAACACGACGTTCACGTTCAGTTTGATTTATTTTGCGCTAAGCGATGCATGTAGGTGTCAGATTATTTGATTGTGCGCTCCCATGTTTGTTTTCGGAAGTTTTAATATTTCTTCTTTTTTCAAGTGATCCTCCTAAACCATTTTTTTTCTGTTCTGTTTTAAGAAGCTGTTATGCGTGTTCCAATAAAAGTACGGTATCATGGCGTTCTGGTTCTGTGACGTACATTAACATGCGTTTACGTCAAGTGTGACAAAAATTCAGCCTTGATAAATAATTTGTCGCACTTCAATGAAAATAATTTGATTTTATAGCTTAGAACATGAACATTTTAGTAATAGTATAGTTTGTCTTGTTTTCTTGCATTAAATTGTCTTTATCTTACAATAAGGAAGATAACCCACTCAAAAACAACGCAAAAATCGCATGTGTGACATTTTTTCAGCCAAAAGTAAAGATTTATAAGAGTTAACTTTTCAAAGTTTTATTAATATTTCTGCATACATTTAAATCAGCTGTTTATGAGCATTTATTTGGTATAAAAATAGTCTTACTCGTTAAATTTGTGTAATGATCGTTTATTTTATTTTCAAGTGCACCCTTGATTTTCCCCAGAGCGTGACACTTTTGGCACCGACAGTCTTTTAAATGCCAAAAATGGAAATGCGGTCCGAAGTTAACTAAAATTATATCACTGATATCTACATGTATTGCATTATCCCATCGTATTTTGATGGGAATGACTTAAAAAAAAACTTAGGAGATATACGTTTTCAAACCTTTTTAGCAATGTGCTTTTGTTACACGTGACACGCTGTTTTGGCGTAAAAAATGCATTTTATTTGTATCTTGTTATAATTTGCGCGATAAAAAACATGCATGATTGTTGTTATGCAATTGTTCATGCGAAGCGGATTATTTTGATACATGTATATAAAACATAGATTTTGAGTCAAAACTGAGTTTGTTTTTGCGTTTTTACTGATACAGCAACCATTATTTTAAAATTTGTACGAACTTTGCGCGTCACGTCTTAGGAGTAAAGTAGTATTGAGAAACTGCCAGGGGCATGTTAACATTTGTCGTACTAACCGGATGCATCACACTTCCCTCCATGAATTCATAACACAAGTTTGGTACATATAGTGTACCTTGCTTTTCATGAACCCGCTGTACATAGTGTGTTGTGTGCTTTATGATTCAACTGCAACTTCAACATAACTTGGAATATGTTCCAGCATTAACTAGACAAACCATCTGACTTGTACATGTAACATTTACGACGATTTACAACAAATCGCGATTCACCTTAAGGTTATTGACACTACAAACACCCCTATAATAGCCCAGCAATTATAAATAAAACAGTTCAAGCAGCCAAAAAGCGCAAAATTGTTCATATCACTGTGTTACCATGTCAAATCCATCCTAACCACCATGAAAATGCGAATTGATGTTTCTGATATCAGCTGTTACGAAAAGTTCATGAATGGCATGTTACATAGAGAAAAACCTAATGCTTTAATAACAAGCGAATAACTTGGATGTCAATTTCTTTAACATATTGAGTATAACAAAATGACTCTTGGAACTTGTCTATATTTTAACTCTAGTGTAATTTCGATCGTATACGAATTCACGGTGGGTAGCCTTAACGGAATCTACGGGATCAAATCACCTTTTCCGGCGCCTACGGGATCAGCAACGGAGTCTACGGGAATTTTATTTATTTTTACTCAATGTTGCTTTCTTTCCGATGTAGTTTCACACAAAAATAATCAGGAAAGACATAGAGTAAGTATTGCACGGGACTTTTAAAAAATCGCACAAAATTTTGATCAACATTGTGATTTAGTGCAGTATGATGCGTTTGCGTGCGTGACAATTTATTTGCTGCGATCGTGGTTGTAAAATGACGGACCGTCCCTAAAATGCATTATGCTGAGCTTCTATATTCCGGCTTCCTGGTAAGTTCGCCTTTATTTTGAATAGGATGATTCCTAGTTCAATTTCTTTATGTATTGACACAATAGTTTGTGGTCAAAATAAAAGAATTTGCCCAAAAATCTAATCAAAGAAGGACCGGCACCTAGGGGAATCTGGCACCACAGCCTAGGGGATTTTTTCCATTATAAGTATATGGAGATTTGTTTTCAAATGCTAAAGGGCAGCTAACTCCGAACTCCGTTTTCTGCTCTTCTCAAGGGTGGTTTTCTCCTTTTTGGGTGCGTGTCTTAGGTCACTGTAGGTCGGTTTGATAGTTAGTATGGGAGAATGGGGCCGGGGATAGCAGGGGCTTACACTTCCCTGGGGAGAACAAATGAGCGTTGATGGATCATGATGTTCAGGTGTTCAAGTTTTCTCCTCTTTAGGGCGAAAAGCCAAAGCATTTTCTTTCTTTTGGGGACCCGGAAAGGATAGGCCTATATTGTAACTGGAATAGTGGTCTATGTGTACCATAACCACAAGGCTAGCAAACCTATTATAAATACCCGGGTAAATACCTTCTTATCGGGAATTGTGGGATTTGCAGGGATATACTTTTGCTCTAAGCTAAACATAATTTATATTGTACAGAAATGCAAAAAATAAGATTGTTTTGTCGCCATATACCAATGCAAGGTTATAATTGTAATTTTCATTTTGTACACAATTCCCTGAGGATCCGGTGCCAAATGATCCCGTAATGGCCGGTGCCATAAAACACATGTTTCTGCTGGATCCCGTAGGATCCGCTCCACCACGAACTCTTTTGAACGATCATTAATTTGTGCTATATGCGTCAGATAAAGGACAAGAATGTACTTATTTACCTTTATTTAAGGAGGGTATATAACAACAGTCTACGTTCTGATTAATTTTCCCGTCTTCGACTGGTAAAAGCAATAAAACTGATTCTTTGAAGGCCCTTTCTTTTAGCATGTAGACATGCAGGGTGGGGAAAAGTACCGTTTTTGAACAGGTTCAGTGTCTCGAACTGCAGTTTTCTGTACAAAAGTAGTATGCCTGATTTATTCCGGGTCCCGTGAAATAGAATATACAATAATGTTTCTTTTTGTCTCGAAAAAATTTTCCGCTGAAGTAGCGTTCATTGCCAACTTCATCAAAAGAATTCCCGTAGACTCCGTTGCTGATCCCGTAGGCGCCGGAAAAAGCGATTTGATCCCGTAGATTCCGTTAAGGCTACCCACCGTGGAATTCAAATCGACTAGTTACATTACGAAAACACGCCCATGCAATTATACAGAAATGTTTGAAGTTGTGAAAAAAGAAAATTTTTATTAGAAAAATGTTGATATTTTTCTTATTATTGCTCAAAACATAGATTGTGGGTACACGTTAGAACCGCCTCGACAAGGCGGTTCTAACGAGTACCCACAATCTATGTTTTAGAGCAAAAATACGAAAAATAGGTATACCCCTGCATACCCCAGTTTTACTATATAAAAGTGGGGTATAAGGGGGTATACATTACACGGACATGTTTTCCTGATGTTTATCAATTATACAATTACTAAGGGCATGCCCCCAAAATAGGGTTAAGTGTTTACACACCCCATAGAATCTAAGTGATAGGGGCAAT
This sequence comes from Rugalucina vietnamica, assembly GCA_964017185.1. NCBI lineage: Eukaryota > Metazoa > Mollusca > Bivalvia > Lucinida > Lucinidae > Rugalucina > Rugalucina vietnamica. The sequence continues at coordinate 41,366,935 of OZ024876.1, forward strand.
TGTCATTGTGACAGTACTAACAGATCAAGAGAAGACACTGGCAAAATGCCGTCACAGAATAAGTTTGTTTTGATGTAATTGTTATTTTAAAACGCCCCCGGAGTCATGATTATTAATGTGATGCTTAACTTATGTCTGACCATATACATGTATTTGAAACCTTGTTGTAAATATGTCACACCAGTAAAACTCGGATGTCGATTTTATTTGTTTGTAACTGTTTCCATAAAACTTTCCAGGATCTATACAGTCTGAATAATATAATTCTTTATATTGCCATAATTTCAGAAGAAGCATTTAGCGCAGGTTAGCCAATAAAACTGCGATTTTCGCGGTCAAACGCTTTCCACTCCATGCTGTATGCAATGTAATAGCAGTAGATCAGATTGTGATGAAAACTACCTGTTTTACACCTGAGCAAGTAATATTCATTACCACGTTTCACTCTCAAAATAGCTTCTTTTTATTAGGCTTTTATGAGATTATGCGACCCTTGTCAGAACTAACTTTGTATTGGATGTCACTCGTATCATCAGGAAAACATGTCCGTCCGGGATGTCCGTGCAATGAATACCCCCGTAAACCCCACTTTTATATAGTAAAACTGGGGTTTGCAGGGGTATACCTATTTTTCTTATTTTTGCTCCAAAACATAGATTGTGGGTACTCGTTAGAACCGCCTCGCCGAGAGGCGGTTCTAACGAGTACCCACAATCTATGTTTTGAGCAAAAATAAGAAAAATATCAAAATTTTTCAGCTGAAAATTTCAATTTTTTAAGCTCAAAAAATCTCCGTTTATTGCATGGGCAAGTTTTCGTAATGTGAAGACATTTCCCTTGATTTCTTGAATTTATTATTTGTTCTACTTTTGAGACACATTAATAGAGAAATACGACATAATTTGGCGTAAATGTTTAACAAATTGCGCAGAATGACAAATGACACGTGATATACATGTATTAATCTGTCTCGAGATCTGTTGGGTGTCATTTTCCTGTCTGGAATTTATACTTTTATAAATGACATCACAATGAAATCTAAATCAGTCAAATGACTCCCTGTGCACCAAGAGCATACACGCATAAGACCGTCCGTAAAACAGTAAATATTTTCATGTCTTTCGACGCACAAACTAATACAACACTTTCAAAAGGAATAGTGAAGGTGCCAGATGGTAAAAAGCCACCAAAAATGCACTTTAGGTGGCCACCTGTTTAGCAAAAATTTCCTTTGCATAGTTGTTTAGAACTGTCTTTGGGAAGTATGAAAACCAATGTTTTAATTTTTTTCGGTCTTGCAAAAGTACTTTTATTGTGGGTTAAAATGGCGTACCCTAGCTTATTTGATCTGTGACTTCTAGTACAGCCAGCAGATTCCCAAACCATAAATATATTGCCTATTTTCATGTTCATGCAATATGTTTTCATTGCAGCTGCTAGTAATTACATATAGTTGCTAGTGAGACTTGAATATGCTTTTTAAAACAAACATAAAGTTACATATGTTACGCTTTAAGGACGTAACTACGCCATCTTTAAGAGATGCCTAAAATTTTATTTTGAATTGTAAATTATAGTCTTTTGTTAATTGGTTCACTTTGCCTAATTGTTTGATTCTGCATTAAACTTAAGAAAGTATTTTTTTTTTTTTTTTTTTTTTTTTTTTTTTTTGATTCAGTTTTACGTCCCTTTCAAGCTTTTTCACTCATATCGAGACGAATCAATCGGTAGGTGGGGCGAAAACCGGAGTACCCGGGGAAAAACCACCTGACACACCCGCAAGCAGAACTTGGCTTGTCCCACATGTGACTCGTGCCCCGAGCGAGGCGCGAACCCACATCGGTGAGATGATCGAATGATTAAGAGCACTGAAGTCAGCGACCTTAACCACTCGGCCACGGGGGCCGCCTTAAGAAAATAATAGACTATTTTAAGATAATGGAAGGCTATAGATCATTACAGTATAAATAATTGTCCATAGTGTAATATTATAAACAGAATAAATCCCTGTATTTGCGTCATTCTATAGTGACCCGTCAACTTGAAAATTCATTCAAAAAAATTAAAGCCAATATCTTCGAAAATGAAGCTAGCAAAATATTTTCTTTTTACAAAATTTATGTGTTTGACCATTTGTTTTAGCTTTTTGTGACATGGAACGTATGTAACAGAGTTAATTTGTCAATAGGTAAGGCTCAAAACAAAGAAATAGATTCATAATATCACTTTGGTTAGTCTTTTTTGCTGGAACAGGTGTTGAGTTACTGTCTTTGGATAATATAAAAGCATTTATCTTAGAGAAAACTCAAGCTTGGTTGAATAAGAGAAGTTTGCACTCTGAGCATCGGGACATTATCATGTAATAGGCTGTTACATACATTACTGGTAAAAATGAAAATATGATATGACTGTTTGAGCTACAGAAAAAAAATGACAGCACTCTATCATTTTACTCAAGTTTCTCATAAAATCTGCATTCTGCATGTCTATGTTATATACTCTTATTAGAGCTGTTTGAACAAACTTCTGACCTCCACTGATTGTAATGTTTACATGTTATGCAAATTAAAATATCCTTTGAAAAACACAATTTTAAGTGGCGTCATTCACTTTTGCGGGTGTTCAATGCATTTTGCCAAAAACAAGATATTTATTTCCATTAACATGTTCAAATGATACGCACTATTTAATTTTTCTTTCTTATATGCATTGTCTAAAATGAAGTATTCAGCAGCCTAAACCCCTGTCTCATATGCCAAATGATGTATTACTATTTACCTATAACATGTTATTTCTTTGGAATAGTGGTTATATCTTATGATTTTGATGCTTCCTTGATAGCTGAGTAACAAAGCTTTGAACAACTGTTGCGACTGTTACCAAGAACCTAGGCTCAGAGATCTTACTGAATAATGTAACGCCTGTAACATTACATGTTATGAATAAAGAAGGTCGCTGTCTACGTGTTATATTACAAGGTGAAGATTTTATGTTTCCTATGAGTAATTGAAAATATTTAATGTAAATAAAACAACAGATATTACTTATTCATTTCTAAAAATCATACCTATGAATCTATGTATAGAATAAAGGGTATTCAAATACTGCCTTTCTAATGCTGAAATATATGTAGAGCAGAGAAGATAGCTTCATCTTGAACAAAACAAATAAATAACTACATATTTCAATTGTAGTGATCCCAAACTTATCTTCATCAAAGGCATCCATGGGGGTAGCACTTTTTCCTTAATACCTAATAAGCAAACCATTTAATTTGCATACTCATTAATACGAATAAAAACTTAAGAAATCGCAGAAAACTTTGGAAAATAAAGGATATACCTACAAAATAACAAAGTTTTGTGCCTGGGCTGTTTATAGACCTAGATTGCTTATAGTGGTATCAAACAGATGATTAATGCAATGTACTGTTTCCCTCTAGCTTTATAGAAATATAATCTTCATGATTATTTTTGAAAATTAAACATGGAGAAAACACCACAGAAGAATTAAGCGAATATACCTGCAAAATGACGTAGTACCAAAATCCTTACTGTGCTGAAAATGGTACCAAACAACTGCTGGGCAGTTTTCAATAAGCATGTACTATAATATGCAAGTCATTTGACTTTTTGGATTTCATGAGTATTAATGAAGTCTTTAGATACTGGAGAAAAATTGTGGAAGAAAAAAGTGGGGGTATACCTACTTAACCACTATGTATATTGGCTACTGATAGCCATATGGAGCTGATATTGGTATAAACTGATTGCCAGGACCAATACTGTTTAACCATGTAATCTTATGATTAAATCATATGAATGTTTGTTTCATGAATTTTAATGAGAACTCCAGAAATGAGAGAAACAATGCGGAAATGTAAATTGGATAACCCAACAAAATCGCCTATTTCTCTGCTGGCAATGACCTTTGAGAGCTCAAAATAGCATCAGCTAATTGCTATAAGAATGTTATATTGCCAAGTTATCAGATATACCACAAAGCATATGAGTAAGCAACCAAAATAAAAGCTTTTTGTGGATGGACATTCTTTACGAGTCTGTCATTTTCTATTTGTATAAATGTTCTACTTGATATCAATGAAACCCAATCTCAAAGAATTCGTATAAGTGACCACATGGCAATAATGAATTGTCCTAGCTTCCCTTTGATGTTATTTTCAGCATTCAAAGGCAATGGTCATCCGAGATATCAGTGATTTAATTGGTATATCCCTTCATTTTTCAAACATTTTCACTTACTTCTGAAGTTTTCATTAATATTCATGAGACATAAGATCAGAAAATCAGATTACCCAGTTAAGGTACATTCTCAAAGCAACCATTCACTACCAAGTTCTGCACTCTTATACCATCAGAAGTGAAGATACAAATCATTTTGAAGGTGTACCTTTTTAACTTTTCTGTGATTTTAACCAATATTCTTACCTTAACATTAATATTCTTGAAAGAGAAAAGCAAATGATTCATATTTTTGACTTTAAGGCAATAGTTTATAGTCTAAGCATTCATTCAATACCGCTTTCAGCATCCAATGTCAATTTAAAGGTCAGATACAAGTGATTTAGTAAGTTTACTCTTTAAGTTTTTAGCACTTTTTCTCAAGTTTTCTTAGGTTTTTATAAATAATCATGAATATGCTAATAAAATGATTCTAATATCAGGACTTTGATATCTGTAAAGTTGCCAAATGGCATCAGTGGTGCAACAACAGTGTGTCATGATGATTGCTTGGGCCTGGAATGAGTTTATTTTTGGGCTTTAATGATTTTTGTGATTTTATTGATATTTACCATTAAATATATTCATCATAAATATACAAGGTACTTGTAAATATTTGCATTATTGACAACCGGAAAGACAGCTCTATATCCATGCATTCCTGTGGTTTCAATTTTAGTCATCTTCTCAAATTGTCTGCTCAGATGTGAGCATTTTTGTAGGTAGGGACCCATTCTTTTTCATATTGTTGGTGGCCAAGGACACATTTTTTCATTAATATTCATGAAAATACAGCTGTGATGATTTTCATACATATGTAGCCCTATTGCATTAAAGAAATTGTGAAATTGTATCACTGAGCTATAACATCAGTCAAATTATGGTCCAGAATGCTGGAATGGGTCAGAAAATAGTTTATAATGGAGTTGAAATTATTGATATCCCTTATATTTGATATTTCATGAATATGCATGAATGATGCAAGTGAGTTTATTGTCATTTCTTACTACTGAATGAAAGGACAGTATCTAAGCTGTAACAGGATAGCAAATCCATTGGTCTATGATAAGTATTAGTTGCGATATGAGCTGTTTCGTATGTACACCCCCATCCTCGAATACCATGTTTTAGAACATCATGTGTTGCGTTATACATCCGTTAATTTCAACACTTTTGCAAGACTTAAAATTGACCAAACATTGGTTTTCAAGCTTCCATTGGGGTCCTCTGACAAGAGGTATGAATGAAATTTTTGCTACTCTCCGACCACCTATTACCATTTTTCTGACGGCTGGCACCCTTACTAGAAGATATTCCGATTCTTTGTGAGTTGCCTGTAACTTGTATTGCTGGATATGGAAAATGTGCAGTGTCACATACATGTATTTTCAATATTTCTTTTTTCCTATATTGTAGTGTATATAATTCAAAAACAAGGATTCATTTATCATTTACTGATAGAAAATCATAAGCGTTTTAACAATCGTCTCTCTGAATCGGTAGTATGTCGTATGAGCCCTTATGGAACTTAACGGGAGTCAACAAAAGGTTTTCAGGCAAATCGGGCAAAGAAATTTCTTATGCCCCCGCCCCCAACGTAATGGGGAATTATTGTATTCTTTGAATACATATGCTTATGGTACATGCGCACGTATGCACTTGTATGTTTCAAACAGTTTGTCTTCAGACTTTATTCAGTCTTAAAATTTCTACATATGTTAATTTTAAGTCTAGTAAACAACACAGACAGGGAGACTGTGTTTGGGACTGATACTACAGTATACACCCACGTAATAGTTCATTTATGAGGTAATGAAACAAGTCTATGTTCTGGACATTGTCTTTGTGCAACTATTAAATGTTGCCTTGGACTGATCAATACGATAAAGAAGAGTCGTAACACGAGAAAACCGGTCTTCGGGGTTTCTTACAAGCTCCGACAGAAACGGCCTGTACAGTCTCAGAAACAGCTAGATACATTATTATACATTTCATATTTAATGAGAAGAGACAAGGGCTTGTACTATCTGTCTATCAAAACAAATATACTGATCAGCTGTCCATTTACGGCACAGCTGATCTGCGTCTTTGTTTCTGCAAAGACAAAAGATAGGGTTTCTTGTTGCACGGTTCAAGAATGACAATGAAAGCAAATTTCTAGAATCTCCACAGGAATTTCGATCGCTGTAAGACGAAGGCCCGTTTATAATTATTCATGTTGCGCAACAAGTCTTGAATGTTTAAGATTGGGTTTCATGTTTTTGTCAGCCTTCATTATTATTTAATCACTCAGAAAAGCAAGGGTTAGAATCATCTACATACATTAAGGTGTTTCTAGTGAATTTTAAAATAGGTTGGGTGTATCGCAGAGAGATCAATACGCACTTTGCATATTGTTCAGAAACTTAACGAATTACTTGAAAAGTGAGATCTATTAGAAATAGTGTTGCTGCGTACAATTAGATGTTGCATTACGATAGGGAAACAGCTAAATCGCGCACTTAGAAATGATTAAAGCGAATAATTGAAAAGTTTCGCAGCTAGACGTTAGGATTACGGCATCATTTATCTATTACGTGACAATCTATAATTGTTTTGCTGGAACTAGGACATTCAATGTAAAGGACAAAAAATGAGCAGTGTCATGAGAAAACCAACTACCGACCAGGTCTGACACAAACCGAGTAAGATGGCTAGAGGCTGGTAATTTTGGATTTAGAAAGTTGAGAAATTTTACTGTCCGTGTAGCAAGATAAAAGGCGCTGATCAGCTTCGCAGTCACTACAAAGCTGATCTGTGCCTTTGTTTTCGCATATTCTAAATGTTGGTTTTCTCATGACAAGGCAAAATGTTTCTAACTGTTTCTCACTTACTTTGATGTAAAGAAAAGTGATTTGTCTCTTCGATTGGCATGCTGATTCAATATACTGTACAGGCGGATAATCTCATAATGCATATTAATATATGCTCTGTAACTATGTTTAAGCTTGTTTCCAAACTTAATGACACAGATTACTGGTTTTCTTACATGTATTTTCATAATACATGCTGAGCAAACAAACAAAAATATATAGTAAATATCGAAGTATCTACAAAGAAAGGGAGTTGTGAACGGAAAGTTAGAAAGAATGAATCTTTCTAATAAATCTGATCGGTCGTTTACTAATCGTTTAAATTTAACACCACAATATCAAGACAATCAAAACACCTCTTGTTCCATCATGACAGCAAATGTTACTTCGTCAAGTTGGAATGATACAGAACTTCCAGATGAAATGATATTTAGTGACCGGAACATCATAACAATTTTCCTATACTGCATATTGTTCGTGGTTGCTGCTTCTGGGAACCTTACCGTTTTTATCACGTTATGCAGAAATAAAGGAACAAAGGCACGCGTGAACTTGTACATACTTCATTTGGCAACGGCGGATTTGATCGTCACTTTCATAATGATGCCAATGGAGATCGGTTGGAACGCCACTGTTGACTGGCGAGGAGGTGACGTTCTCTGTAGGAGTCTCATGTTCTTCAGAGTTTTTGGACTCTATTTATCTTCCTTTGTGTTGGTCGTCATCAGCCTAGACAGGTATTTTGCGATACTCCATCCACTGAGTCTCAATGACGCCAATCGACGAGGAAAGATGATGCTTGTTGTTTCGTGGGTTTCAAGTGCCATAGCAAGCTCACCTCAGGTATTCTATTGTTTGTTGTCATTATAAAACATAGAGAGGCCGTACCAGGGGTCTGAGCTCCCTGATTTCTGATAGAAAAACAAAAATTCTCCCAGCCCCTTAAAATGTGTTTTCCTCATTTCCCTGCTACCTAAAAGCAAAACGTTGTTGCTAGCTCCTCAGCTTCCTTTAAGTATTTTCTAATGCTCCCCAGATGTGCTCCCCAGCTACATGAAAATCAATAACCCTTCTCCTCAGCTTCACCAAACCCCTGGTAGAGCCTATCATATACATGTACAGTGTCTTAACTTAGGAGAAAAAAAAAACAATAAACCAGAATTTAGAACGGATCTCGAAAAAAAATATTTTGTGAGATTGCCAAAGAAAGTTTCAATATCTCAAGTTCCAGGCATTGAAATGGAGTATATTGCAGTCGGACGTCTAATGTTGTGTGTAAATCAAGCAGTCACTTCTTTAAAAATTGGGCAGAATCTTTTAATTTAATATAGGAAACCTTTTATAAGTCCATGTCACCCCCCTTGCTTAATCAAAATATTTTGAACACAACTGTGGTTTTGTAAATGCCATATTATATCGAAATGCCGTGTTTGGGCAAGTTAAAACCAATGAATAAAAATTTAAACTGAGATCCTTTAAGAGCAGTGAACACATTAATGAGAAAGGTGTTGGGCCATACCGCGGTTTCAACTATTAAAGTCTCGTCAGTGACCCTTTAGATTTGGCAACACGGAGCCAAAGAGAATTACTGAAATTTTGCAACTTTTAACAAGGTAGTCGACACAAAGACTAGTATTATCTTAATTGGACCAGATATGTTAAACATTGGTTAGAAAATGAATCTTAACCGATAATAAATCTGATTTCTCAGAATATCCTCGCTGATCTCAAAGGACCAAAAAGAAAATATAACCTGCACTATGGATGATGTACGGGGAGACTTTTTAGGGCCGCCACACGGCACAACACCAGCTGCAGTAATAGCAAATAAAAATTTAAACTGAGATCCTTTAAGAGCAGTGAACACATTAATGAGAAAGGTGTTGGGCCATACCGCGGTTTCAACTATTAAAGTCTCGTCAGTGACCTTTTAGATTTGGCAACACGGAGCCAAAGAGAATTACTGAAATTTTGCAACTTTTAATGGGCTCAGCTCTATTATTCGAAATTGTACCAAGGCTATGTGAATTTACAGTATAAGTATGTTCTACCTAAATGAATAGACTACTGTCCTATATATTTCAACAGGTATGCACATAAAGTACACACGTTATAATGTATATAAATATAATGTGCAAAATATGTTTATCAATAATTTTTGATGGTTAATGTTTTAACGGAGATATGCCTCCGTGGACTTGAAATGTAACGTCACTTAATTGGTTTTACCGTAATTTTATACATGCAAGCAATTGTCATAAGAACTTCCCTAATGTCTACAAAACATATGGAGTCACTGTTGAAAGTAAAACGTTGTTTACTTTTTATATAGTATATCTAAGGTAGTGGTTTTTGCCAAAGTGGTGCACAGCGTTATTTAGAGTTATAAATCTGTTAAAGATGATGTACCTGTTATTCGTGCATTTCTATCCAAAATTTTAGGTTGCAATAAGCATATTGTAGTATTTTTTTTATAATTAATGGCAAAAAATATGTTTTCTTACATTTTTTTTTTTTTAAATCTGACCACCTTCACACAGATTTATGCTGCAGGTTTTCACCATGTTGTTGCATTTATCAAATCTTTTATTTTATGTAGAATGCAACATATATTCTATACGATTTACACAGAAACTGCTAGAAACACTCAAACTATGGGCAGAAAACCTATAGATTCTTCCGAGATCCTTTAAAATCAGTCCCTGCAAACCCAAATTATTTTGGTAGAACTGTATACAGCTGCAAAGGTTTTTACTGAGTATAAATATTTTGGAATATACAACATGTCTCAGGCTGATACGAGAGTCTCGGACTGAAACGCGAATTTCAAGTCAGTATTTTGTAGGATATGAAAATTGTCGCACAGTTATCTCTATTCATAGACAGAGATGCATTGTACAGCACATTTAACAAGGCGGAAGTGTGTTTAGCATAATAATTGAGCTCCATAATGCAGTTTATATTCAAATGCAATGTCTTATTGTCAATTCAACATTGAAATTACGGAGAGTTATATGTATCAATGTCTTATGTACGTAAATGTTAGGTCAGTAATGTGCAATTCCTTTGGCCGTGCAGGTTAACCTCTGACACACAGTGTTAATACACTGTGTGTCAGAGGTAAAGCGACACGGTCAAAGAAATCGCACTATACACTGCACCGTACTCTGCTCTAGTTAATGCTGCGTCAATACCTCAGTAAAGCATTATAGTGTAATAAATCCTCCATTACAACCCTTTTTAATTAAGACCGGGGTATACAGAAGTTCTTCATATGGCGTCGCTGTTTCCAGTGGATAACGTCATGTAATAAAAGTGTTATGCGGTAACGTCATTGACAACGCCCGTAACAACAATATTATTTTTTAATGGAATTATGTCCACTTTAAAGGCGGTAAAATCGTATTTTGGAAGTCATGTGATAAAACGAATGGCCATTTCATATGAAATTATTAAACTCGCCGAAGGCTCGTTTAATAAATTTCATATGAAATGACCACACGCGTAAGATCCTCTATGTACATTTTATTTGTTTTGATCCAAATCATAGACTGTGAAATCCACCCACGGAGGTGCCCGTAGACAATGTTTTGAACTTAAGTAAGATTTGTTTCATTCCATATTTTTAAAATTTTAACAGCTTTAAAAACATCAATGTATTGCATGGACATGTTTTCGTACGCAAGGCTTAAACAAGTCGTACAAACATAATGTGTATTTAATTGATGACTTAGGTCACTATAAAAGAGAGTTCGATCTCATACCATAGTCTAGTACCGGAAGGTGTTATTGCGCATGTTTTATGTGAAAGCGGAGCCAACGGTGTTTAGTTGATCTATACTCTGGTGAATATGGCGGCGCCCACTGACAGCCGTCTTCTATTTTTTTTTAATTTCAAGACAAAGAAGGGATAGTATTTCAGTTTATTGAAAAGGGGATCAGGAAATATTTTCCACACTGTCGGCCTTACTTGTTCCGGCGAAACTATACTGGAAGGCTTGGTCGAACTATGGTCTGGGTATGACGTCACTCTGGTCAGACTAGACTCAGTTCGATCAATGTTTAGTCGGACCACAGAGTCTATAGTACCAGAGCGAAGTCCCTCAAAGTATGGTATTGTTTAGGTCAAAACTGATATTAAATAATACTTTTGATACATTCGATAATAGTATATCGCTAGGTAAAATTACTACTGTACGTACATTTAACGTACATTTCTTCCAAGGTAAATATCATGCAAAAAGCGATGGATCGTAACTCATTTAAGCCTGGCGTCCCTTTTATGGGATATAGGCAAACAGCATATCCCCAGATGTGACCCCGCAGAACGCAGCGTCTCATCTGGTGCTATTCTGTTTGCTTGGAGAAATTTCATCGAAAAATGAGATAGAAAAAAAAAAACACCCCTAACAACCCTAAAAATGAAAGTGGACTCGCCCAATTGATAATGATGGGAGAATCCATTCGTCAAATATGGGTTAAATAAAGATCCGATACTGAAGTCAATCCTGCCCTGGGAAAGCTGTTTCGATATGTCATATTGGTTGAGCCGGACGTAAGGTCAGGAAAATGTATCGCTTATAAATGTGTATCACTGGCGCATCCCTCATAATTATGACTTAATTGCCTACTAACTTAAAGGAAGACTAGCTTGGAACGCAATGTTTGAATGCTGGTGCCTCTATTTACTCATGAATAGTAAGTAGCGATTGATTGATATAGTACCTTCTTTTAAAATAACCAGTATATTTTAAACAATTACAATTAAAAAGGTACAAGTAGGCAATGATTAGAAAATAGCGCATTCAGAAAGAAATTCCCACTCCAAAAACCGAGGTGGAAAAAAAACTAAATTGATAATTAGGTACGTACGAGCATACTAAGAAAGCATATCGTAAGCCGAGTGAGCAGCTATTTCCCAATAGGGGGCAACTCAGTTAGTACCCGAACTTAACTAAAGTATGAACACGTATATAAGATTTAAACAGCACACAACCTCGACTTCAAAACATGACACAAATAAAATCACTTACTACAGAAATTTCGCCTTGTAACGATCAGTAATACAAAAGTACTGGGGGGGGGGGGGCTTAAACCAGTTTTACAGGCTCCTTACCCCACCCTAATCTTCTGCAGCGGTTCACAACATTTAATTAGTTGTTAGGTCCTCGTGATGAACCTCTAACTAGTCAATGAATCATCAAGGACAAAAAAATAAATCATTATTACCACCACGATGAATCAAAAACGAGGACTCACAGATTCAGTAAGCTGAGATCCCTGAAATCCGGCTAGACAAGAAGCTTCAGCCCAAACCAACTAAAATGAATAGCTATCAGTCGCGTCTAACATAGTCTGACGCCCGACCCACCGGCATGCAAATAAAGAGGCAGCATACATGTAGTTATCAACCATGATTCGGTTAAAAACTAAGCACGTGAACTGTCGCATAGCATTTACGTTTTATCCTATACGTATGTAACGTGTAAAGTCTTATTCGTATATTCTGTAATCACATTAACCAATGGCTTACCAATACCAGTAATGCATTAAAGAAAACAACAAATACGAACAAACAAATGGGAAACAATTAGATTGATTATGGCTATGTAAATGGCTAAGTACTTGTATAGTATTCGAAATATTGACGTACATGTACCATAAGGGGACCAGTGATCGATCAAATTAGCCGTGTTTGATAAATTTTCGGATCAGACATGCATTGGAGAATGCATGTGTACATACCATATCGAAGCTTGAACCTTCGCAAGGTTTTCCAATATGTCCATTTAAGACGTCATTACACCACATTCTCTTTGACGTCCTTTTAACACACCCACCATCATACAGCGTGAATCAGGGTCAGGTGGACCAGTAATCGATCACCTTCTTTTTCTCCCCAAAACCGCGGCTAACTTGGCAAGAATGTACATTTTTAAAAAGAACAATTATTGTTTACCTCTGGCCACGAAAAACAATTTGGAAATTTTAAATGAGTTTAAAGAAATAAAGCAGCGAAATGAGATGGTAAAAAAGCATAAACGCCCATAACACTCATAAGAACAATGGAAAACTGTTGATTAAATAGCTGGGAAAACACAGAAATTGTCATCGCAGCGTTATCCTATACATTTGGAATGTGGATCAGACTTGTTTAATATGCAGTAGAGTTAAAACATTTAGCCAGTTGGAACGAATGGAGATCGTTTCATCTTGAAGAATTTATTTAACAATCACCGCTTTTAAGCAGTACAACTAAGACCCCCTCTGTGCCAGAAAATGCAAGATAGAAAATTTTCCAAATAAATTTAAATTAATGTTTGTAAGGTTATATAATGCACCTTAAGTTTAGACTAGCTTAAGATTTAATTCAGGTATCCTTTGAGAATAAATAGCCGATAACCACTAGTTGATCGATCACTGGTCGCCTTACGCTATGTTCATCTGAAATGCTACCTGCGTTTGTACATTAAGAGATCCAAGCTTTGATTGTATAAAACTTCAAAAAATCGATTACAATAGTTATTAGAATATGTTTATTAGTTCATAAGCTTAGACTTCAATGTGTGTTTACACAAAGTCATGTGAAAGACATTAAGAAGCCCTGGAACTTGTTCATTTTCAAATGTATCTCCGTCATATCACATGGATATTAAAGGAAGGAAAATTTCATTTGTCGTCGCAATTTACTTATTTGCAATTGAGAGTCGACTTTACTATTGAGTGCTCGTTTTTTGTTGTTGTTTTTTTTTTATCCCATATCGTCTGTCGTATTCCGTTTAAGCGTCTCTTTTGTGCATGCAATCTTTGTTTTGGTTCATGCTAGGCGGTTTGGAAATAACTAGCTATCTCGATCATATAATAATGCGCGTGATTAAAGTTTATACTGTGTCTATGTCCTTTCTTTCCCGTCCTGTTTCTTAAATTTTAATTATAGCAACTTATTGGTGTTCTATTCTCAGCTGTTATTGTTGTTTTTCGTATTGTAGCGCACATATAAAGAATCAAATGGAACCTTTTTGACATTTCGATCATGTATCGTTAAAATTCAATAATTTGTTACAACGATTTGACGTTAAAGCAATAAAGAGCTTACACAAACTTTTCTGAATGCAAATTCAGTATTCGTGCATGGTCTTGTAAAACGTACAGTCTTTAACTTTTCTTTATGGTTTGTCCCTCATTGTACCTCACAGATTTTTATAAGTTCGTACAACGGATTAAAGCATGAAAATACATTCCTGAGGCCAGTCCTTTCGCATCTTGTTGTCATTTTCTTGTCGACTAAATTCAATAAAAAGCCAAGCCTGAAATAAACATGTTTACCAAGAAATGTGGTAGGACCTAAAGTGACAGTTCCTTCGCAAACTATACACCCATGGCACATTTTAAGATCTGGAACGACTGGACTTTTATAAGTTGACCAAATTACGACGAAATGTCATTTGCAGAATGACCCTTGTCAAATTAGAGGCATAAAATCTCGTATAAGATTGCGTCCCACGAGGTCATTTCTAAGTCTGATAATTAGGTTGAGGTCTCTGACATATAACGCGAACGCCGTTCCCAAAAGCTATATTGTCATATCGGATTTTGTGCAAACATATCTATCAGCTACAGAACACGTTTTACTATCGCCGCAAATGGTCATTAAAGATAAAAACAAAATCTAATCAATTAGCGTCTCTTCTTAACAACTGGAAACAAGAAAGTCGATATAAGCGTACAATTTATAATTTATATGATAATGGATCAAACATATGACTATGTCTTTAGATCGACTAAATACGTTTATATCTGTAATCACCCAATAAAAGTTGGCGACACTTTAAGTTCTTGTACTGGTGTAACATACATAGTGAAATAAAACGCTATTTACTTAACTATTAAAAAAAATGAGATGATTTGCATATTTGTCATAATATTCATGAATATGCAAATCATCTTATTTGCATATTTGTCAATGACACAAGGGGACAAACCATATTGTATTAACAACGCTATGTAATGTCATAATGAAGTTTATAAGCCGAAATAAGCTGAACAGCTTTAAATGATATTCCCTCTTTTAAAGTTATAATTAATATTCATGAATATACAAATTAGGTCACCTTTGGATGAAAGGGTCATATTATGTTATTATCATTTCCTACTTGTACCTTTTCATATTATGTTTAAGGATTGAAATTCAGTTTTAGCTTTCACTGGATGATGAAAAACATTAGGCTGTTTTTATGTCTGTGAAGCCCGAAGGGCTTTTCGGAGACATTAAAGCACCTTTGGTTCCACTCTACGGAGACATTAAAACAACTAATGTTTTTCATCATCCAGTGAAAGCTAAATCTGAATTTCAATACTTATATTTACATTTAATGTTATGAATCAAGTATCTGTTTTTTATTGCACAGATCATCGCTCATTTTCATGTTATTTGACATTAAATCCGACTTAACGTAATTTTGGAACAGCCAGAATGTCAAATTTCCGCGCTTAACGTCATATAAGAAAATTAATGAAATCGCAATCTTTTTATATAGTACATGTCCTTACGTCCCTCAAGTGCATCTTGTAATCCACTAACCTATTAATATGGAGGCTTTCTGAGTATGTCACAAAATTGTTGTGCTATCCAAATTAATGGTTTGCTATTACATTTATACAATTTGCATAATTTGCTGGGTTTTTTTCTCTTAGATTCTTCTACCTTTAGTGTCCTTGAGTAAGACACTGTACTGATTATTATCCAGAAAGCGATGGCTTCTTCCAGAGATGACTGAAATATTGTTGAACGGGACGTTATGTAATAACAAAACCAAAACAGCGCAGTGATATGACAGTTGATATATTGAACGTCTGAAAATTATGTCCATGACTTCATCTGAGGCATATTCTGATGTATTAGTCCCAAATACTTGTTCAATTGTTGCTAACAGGATCGTTATTAAAGAAAAGCGTTTGGAAATATTGTTCCTCTTAGCACGGGGTCTATTCTTCAAGCCAATATGCTCGGGAGTTGTGCTTGTTAGGGTCAATTTAGTCAGGTGTTTCATTTTTTTCTTCATAAATTGAAAAAAAATATAAGAACTTAGTTCAGCAATGTACATTTTATGAAGTGCAGTCTCTAGATACATATTAAAACACCAAATAAACATTAACAAATCTATGCAAAAGTTTGAGAAGCGTTCAGCGAAAATGTTCAAAGCTCATAAAAACACGTGCCTCATTCGCGAGAAGATAATTTTTGGTTGATTTGTCGACACACTTGTGATTTTGAGCAGACTGTTAAAGATGAGTACACTTGTTGGTCTTCAATGATTTATATATTCAAGAAATAACATGCACTTTTGCTTTGGAGAAAGAACAGCATGTAAACATGTAAAGTATAAGAATAAAATGTAGGGGTGGTGTGAATGCAAAGCACAAAATCATGGGTTGAGATATTTTCAAAAACATGAAACTGTTAAGTTTTCGTTATTTATTGAGATTTGTTCGTGATATGGTCTCTTTTAAAAGGGAATACCACGATTAATATGTGCAGTTGCACAAATTAAGACTTTTGTTAAATCGTTACTGTAGATCGAAGAGTAATATGCGTAATAAGCATTGCAACTAATTTGTATGATTACAGTGAAAGTATAGTGTTTATGCCAAGGTTACATTTGACCCGACCATCGTACGATTTTTCGGTCTGCGATTTTCCCTACGATTTTAGTCATCGTAGATGATCCTGAGCTATGACGTATGTGTTAACAATTCAACGATTTCTTGCTCTGGCTTTCGTCGATGTTTTGAGTCAGAACCGTAAGGAGATCGTATGGAAATCGTAGGGTATCCGCACTCTTTTATTGAAAATCGTACGGAGCCCGTGCGATGTCCGCGAGGAGTCCCTATGATTTCTGACTGAGCCCTTGCGGTCTCCCTACGATCGCCGTACGATGTTTTGTCCACAAATTATCATAATAAACCTTTCGGCGATCGTACGATCATCGCAGGGTCTCCGTACGGCGCACGCACGACGTGTCAACGGGCTATGGTTTTGCGATTTTTAAAAAAATTGTCAAAGTGCAGACTAATACAAATTCGTAGAGGCTATGATGATAGTTGGAACATCATAGGATCATCCTGCGGACACCGGACGAAAATGCCAAAATTGGCATCGTGCGATCATCGCAAGCTAATCGTAGGCCAATATACCCTTTGCATTTGTCAGTGTAGTCATTGATGCGAGGATGAGTTGGGTATTACGCCCAATCCAGGCTCATTCAATGAGAACAATCTATTTCTTAACTGAGCAAATTATGCACACTGCATACGACATTATTTGCCACAAATGTACACTATAGGGAGCGCGGTGGCGTAGTGGTAGAGCGTCGGATTCCGAATCGAGAGGTCCTGGGTTCGATCCCTACAGGACCGTGTTGTGTCCTTGAGCAAGACACATCAACTCCCTACAGTACTGGTTAAACCCAGGAAGCGTTGGCTCCGTCCAGACATGACTGAAAAATTGTTGACTGGGACGTTAAGCCTCAACATACAAACAAACAAAAGCAAATATACATGGGGAATATTATGTAGGATATGACTAGGCGCGTTAGCTGATACGTGTTATACATAAACAGGAGTGCGTTGCATAATGCTAGTGCTAGCAAGCACTTTGTAACTATGTTCTATGCAAGGGTGTGTGTTACAAAAAAAATGTTCGTCAGCGCTACGTAACGTTGCCAGGAGCCGCCTCTCTGAAAGCAACCCGCCGTTGCTAAGGAACAAGGAAGATCAAAATGGCTTCATCAATATCTCAAGGGTTCGTGTTATGCAACTCACGCCAGAATTAGGAAGGACCATTTCATGTTTTGGGATGGGATGAGATCATTGTTAAGCTCTTAAGTCACTAAAAACAAGCTCAGTTATTTAAATTTGAGAATGGTTGCGATTGCAAAAACAATAGGAGTACCTGGTACAGTGTCAGTCTGATTGCACGTTTACCTTACTAAAGCGTCTTAACATTCACGGCCACCTGAAAAATGTGCTTATACTAAGATTTTTTTATTTTGGACTCGCTTTCATGAAGCGATTTCGATTCCCAGGAATGTACGTACTGGTTATATTTATTTGTGGGTCGAATCGGACAATGTCCGGTGCATAAATATTCAAAATGTAGGGCAAACTTGTGAATCTGGCCGAAACTGTCATATCAAAACAGCCACGTATCGAAACTTTGAACATCGAAAACTAGTTTCCTATTGTATCTTCGCCACTCTAGTTTTGATTTCTACTAGCGTTTGTAAATTCTCTTGAGACTGCATATCAGGATTTTATTCAAAATCAAAAGATAAAACAGTAATCATGCAACTTACCTGTTCACCTGTCTACTCCATTTCTTTGTTTACATTCTATTTTTCACAACCACTACCGGAACCAGCTTATATCTGGACGACACCAGATTAAAAAGGCTTAGATAATAGACCCCGTGCTTAGGTAGGATGTGAGAGCAAAATATTGGAAACGGTTTTAAAACTCTGCTCGTCCTTTGAAATATGGGTATTGAATTGTAATTGTCTGTGGATTGGCACTGGCATTTTCTATCTACAAGTTTTGCTAAAGTTTCAATGAAGAAGAACAAAATGAAATTGCAAATCCCCAACGGTAAAAGATATTTGTCTAGACATCAAAAGCTATTTTGTGGAGCGAGGAAATGCTATATTAATTCTTTCAAAATGACTTTGAGGGACTTGAAGCGTGTAATTGAATACAACAGTTCTCATTTACAGTCCCTTTCCAGCAGTCAATCATGTAATGGTCTTTCTATTAAAAGCTCACTGCACCAAATTTACATTTCATTTTCCGTCTGCATCTTTAGCTCATCTGAGCCGAAGGCTCACTAGGTGAGTATATAGGATGAAACTCAAGCCGTTGTTCGTCCGTGGTTGCGTGCGTGGTGCGTGCGATAGCATTCATGTTGTGTCAACTCTAGTGTCTTTATTTTTGATTGATCTTCTTCATTTTCGTTGGTAACAAGGACAGCCATAGTATCTCGGAGGATTTCAGATTTCGGCCAGATACGACCTCAAAGTGTGGATTTAGCTGCCCTTAAGGCGTTTACAAAAATCACCATAGACTTATAATGGTATATTTAGTGTTGTGGCAACTCTAGCGACCACATTGTTTATAAGATCTTTTTCATTCTTGGAAGCGACAAGGACAACCTTGATATCTCTGACGTGTTCGAATTTCGATCATATTTGACCTCAAGTTGCGGAGTTATCTGCTCTCAAGCGTTTGAAAAAAAAAATCCCCATAGACTTATAATGGGACCAATATTATGGCGATGCTAGCGCCGTATTTTGAAGTAGATTTTCGTCTTGCAGGTAACAAGGACAACCATAAAATATCGGATGAGTTTGAAATTTGGAAGGATCGTACATGTACCACTGACTGCGGAGTTAGCTACCCTTGAGGTTTTGAAAAATCGATTCTCAGTGTTCTAGCGACTGCATTTGTTTTTATCTAATCCTCTGCAGTCTTGGAAGTAACAATATGACAACCATAATATCTCTGATGAGTTTCGGTCAAATTTGAACGCAAGTTGAGATTAGCTGCCCTTGAGTGTCTGAAAATACGAGAATTAGAATAATCATGGAAAGATAGTTTGACCACACTAGTAGTTTAGCTGGTTGGTTCTCAGGTGAGCGATCGCCTTTACGTTGGGTCATTTGTCTTTAATACTATGTATCACAAATATGCGATAGATTTATACCATATTCTGTGATAGGAAAAGAAAAATAAAATGTACCCATAAATGACATGTACCAGATATATAAAATGTCACAATTAAATGAATTCAACTGATTTTGTTTAGTAGTACATTAAGGTTTCAAACCGGTTTCAGACCCTTTATAAACCGGTGACGAAAGCCAGATAAATATACATGTACTGCAATTTCAAAAGTTTACACAAGGGAAGTCTTAATCTAAGACGCATGCCTAAACGGGTTCAAATAGTTATAACATTGTTTAGAAGATGGCTCTAAACATACATTTTTGATATTCTAAATGTTCTTACTGATAAGAATATCCCTTGAACCCCACTTATACGAGGTATGGCAGGAAAGTTCGTAGACACCGTTAGTATTTTCAACAGGAAAAGAAATTCAGTCAAAATGAATATATCTGGGTTTGCAAAAATATTTCATGAGCAAAAAGACGAAAATGAAAATCTGCCCAACACGACATATTCTACAGCCTTTTATGTGCACCTCCCTAACCGGGAGCGGGGCAAGGGTCAGCGTCTCAGTGACGTTACTTGAAGTTTATTGCTGTCAGTGCTTTATATATTTGTACCAAGTTTAATCGATGTTTCAGAGTTATTCAACATAGGGTCCTTGGATATCTGTACAATTTTATTATTTGTATCCAGCTGTCAAATGTAGATCTATGCCAACTGTCCTCAAGTTCTTTGATGACCGGTTGAACATATGAAACCATTTTCATTCGCTGAAAATGTAAGACGAGTGCCTTTCCGCCGCCGTTTATCATCTTAGATGATTTATCGAGCATCCAAAAATCAACTCTGCCACTTGTTAACTAGTGACCGACAAGCTGATAGCTTTTATGTTGTTGTTTATATCATTTCCATCGTGTTTGTTGGCGATTTCTTTAACAAAAACACACAATTTTATGGTTATCGGCTGTTCTCCGACGTCAAAATTACGCCATTTTTTTTTTTTCAAACTATTTTTTTTTTTGGACTGCGTATGAAATTTTATTCACAAATATCAAAACTGTACTGCCGCCAAGGCCCAAATATTCAGAAAACGTTGTTGATTGAACATTCTTTCAGGATCAAAATATTTTAACGTTACAACACCCTTCCGTGCCGTTTCACAGGCAAAAACAGAATGTGAAAATCGTCACATTTTATCACGTTTTGACACCTGCCCCGCATGGCCCTACCCTCAAGCAGAAAAGTGGTCATACCAAGCGTGTTATTACTTCAAACTGCACAAAATTTCTGAAATATACTCATAAGATATTGCTGCTTGAAATAATGCAAAACGCTTCTTCAACAACGCGTTACTTTTTCTGATAGCTGAAGTGTCTACGAACTTTCCTGCCATACCTCGTATATAGTGAAACTGGGGTTTACAGTGTTTTTTTTTTTTTTTTTTTTTTTTTTTTGTGTTTTTTTATTTTTGATCCACAACATAAATTAGAGGTACTCGTAAAAACCGCCCGAGGCGGTTCTAACGTGTACCCAGAATCAATCTTTTGAGCAAAAATATTAAACATATCAAGTGTTACAGCTTAAAAATTCTATGTGTATTGCATGGGAAAATTTGCGTAATATCAACTTGCACGTACTAATACTCATAATTTTCAGGGACATTTAAAATACAACATGATATTAAACCGTTGTCATTTGCGATTATAACAACTTCTTGTTCGAGTAAAAATTT
Organism: Rugalucina vietnamica; assembly: GCA_964017185.1. Taxonomy (NCBI): domain Eukaryota; kingdom Metazoa; phylum Mollusca; class Bivalvia; order Lucinida; family Lucinidae; genus Rugalucina; species Rugalucina vietnamica. The sequence goes on from OZ024876.1 coordinate 41,388,480, forward strand.
TATGTAAATTGCTGCGGTTTCGTTTTTGTTATTATTATTATTTATTTTATTTTATTTTGTTTTGTATTGCTTCTCAATGTATGTTAATATGTCTGTGTCATTGTAAACGAGATATTAGATTGCATTGAATGTCGTGTTCCAATAGGTTTTGTTACACTTTGTTTTCTTTGAACAAAATGCTTACAGAGAAAACAATTTGAAATGTCAGACAGTTGTAATATTAGTTTGTCTTAGAAACACAGATGGCGAGCAAAGCGGGTTTTTTTTACCGTCGCTGTATCAGTATCACCTGAGCAAAGAGGACTTTTAAATGCTAATTAATGCTATATTGTAGCAATTATTCATAAATAATTTTCAGTTTTATTTTCTTTTTCCTTTTTTATACATGTGTATGTCAATATACAGTATTAATTTTTTTGTTGTTGTTGATTTCTAATTTGACAACATACATCATAGTTTGAGGTTGGGATCCCGAAAAACCGTTCAACCCCCCCCCCCCCCCCCCGTAATTTTAAACATGTACATGTATTACTGACCGTTCCAAGGCTGTGCTGTGAATTTTAGTACTGTTTGCAACTTTTATGCAAGCTGTTTTTGATATACGATGCTAAATTTGCTGTGTACAAGTATCCTATAACGTTAGCCAAAACACACCCAAATCAGTGCATCTTGCTCAGTGAAATATTTCTGTAAATATTCCAACGGATACCTTGATTGTGACTGCGCACGAAATATTCGTATCATAATTCGTCATTAATTTGTGAAATCGATAATCATAATGTGATATTTAACGACCATATAATAACGGATGGTGCTTTACATGTGAGGATTGCAACCCTAATTCAGAATATATTGCGCTGCGAACAAAACGAGATACTGAAAAAGCTGTCTTGAAAGTCCCAATTAATTCAAGTACAAATGAATATTCTAAGAAACTAAATCCTTTGGAAGCAGGTGTATACACAGTAAACCTAGAAATAGAAGAATTAAACTGATCCTGCTTTAGACATGGTTACGAGTACATGTATTATAAACTTCGCAATATTAAAGGATCTTCGAAGATTTCTTTAGTGAAGTTGTCCAAGAAATTTTCAAAACATCAAGTTCCAAGCACTTCAATGAAGTTTATTGCAGTCGAAAAATAAGTTTCTGTTGTATATAGACATATTATGTTGTATGTAAGTCAAGAAGTGACTTCTTTTTTGTACGAGTGGATATTCTAGTAGTACAGAGTGGGATTATCTTTCTGATTGTGCCATTTCCTGATCATGGCCTAACTGTACCTTTTTCTTTAAAAATTGGACAAAATCTTTAATTTCAATATATGATCATATGGGAAATAGGAATTTTTTATAAGTCCCTGTCCCCGCCCCTCCCTTGCTCAATCCAAGTATTTTTGGACACAACTGAATTTTTGTAAATGACATATTATATCAAAATGTCATGTTTGGGCAATCGGGGGGGGGGGGGGGGGGTTGTCAAAAAGCCCCAAAACCGATAAATGGGTTCAGCTCTCTTATTTGCAATGTACAAATGCTATGGGAATATACTGTATATGTATGTTCTACATGAATGAACAGATTATCTGTCCTATTTCAACAGGTATATACATAAAGTGTACAACTTATTATGCATATATATATATACATGTATACTGAGCAAAACATGTTTCTCGATTTTTTATGGTTTATTTGAGATATGTCTCCGTGGACTTAAAACCTAACGTTACTTCAGCACCACATAAATATTGGTTTTACCTTAATTTGATACATGCATGCCATTGTCAGAAGAAAAATTTCCCTAATGTCTACAAAACATATTGAGTCACTGTTCAAAGTAAAAATTGCTTACCTTATGACTGCAATGTTAATCATGGGGAGTTTTGTTTCATACCTTTCTTCACGTGCAGTGTTTAGGGCAGTATAGAAAATACTTTCACACCTGGCTGGAGGTAAGGAAAGTGACTTTCCTTCCTTCCCAGACAAGTGACGTTCCTACTTTCGGACAGCTGATAAAAGCTCCACTAAAGCGTGGCCATGTCATTTCCACTCGGGCTTCCATCCCAATGTAACTGCTTTTAAATCCTTCTTTAGGTAGTACTGAATTAAGGATTTGCCCAGTGTGCATGAATATCGATTGCAGTGTACTGATCGGACTGGGCTGTTGCATTGAGATGAGTGTCTTCTCGAGTTGAAAGTTGGTTTCTGATTCTTGTATTATTGTTAGTGTGTTATTGTGTTATTGTTAAAGTGCAAGAAAAATGAATGAGAAACCAAATTCACACATTTTTGAATTGCGTATATCATAAACGACCAACTGTATCCCTTAAATACAGCTGGGCATTTGTACAGTGGTCCCCTAACTTACTATGGGGATTTTAGAAAGTTAGGTCCGTAGGTTTCAAACCCTGCATTACAATCCAACATACGCTATATATACTTATTTGAAACTCAAAACGAAATGGTGCTACGGTTTACATATAAAAAGAGATAATTTTTATTTGCTCGCCCAGTCTGTTAACTGTTTTGATAAAATATAATTCCTATTGTTGATTAGAAAATTGGAGAAAGAAATGCTGAATATTACAAAATAGAAATATGTTCCAAAACGTTTAAAACGTACAAGGGAAGATACTCCATTCTGATCTATTTTTAACAAAAGCGAAGACAGATCGTTGACAACATTCCTCGTTTTGCAAGTGCAGTGTTCGGTTAACAGTTACGTCGCGAGAAAAAGAAATTTTAATGGACAAAATGTTTCGGTCATTCGTTTTTGTAATGTTCCGTAAAAGCTCCGAGCAGATCTAAAGTAACCGGTGTTTGATTTGTTTTGTCGTTGTGTAGGTCGGGCGGAAACTAAAATTTCACTCAGTGGGGTCATAAGGTAAGTTAATTACCCGCTTCGCGACAGGTGGGCATGACATTTTCCTGACCTGTCCAGCCAAAAGCATGCATCTCGAGCCCTTCGGGCTTTCGGTGCATGCTTTTGGCTGGACAAGTCAGGAAAATATCATACCCACCTGTCGCGAAGCGGGTAATTACTACTTATTATATGTAAGGTACAGAAAGGTACAAGTAGGCAAAGGTCAGGAAAAGACGCAATCAGAAAAAGATTCCCACTCCAAAAACCAAGATGGGAAAAAAACAAACTAACAATCAGGTACTTATACCATGAAACATATCGTAAGCCGAATGAGCAGCTATTTTCCCAATAGGTGGCCACTCAGTTACCTTAACTTAACTAAAACTATGAAAACACACATAAGGCGCCAACAGCACAAAAAATTTTATGAGAGTTTTGCAAAAGTGATGGACACTGTTATTTAGAATTATAAATCTGATAAAAATGGTGCATCTGTTATCCATGCATTAATAGTTTCTATCCAAAAATTTAGATCGCAATAAGCATATTATAGTATTTTCTTGATAATCTATGGCAAAACATGTGTTTTCTGGCAAAGTAATGTTTTGAATAATCTGACCCCCCTCCCTTTACACAGATTTATGCTGCAGGTATGTAACATCAAGAAGTTTCCACCATGTTATAGCATTTATCAAACCTTTAATTTTACGGAAAATGCAACATATTCTATAAGAATAAGAAACATATTCGATAAGAAACTCAAACTTTAGGCAGAAAACCTATATAGACTTCCGAGAGCCTTCGTGAGTTTACTTTTAACGCTACACATTGACAGAAAAATATCATGTGAGTCAAAACACACATTTTAATGATAATAATTCTGAACCTAATGCTACTGCTACGGAGGTATGAATTATATAAATAAATATAGTAATCTTTTATTTGGAAATCGTAACTTGTATAGCTCGGCAAATAGGTCACTGTATGGGCGTTACCTTATGAATACGTTATTGAGCATGGTCTACTTTTGACCGAGGTAAAAGCTAAAGGTACACAGTTGAAAGACTCAACTCACATGTTGTACGTTAGAATGAAAATCCGAGTTTGTCTAGTTTACTGGACTGGACAAAATAGGTAGCTGATCTTTAACGGTAAAATACGTGACAGCGCTCTAGGCTGACTGAATTCGACTTTTCTATTATCTCCCTACTTGAACAGATGGACTAGCCGACCACGCCCAGATATGAATATTAAAGTTACCGCCCATACAGTGACCCATTTGCCGAACTATATGTATCTCATCGTCTAAAGAAAACGTGTTAACCGTTTCAGAATGGTGTGATACTCTTTGAAAATTGCAGTCGTGGTCGATATATGGACCGGCGCATGGAAAAGCCAATAATCTGTATAGGCGAAAACAAAGGCGCAGATCAGCTTCGCAGTAAGTGCAGCTGATAATCGCCTTTGTTCTCACTATAAGGATAAAACAATTCCTCTACTTTCTAAATCCAAAATTTCCAGCCTCTAACCACCTTCTGTGACTGTACAGCCCAGTTTGCGTCAGACTGGTCGGAACCTAAATTGTTGGTTTTCTCACACACTGGCTCATATATGCTGCATGTGGATTTCACTGCTCATTAAGGATCTCACTTTCAATTTTATTTGATATGAGCCGCCTCATGGGAAAACCAACAATTTGCATATGCGAAAACAAAGGCGCAGATCAGCTTCGCGGTAACCGCGAAGCTGATCAGCGCCTTTGTTTTCGCTACTCGGATAGTACATTTCCTCTTCTACTTAAATCTGAAATTTCAAACTTCTAGCTCTTTTCTGCGCTTGTACAGCTCGGTTTGTGTCGGACCTGTTCGGAAACCACATTGTTGGTTTTCCCACGAGGTGGCTCATATGTTTTGTAGGGTTTGATGATTGACATGGACTAGACCCGCTGAGGTTTAACTCACACCGTACAACCGGCGCCTTTGATGACAGATTATTAACATTGATGACAGACGAATTGTTTTGGTTCATTAAGTAGGTGGGTGATGTTTTTTGATTTTTAAACATTCTCAGAGAAATCCTTTGGTGTTCTGTGACTGGTAATTTAACTTGTAGATGTCTAAAGAGTTTACAGACGCATGATGAATACATACCTTTCACTATTAAGGCCAAATTTGGTCATCGTTTCAGCGTTTTCACAAGAAAAGTCACGAAAATTGGTTATCTGCTCAGGGCTGGCGTCTTTCTGTTGTTTTTTGCTGAATTTACTTATATACAATAAAACTTCTATCATTTAACTACATTTCTGCCAAATCTGAATTCGCAATTCTGTATTATAAAGAAATGGCATGCCCTCAAAAACAACAGGTAGGCAGAAAATGGCTGCCTTTGTCTACAGATGAATTTTGAAGTGGCTGTCTTTGATGACGGTAAGGGAATTTTCGTGGCTAACATTGATGACAGAATTAGAAGTTCAGAAAGACCCATCGAAAATGACATTTTTTCAGCTTTTGGTCTCAGATGAGGGACAAAATCATCTTCCAAGTTTGCCACATACACCAATCTATTCTCACAATCTATAAAACAAAAATAAAAACTGGGTTAATCTTTAACATTGAACATTGTTCAGTTATAGAATAGGTGGAACAACATAGAATTGGATTAATGCTTTTCCTTGCTTCAGACAACAAAGGGTAGTGGTTAACGGTGAGATCAGATTGGGCTCCCGTGGTGTCTGGTGTCCCTCAGGGCACCGTTCTTGGTCCGTTATTGTTTTCCTTGTACATTAATGACATCTCATATTATAGAGTCAGAAATCAGACTTTTTGCTGATGACTGTGTTTGCTACCGTGAAATAAGGAAGGAAGATGATACATTGAAACTGCAGAGAGATATTGATCGGTTATGAAGTTGTGCATGTAAATGTGGTATGAGATATAAACCTGTCAAATGCAAATGATGCAGCTGACAAATAAGCGCATTAGTAAAATCAAGGCTACTTATACCCTTGAGGGCACGGTCCTGGAAAGTATCAAATATCTTGGTGTAACTATTACAAATGATTTGAAATGGAACACTCATATCACCAATGTATGTACTAAGGCAAATAGGACTCTTGTTTACTTGAGAAGAAATCGGTATTCATGTCCCCTAAGTGTCAAGGAGGCAGCTTACAGAGGACCGGTACTGGAATACGGTAGCTCTGTTTTGGATCCTCACACTCAGTGTCTCCATGAAGAATTAGAAAAGGTTCAAAACCGTGCTGCAAGGTTTATGACTGGAAATTATGTTTTTGAAACCTGGAGTATGACTGACATTTTGGGACAACTTAAATGGGAATCTCTTATGAAAAGGAGGAAGGACAGTAGACTTATATTGTTATACAAAGGTCTGAAAGGTAAAGCCAGAATACCAATGGATGACCTTGTCCACAAGACTAGGCGTTGCAGAAATCAACACTCTTTGTCATTTCAGATACCCCCAGTTAGTAAAGATGCCTACAAATATAGTTTCTTTCCCCAGACTATCAGGGACTGGAATAACCTCCCTGAATCACTGTTTTCCTCTGCTGAAATGTCAGATGATTGTGTGTCCAAATTCGAATCTCTTGTGAGAGCCAGGGACTAATTTTCCCCCAAGCGCACCCCCTGGTGAGGTATTGTCATTTTGGCGTTTCACCAGTAAACTATTCTGATTCTGACCAGTTGTCAATCACAACCTTCAATGTATATTGCTATTTCACCAAACGAAAATCCATCATTCAAAGGTTATTAAATTACGAAAACACGCCTATAATAACTATACAGTAACTTTTTCAGCTGTAAAAATATGAAATTTTCAGTTGAAAATTTCGATATATTTTCTTATTTTTGCTCAAACCATAGATCGGCGAGGCAGTTTTAACGAGTACCCACAGTCTAAGTTTTTGAGCAAAAATAAGAAAAATAGATATGACTATGTTAACCCCATTTTTACTATATAAAAGGGTGATTTCAAAAATAATGCCTCCTTTTTTTAGAACTGATCTACAGCAAATGTAAAAAAACTTTCAAATGATTGTTTAATGCCAGAATATGTGTTTTGTTAATGTTAATTGTTTGCAAGATTTGAGGCCAATATCTGCTTCGGTTTTCATTTTATAGCATTTTTTAGTGTCAAAAAGTGTCCCAAGTGTAACGTAAAAGTGTGACATTTTTTTGCAAGTTTGTTTTTCAAAGTTGCATGTCTTTTAATTTCTTATTTTAAAGTTTGTTGTAAGTTTTTTTACACAAGATATATACCACTGAACAATAAAAATATAATGATTTTAGCTGTATCTGTTGCCTTTTGGAATTTGTGACACTCTAAGGACCGTTGGGGCTGCAAAACGCTGTCCCAAGTGTAACAACACTTAACCATTTTATAAAAGAATAACTGCATTCTTTAGGACACTATGCCTTACTTTTTGAATACCTTCAATAGATGGTCATCTAAAAGAGTAACTAATTCTTTTTGAAATACCACTTAGCATGTACAATTTCTGGGCAATTTAACCCCGATTTTTCAGGCGTTAGACTTGGCACAGAAAAAAATCCCCCTTTTTCGTACTTTTTTGGTCATTTCTCAGAAAATACTGTACAGAATTTAATGAAGTAAAGATTTTCTGGTACACAAATCTCTTGTCTATGTCTTCAAAATAACCTCATCCTTTCATGTAATGATTTACAGATGTTATAAGTAGAAGTATTAACATGGTCATAATGTCACATAATGTCACGCTTTAGATGCATTTTTTTGGAGTTTACTGGGGTATAATTTTCACGGACATGCTAGTCTGATGTACCGACAGGGTGTTCCTGTCGATGTTTGCGACCATCCTCAGTGTAAATAGTCTTTTTTCAAGTATCTTCGTAAAATTCTGATCTGTCTACAACGTTAGCCACTAAAATTTGTCTGGTGTCATCAAAGACAGCCATGTCAAAATCCATCTGTAGACAAAGGCAGCCGTTTTGCAAGTACCTGTCATCTTTGAAGGCATCCAGTTTTTTTACATTGTCGAACTGGGGATTCAGATTTGGCAAATATGTAGTTACATGTAAATGATAGAAGTTTTATTGTATATAAGTAAATTTAGCAAAAAAAAAAAAAAAAAAAAAAACAACAGAAAGACACCAGCCCTGAGCAGGTAACCAATTTTCGTGACTTTTCTTGTGAAAACGCTGAAACGATGACCAAGTTTGGCGTTAATAGTGACAGGTATATATTCATCATGCGTCTGTAAACTCTTTAGACATCTACAAGTTAAATTACCAGTCACAGAACACTAGAGGATTTCTCTGAGAATGTTTAAAAATCAAAAAACATAACCCACCTACTTAATGAACCAAAGCAACTCGTCTGTCATCAATGTTAATAATCTGTCATCAAAGGCGCCGGTTGTACGGTGTGTAACTGCTAGTTTCCATTAAACCTGTCTAACAATACTGATATACAAATCATGGGCTCTCTCCCTTATTTCAACATAGAATTGTGTTGATTCGCCATGTGTTAGACGTCTTTGAAGGCGAACGGAATATTATCCATAATTAAGTTAAGAAGTTGTGCACAGTTTAAAATGGTATAATCAAACCGTAGACAGTTATAGACTTGAGTTGTTTACTTGGATAGGTTTATTGTAAAGCGCATTTCGCATGTCATGACATCCCAATGTCGCATAGTACCATAACATGGAGGCAACGTCCCTACATGACATTATAAAGCAAAGAATTAATTAAACCCCGGACGTTTGATACAGACACTTATAATCTGTTCAAGTACAGCTGTAGATGGTATTCTTACTATAATTGTGTTCTTTTTGGGAAGATATGATATAGATAGAGTGGAGTGAAGTAGTTGATAGCGGTGGAAGTGGGATATCGTATGTACAGTACATGTAGGGTAGAGAAGGGTAGGACAGAACAGAGGAGGGTAGAAATAAGTAGAGTAAAGCAGAGTATGCCACAGTAGAGTTAAGTAGAGAAAAGGACTAGAGTTGATAAGAGAGCATTGAGCAAAACAGAACGAAGTTGTGTTTAGCAGAGTAGAGTAAAGTAGAGAGTAGAGAGTAGCGTAGCGTAGTGTAGAGAGCAGAGCAGTGTAGCGTAGAGAGTACATTGTAGCGTAGAGAGTACAGTAGTTTAGCATAGAGAGTAGAGTAGTGTAACGTAGAGAGTAGAACAGTGTAGCATAGAGAGTAGAGCAGTGTAGCGTAGAAAGTAGAGTAACGTAGAGAGTACATTAGTGTATTGTAGCGTATAGTACATTAGTGTAGTGTAGAGAGAAGAGTAGGGTAGAGCAGAGTAGAGAAGCGTAGAGTAGAGTAGAGTAGAGTAGAGTAGAGTAGAGTAGAGTAGGTAGAGTTGAGTAGAGTAGAGTAGAGTAGAGTAGAGTAGAGTAGAGTAGAGTAGAGTAGAGTAGAATAGTGTAGTGTAGAGAGTAGAGTAACGTAGAGGGAAGAGAGTGTAGCGTAGAGAGTAAAGTAATGAAGCGTAAAATAAACTGGACTAAAGAAGAGTAGCGTAGAGTAGTGAGTAGGCTAGTACATAGTAGAGAGTAGAGTAGAGTAGAGTAGAGTAGAGTAGAGTAGAGTAGAGTAGAGTAGAGTAGAGTAGAGAATATATGAGTGGGGTGCAGAGGAGTGGAGTCGAGATTAGCAGTGCAGATCTGCGTAGAATAGGGTAGCGTTCAGAAAAGAAAAATGAAAGTGAGTTTCAATGCGTTCACCCACTCCTGCTGCCTAAAATAATATTTGGTTATTTGAACGTGCAGACAGCCGTATATTAAATTATACGACCAAAAAGAAAATGAAAAAGCACTCATGGTGCAGCGAGGAGGAATAATTTTGCAAATGGCAGCATCAAAACAAAATGCTTTTGGACAAGTTTGTCAGTATATGTATGCATTCATAAAACAATAAAATAGTCAAACCCAACATTTACAGTAAATACTCGATTGTTTTATCACCCCCATTCTGGGATATAATGAGATCAGGTATATTTAAGAAGTTTGTTTTTTCGTTTGAGGGCACATGCATGAAATTGCATAATTATTCACAATTACAAGGCCGAAGCATGTTTTTCACTGTGGGGTATGCAAATTAATGTCCAACATTTATTCATCAGTGGTTCCAAACTTTCATACAAGAATTGACTAAAACGCCAAAATAACAGAGAATGGACGTAAAATAATGTTTCACGTATAAGTACCAAAGTGTTTGAAATTTATTATTTAACATGAGGGTATTAAAAGCTCTTAACAATTCATACCAAACATAACTTATCGCACTGTGACAGCATTGGGATATAAATTTGTAAGAATATGTGTTATTATGTCAAACATGTTACAGCTCGAATACGTATCAGATATTTTGAACCATTATAAACTTTTTTTTCTTATTTAGTCACGAATATGCATGAAACCATCTGCCTGGACACATGTTGTTATTCGTTTTGTGGTAGTGAACGAATGAAATTATACAGTTACGTCATCCAGATTCTTCGACCAGAATAAGATTTGCTTCATACCATTAACTAAATGCATTTTCTGTAGAAATCAGAAAGGTTTCTTTTCTAAAAATGAGTGAATGAAGGTACATGGAAGCCCTACAATAGGCATGCGTTCAAAGTATTTTCTGGAACATTCGATAAATCAAATTATTTCTAGACTAAGTACCTGTCCTATTCAAGATGGACGTTGTAGATTATCATTCTGCGCACTATGAATACAAACATTAGTGATTAGTCTACTATGCACTATCTGATATACGCTTTTGATGATGCTTCGCAGCGGCTTTATTACATTAGTCTACTCCATATTACAGCAAATATTACAGCAAATGGCTTAACAAATATACGTGCTTAGTAATGGGTTCCATTATGCCCCTGTTTACTTTGCTTTTAATATCCAGTAAAATTAAGTTATTCAAGTGCACACCGAGACTTTTTTCGAATATATCTAAAACAGATGCACAGAATTCATGTGCCCTATGCATGTTGGCTTGATAAGTTTTATTTACATGTAAGGTTATTTTTAAAAGCAAACAAGAACACAAATGGCTCTACATTACGAAAACTTGCCCATACAATGTACAGAAAAGTTATCACCTCTAAAAATTGGAGAATTCATTTTTAACAGATTTGGTCAGAAAATTGATTGTGAGTACAAGTTAGAACCGCCTCGGCGATGCGGTTCTAACGAGTACCCACAATCAATGTTTTGGATCAAAAATAAGAAAATTAGGAATACCCTTGTAAACCCCAGTTCTGTTTTCCTGGTGAAACTACATTTGGATTGGGAAAGGAATCGAGTTTGATTGAAATAAAATTTGTATTATTACTGCTTCGAAACGATACTGGTTCTCACTACACGGTCCAATTATAATTGTTTCGTTCCAAGATCCGATAATAAGTTGGTGCTTTATTTCACACTTGCATGAGCGACACAAGCGCTAAATGAACGCTTTAATTTGAAAACATTTGCCAGAGGGCTTAACGACAATTGTGCATTTCTCAATCTTAATTGCGTAATTAACTTCTTAGAATTTAAATCCCATTTATGCGCCTACATGCAAAGTTGTGCGAAGATGGACGGTTACGTACTCAAAGGTTAATATTGAATGTGATTCCAATACCACATCCAGAAAGGTGGATGGAGGAAACTTGGTGAAATAGATCAAGAGGAATGAAACAGTTTTAACGGAATGATAAAAATATAACGGAAATTCAACTGAAAGAATTTCAATTTATAATTAATAACCACATCTTAGTTACAAAATCTTTCCTCTTTTAGATTAATAAAGTTGACGATGGAATGTGCAACATCCTGAAACCATACTTCAGTTTTTTTACTACAGTACTGTGGAAAAGTAAATTCCTTTTTGGTAGAACTGAAAACATGGTTTGACTTAAAAGCAGACAAAACGCTACAGTTTACGGTAAAACTATTTTCTAAGCAAGAATTATTGACTTGCAAAATGCCATATATACAGACAAAAATGTTTTACAAATCAACGTTTTAACTTATGTTAGAAAGAAGTACAAAGATGGAAAATATATTGCAGAACTGTACAAAAAGACAGATTTTTTTTTCAAAAATGATCAGCTTTATTTTTATATTAGAAGGAGATCCACAATCTTAGTATTTATTACACGAGGAAATCATATAGTTATGCAAAGAAGAATTATAATTAAAATTTGGAAACAAAAATGAGTTCTGAAAACTGTTACATATTTTTGTGAAAATTTTTCGAGTTTCAAATTCTCAGTATTAACAGACAAAAAGGATTTTTTTGTTTTCTTCAAATCTTTTCCACAAATTTGTATTGTTTCATCATACACCGGAGCCTCTTGGTACTTCTTGTCTGTTGCTTGGCCTACCGGGGTTCAACTGGTGTTTCTATTTGCTCCGGACTTTCAGTAAGTTATTGGGCGCCCAGGCATCTCAATCGTCGGGCAGCGTACTCAATCGTCGAGTCCTCGTTTTTTTATTCATCATGGTGGTTATCATGGTTTATATGTTTGTCCTTGATGGTTCATTGACTAGTTAGGGATTCACCACGAGGACCGAACAACTAACTATGTGTTGTGAACCACAGCAGAAGCTGAGGATGAGGTTATGCCCATGTAAAACTAGTTTAAGCACGCCAGTAATTTTGTAATACTGATCGTTCCAAGGCGATTCTTCTGTTGTGGTTCTTGTTGTTTTATGTCTTGGTGTTGAATTTTTGTGCTGTTTGCGCCTTATGTGCGTTTTCATATTTTAGTTAGGTTTAAGTAACTGAGTAGCCGCCTGTTGAGAAATAGCTGCTCACTCGGCTTACAATGTGTTTTCTTGGTACAAATATTTAATTGCCAATTTAGTTTTTTCCCCACTTCGTTTTTTTGGAGTGGGAATTTCTTTCTGATTGCGCCATTTCCTAATCATTGCCTATTTGTACCACTATATAAACTTCTTTCAGACTGTGCAAAATGTCACTGTAAAATATGAAAAACATCCAAGAGAAGGAAAACTTCTCTTTGGGATTGTATATGTTTAGCGTTTTCAGTTTTTGTTCAGTATATATCTTGAAGCAAAAATATGAAACATACGTTTTACAATACAAAAATAGGCTGCAAGGCGGTCTAAACTAAACGGTCATGCTACAAGTATCAGGATAGCCTCATATCTCTGTCCTGAGAGATACGTTTAGAAAGTCTTTCAAGTTTCATTCATAGAGGTCTTGAAGGTGCGTCGAAGCCTTACTTTTGTTGACCGTGTCTCGAAAGGTCACCATGATCAATACATGTTCATAGCACAGAGGAATTCTCCATCGGAAACCTACTATTTGTTTCTGTTGTAGTTTGACTAGTAAATTATAGGGTTTCTTTGAAACAACATTGACCATTGAACGCTTGGCAGTCATGGTGTTATATAAATACTCATTCAAACAATTTAGACATAGGTCCAGTCCGAAAGTCTTAAAATTGATGAATGTATGAATACGACACAATCAAAGGTTTCATCATATCAATATGATATCACTGTTATCGTGTGGATTATGGTATTGGAATGCATTTTATTTAGGTGGATTCATCAGCAAAACATGTCCGTGTAATATATACTCCCTTATACCCCATTTTTATGTAGCAAAAACTGGAGTATTACCCAGGGAGCCAAGCCCCGTTTTGGGGACAGGAGGTGACATCACCTGCTATAGTTGGTTTGAATACATTTTTAGTTAGGCTTTGTCATCCTATTGAAGGCCTGGATGGACTGCTCACGAATTTTTTTGGTGCGATGGTTAAATTACACATTGTTTCATGCTGTTTAAGCTGCCTATTTATTAGAAACGTTTTCAAGATATATGACCATACATTTTGTGCTTCAGATCATAAACTGCTTAATTTTCTAGTCTAGAGCAATGCTAGGAATCACAGATTAAGAAGTAATCTTACTATATTGTTTAATTCATACTTTTGCAGCTCTTGTTTTAGTATTTATGATGTCGAATTACTCCACCCACTTACATAATAATATGGATCAAGAAAATGCATTTTGATTCGTGAGATGTTGAAGAACAAATGAATATATGATGTACTCATACACATTATACATGTATTTATGTTTATTTCAGTCATTCAGTTTCTTTATAAATCAAATCCATGGTCAGATTACCGTTTCCTATAAAATGACAGATGCAAGTTCTCATTGTTCCATAGGCTGGATCATGCATACCTTTAAGCAAGTGGCTATGGCATTCTACCATTGTATCTAGTTAAATATTCATTATTGTCGTATCAATCATTTGATACTAATGTCAGCTCTCTAAGGATTTTAGTTGCTGAGCTATAAACGTTTCCGTTGGTATACCCCCTCTATATTTCTGTGATTTGTATCTAACATTTTAAGTTATCATTAATATTTAAACAGCAAGATAGTTATCATATTCATTTATCCAATCATTGGTTATGGAACATCATAATGAAAATCATTTGATGTCAATTTCAGCTCTCTATGACATTTGGTTGCCGAGTTATAATGTTTTGTTGGCATACCCCCTCCACGTTTCTGTGATAATTCTCTAATATTCAAAGTGTTATCAATATTCGAAAAACAAGTAAGTCAGATTGTTAGTGTGTCTTATTGAATATTATCCTAGCAATCATTTGATACCAATTTCAGCCCTCTGGAGGATTTGGTCACTGAGATAGTAGCAGTTTTAGTGGTATACCCCCTTCGTTTGTCATTGATTTTTCTCTTATACCTTATGTTTTCTTAAATATTGGAGCAACAAGAAAGTCAACTTGTTTATGTATCTTATTACATGGTTATAGAATATTGTCATAGCAATTATTTGTTATCATTTTTAGCTCTCTATGGCTTTTGGTTGCTGAGATAAATACGTTTCCATTGGTATACCCCCTCTAATTTTCTGAGATTTTTATCCAATATTTAAAATTTGCATCAATATTACAACAATAAGAAAGTAATATTATTTATGCGTCTTATCACATGATTACAGAACATTATTATAGCAATCATTTGAATAAAAATAATTGTTAGATCCTTTGGAAGCAGTAAAAATACAAAGCTAGAAGATGGGCCATATTGTACAATTTCGGGTAATGAACCTTCATCAGAAACCCATTTCAGCTCTCTAGAGCTTTTGTTCACTAAGATATTTTCAATTTTATTGGTATACCCCCTTCATTTACCAATGATTTTTTTTCTCTTATATATTAAGTTTTCTTATATATTGGAGCAACAAGAAAGTCAGCTTATTTATATATCTTACAACATGGTTATAGAATATAGTCTTAGCAATTATTTGATACCAATTTCAGCGCTCTATGGCTTTTTTTTTGCTGAGATATATACGTTTCCATTGGTATACCCCTTCTATTTTTTTAGATTTTTATCAAATATTTAAAGTTCCCATCAATATCCCAAAAACAAGAAAGTATTATTATTTTTGTGTCTTATCAATGATTATAGCACATTATTATAGCAATCAATTTGAAACCAATTTCAGCTCTCTAGAGCTTTTGGTCTCTAAGATATTTTCAATTTTATTGGTATACCCCATAGAATTCCAATGATTTTTATCTTATATCGTAAGTTTTCTTAAATATTGAAGCAGCAAGGAAGTCAGCTTATTTATATATCTTAATATATGGTTATAGTAAAGCAATCTTTTGATACCAATATGTGCTCTCTATGGCTTTTGGTTGCTGAGATATAAACATTTCTGTAGGTATACCCTCTCCATTTTCGGTGATGTTTCTCTAATGTTTTATGTTTTCATCACCACTCGAACAGCACGAAAGTCTTATTATTTATGTATCATAATTTGTTGTTGTCAAAGCAATTATTATAGCCCCGCTTTGAAAAAGTGGGGGCTTTACTGGATTCAACATGTCCTTCCGTTGTTCCGTTATTCCTTTATTCCTTTATTCTGTTATTCCGTTATTCCGTTATTCTGTTATTCCATCCTTCCGTCCTTCCGACATTCCCATTACCACACATAACTTGAGAACCAGTGTTAGACTTTAACCATATTTGGCATATGCATCAATATTGACAATATCTACTAATGCGTAAATGCATGTCAGTTTCCCCAAATTTGCAGAAGAGTTATTGCCCTTGGATAGCCCTTTGTTGCCAAAATTTCGTTTCCGCTCAATATCTTGAGAACAAATGGACATAATCTGACCAAATTTTGTATGCACATCAACATTGACAAGATCTAGCTTGGGATTGTTGCCTGTCATTTTTTGCAAAATTTTGACAGAGTTACTGCCATTGATTGACATCAGAATTTTGTTTAATTTCCGCTCAATATCTTGAGAACCAATTGACAGAATCTGACCAAATTTTGTATACACATCAACATTGACAAGATCTAGCTTGGGATTGTTGCCCATCATTTTTCGCAAAATTTTGACTGAGTTACGGCCCTTGATTGATGTCAAAATTTCGTTTCCGCTCAATATCTCGAGAACCAATTGACAGAATCTGACCAAATTTTGTATGCATATCAGCATTGACAAGATCTAGCTTGTGATTGTTGCACGTCATTTTATGCAAAAATTTTGATGGAGTTACGGCCCTTGATTGATGTCAAAATTTCGTTTCCACTCAATATCTTGAGAACAAATTGATAGAATCTGACCAAATTTTGTATGCACATCATCATCGACAAGATCTAGCTTGGGATTGTTGCCCGTCATTTTTTACAAAATTTTGTCGGAGTTACGGCCCTTGATTGACATCAAAATTTTGTTTCCGCTCAATATCTTTAGAACCAATTGACAGAATCTGACCAAATTTTGTATGCACATCAACATTGACAAGATCTAGCTTGAGATTGTTGTCCATAATTTTTTGCAAAATTTTGACGGAGTTGCGGCCCTTGATTGATGTCAAAATTTCGTTTCCGCTCAATATCTCGAGAACCGATTGACAGAATCTGACCAAATTTTGTATGCACGTCAGCATTGATAAGATCTAGCTTGGGATTGTTGCCTGTTATTTTATGCAAAATTTTGTTGGAGTTATGTCCCTTGTTTGACATCAGAATTTTGTTTCGCCCAATATCTTGAGAACGAGTTGACAGAATCTGACCAAATTTTGTATGCACATCAACATTGACAAGATCTAGCTTGAGATTGTTGCCCATAATTTTTCGCAAAATTTTGACGGAGTTGCGGCCCTTGATTGATGTCAAATTTTCGTTTCCGCTCAATATCTCGAGAACCGATTTACAGAATCTGACCAAATTTTGTATGCACGTCAGCATTGATAAGATCTAGCTTGGGATTGTTGCCTGTCATTTTATGCCAAATTTTGTCGGAGTTACGGCCCTTGTTTGACATCAGAATTTTGTTTCGCTCAATATCTTGAGAACGAATTGACAGAATTTGACCAAATTTTGTATGCACATCATTATTGACAAGATCTAGCTTGGGATTGTTGCCTGTCATTTTTTCGCAAAATTTTGACAGAGTTACGGCCCTTGATTGAAGTGATAATTTTGTTTCCTCTCAATATCTTGAGAACCAATTGACAAAATCTGACCAAATTATGCACATCATCATTGACAAGATCTTGCTTTGGATTGTTGCCCGTCATTTTTTGCAAAATTTTGTCGGGGTTATGGCCCTTGATTGACATCAGAATTTCGTTTCCGCTCAATATCTTGAGAATGAATTGACAGAATCTGACCAAATTTCGTATGCACATCAACAGTGACAAGATCTAGCTTGGGATTGTTGCCCATCATTTTTCGCAAAATTTTGACTAGAGTTACGGCCCTTGATTGACGTCAGAATTTCATTTCTGCTCAATATCTAATAAACGAAATGACAGAATCTTACCAAATTTTTTATGCATATCAACAGTGACAAGATCTAGCTAGGGACTGTTGCACATCATTTTTCACAAAATTTTGACAGAGTTACGGCCTTTGATTGACGTGAGAATTTTGTTTCCGGTCAATATCTTGAGAACAAATGGACAGAATCTTACCAATCTTTTTATGTGCATCAACATTGACAAGATCTAGCTTGAGATTGTTACCTGTCATTGTTTTTTTCTCACCCTGGAAAAAAGCTCATTAGCGGGGCTATAGTCAGATCCTCTGACAATTCTAGTTTGTTGTCAATTTCAGCTCTCTATGGCTTTTGGTTGCTGAGCAATAAATGTTTCTGCAGGTATACTCCTCCATTGTTCTGTGATTTTCTCTTATACTGAAAGTTCTCATCAATATTTGAACACATAGAAAGTCAAATTATGTCTGTATTTTATCACATTATTAAAGAACATTAGCATAACAATAATTTGATATAAATTTCAGATCTCTAGAATTTTTGGTTGCTGAGATATCAGCAATGTTGTTGGTATACCCCCTTCATTTATCTGTTATTTTTTCTACAATATCTGAAGATCTCTTTAATATTTGAGCATAAAGTTATCCAGCTTTTTTATATATCTTATTAATAGGTTATAGAACATTGTCATAGCAATCGTTTGATACCATTTAAAGCTCTCTAGATCGTTTGATTGCTTAGATATAATCAATTGTGCTGGTATACTCCATTTTTATGTGATATTTCCTAATATAGAAAGTTCTCATTGATATTCAAATTGATATTCAAAGGAAGTCAGTTCGATCTTTTATATCTTATTACATGGTTAAAGAACACTGTCAAAACAATCATTTGATACCTATATCTGCTCTCTGTGTCTATCAGTAGCCAAGATACATGTGGTAATATACGGGTATCACATTCCTTCCTCTGTTTATTATGGGTGCGGGTGAACACTATGTGATTTTATGTGACACAAATGGGCATTAAAGTGATCTTCTGACCAAACTGGCACCCATGAGCATTTGTTCTAAGGGTGCAAGGTACGTCCTAAAGATAACCCATCCCAAACACTTCAAAACTAATGGTAATAGATTTTCCCTTTCTTTAATCTCGATTTTCATCATTTTCATTAATATTCATGAAAATGCAAATGAGAATTTTTATTTAGGCCCATTTGTCAAATAGTACTATTGGTACAATAACAATGAGCCACAATGATAGTTTAGGGCTGAAATTAGCTTTTATGGGATAATTGATTTTTAATTGTTTCTGTTTATTCATTTAAATGTTTTAATAAAAAAGCATGAATATGCAAAAAAGGAATAAATAGGCAATAAAAATTATTATAAAAATAATGATTACATCAACATTTATTGATAAAAATGTACTGATAAAAATATATTGATTCTCATAATTGCACATAAATTTTTACATATACATTAAGTGGGTGGGGTAATTCAATGCCTTAAGATGACACAGTTTACTCAAATGACACATTTACAGCTTTATACATGGCTAAGACATACTCAGCTGCAATCAGACAAGATAAAATGTCATCAGGATAGTATACGATATTGAAGAAACATATAAATATGACTGTTCGTAATATATTTGTGTAGTGCATTTCAGCTGTATATAACAAATAGTACGTCTGATTAAAGCATCACGCCAAAACAATTTCCAGAGCAGTCCACTTAGACCTTCTTTTGGAAGGTCAGAGCTATCCAAAAAAGCATTCAAAACAACTATAGCAGGAGATGTCACCTCCAAACATTTTTTTGCGAGATAGAGGCTTTTGGCTCCCTGGGTATATGCAGGGGTGTACCTATTTTTCGTATTTTTGCTCAAAAACATAAATTGTGGGTACTCGTTAGAATCGCCTCGGCAAAAATGTTAAGAATAATAAATTTTCAATTCTTACTACTGAAAAGATTCTCTGTATATTGCATGGGCAAGTTTTCGTAATTTTATCGATGTCTTAGCTCAGGAAAATGTTTGTGAGTTTTTCGTCTTTAAAACATCGATCCAATCCACAAAAATAATAATTGTTTTCTTATAATTCCAACTTTGTCTTATAACATTGCATTTGAAGACATTAGTTTATTAAATTTTCAAGCCATCGGGAGGAAACTAGAGCAAAGCGAATATTCATGAGGCAGCCATCTTAAGACTTTCTTAAGCATAAAAAGACTTCTCGCAATAAATAGAAGCCATAAATAGTTTGCTCCAGGAATATTGTAAAAGCGGGAGCTTTAAAAAATCCCCCCCCCCTTAATTCAAATGTGCTTGTTTGGAGAGAATACCGCAGTCTAGATGCCAATTTTGCACTGGGACTCGGATCAGCAGAAATTCTGACGTCAAAATTCAACACACAGCTAGAAGATCCAAACACTTACAGACGAAGTTCTGTTAAAATACAATGCGTCAATGTTAATGAAAGTTTCAACATTCATTTCGTTAAATGTGACGACGTCAATGTTTGGTCGACGAAACTTCACACAATCACTCAGCGTTGCATCTTTTTAAAGATGTAAGCCGAGTATTCTTGCACGTTGCTTCTATCGAAGTATAAAGTCTAAAGAAACCAATCAGAATGTAGTAAATTCGTGAAGCTGAAATTATCGTGTAATAATGATAAAAGAAGAAAATGATCAGGAAACGGCGAAATCTGAAAGAAATTCACACTCCAAAAACCGAGATGGGAAAAACTAAATTAACAATCAAGCATCGAAACACAAGGAAAACGCATCGTAAGCCGAATGAGCAGCTATTTTCCAAATAGACTTCCACTCAGTAACCAAAACTTAACTAAAATATGAAAATATACATAAGGTGCAAACAACACAAACATCAACGCCAAAATACATGTATAAAACAGTAAGACCCACTACAGAAGTATCGCCTTGGAAAATGCTATGACAATACGTGTAATATACATGTAACATTTATACATGCGGGAAATCGTAACTTCCGTAGCAAAATAGTAAAAATTTCCATTGAAAGGCAAGAGTATTCAATGATAAGGAAATGGGCACAATGAGAAAAAACTTCCTACGTCAAAAACCGAGATGGGAAAAAACTTATTTTTGACAATAATATACTAATACTAAGAATACTAATACTAAGGAAACATATTGTAAGCTGAGTGAGCATCTATTTTCCAATAGGCGGTCAGTCAGTTACCCGAACTAAACCAAAAATAAGAAAACGTACATAATGTGCAAACAGCTCAAAAATTTATAACACCAAAACACAAAACAATTAGAACCACAACAGAAGTATTGCCTCGGAACGATCAGTAATATAAAATAAGTGGCGGGCTTAAATCAATTTTACAGGTCAATAACCTCACCTTCTGTAGTGGTTCACATTTAATTAGTTGTTCGGTCCTCATGGTGAATCTCTGACTAGACAATGAATCATCAGGGAAAAACAATTAAATAATAATAACCACCACGATGAATCAAAAACGAGGATATAATAAGCTACCTGGCGATGGAGATCCCTGGATGCCAAACAGCATCACTGAAAATCTTGAGCAAACGAAAAACACCAGTTAAACGCCAGTGTGAAATTAAAGACGGCAGCATAGTTATCAACCATGATCGGGATAAAAACTTAAGCATGCAGACTGTCGCAAGAGTGTATATATATTATATGCTTTACGTTTGTAACGTATAATGATTTGTCTTAAACTTTTCTTTCAAACCAAGTCACCATAAAATTCTGGGTCAGAAAGGCCATCACGTAAAAGCTTCTTTAACCCAACATTAAATTTGAAAATCAATTCATAGTGTCTGCTATAAAATTTAGAAAATGGTTTTCGGAGATTATGATACCGAAAGCATTGCTGGAGAAGTTTGGCTGTTCGGCGTCGAAGTTCGTAACAGACTCTAGCAAACCTAATAAGTTGCGTATTGTATACACCATATGGAGAACGGCGAGGAACGTCGTCATAAAAAAAACCCGGAAAATTAACTATTTCAAAATCAAAGTCATTGCGCTTATCATAAATTTTAGAAGAAACAAATCCATTCGCAACAGAAACATTTAAATTTAAAAAGGGGGTTTCGGTATATGTTGTTTTGGCTTTATTCAACTCCTGTTCAGGTGGATAAATTTGATTGACAACGCCTTCGAAATAAGAATTGAGAATGTTCAAAAGTTCATCGAGATACCTGGAAGTCGAATTAAAAGCCTCGATTACATCAGCTTGATTGCCATGGCTAAGAGAATCCATGAAATATCTTTCGTAGCAGTGAACATATTTCCACTTCAAAGGTGATAAAGTCCCTGAGACTTGTAAACGTCATACGATAAAACGGATCTTACACTCGCAATCATTTCGCATTAACTTTACATATACATGTACATGTAATTCTGGCTTCCTATTTGTGGGACAACAGATTAGCCCCAGGTGTGACGCCGCAGAACGCTGTTTGCTTAGAGGAATTTCATCGAAAAATTGAATTCAAATTCAAAATTCCCCCCAAAAATGACAGCGGACCTGGGATAATGATGGGAAAGTCCATTCGTCATTAAATTATAAATAAAAATAAAACTGAGATCCTTTAAGAGCAGTGAACATATTAATGAGAAAGGGGATGGGCCATACCGCGGTTTCGGCTACATAAGCCTCTTCAGTGACCCTATAGATTTGGCAACATGGAGCCAAAGAGAATAATTACTGTAATTTTGCAAGTTTCAACAGGCTAGTCTAAACAAAGACTAGTTTTATTCAAATGGGGCCAAATATTTTAAACGTTGGTTAGAAAATGAGTCTGAACCGATAATAAATAACCAAAGGCTCGTTGACTAACTTTTATATGAAATGTCAACTCGTGTAAGATCCTCTATAAAAGGTAAAACAATGACACAGAAACCAGGATGATCAAAGAAACAGCAACGACTCTCATATGTGCCGCCGCATGGGAAACAAACAATCTGTATAGGCAAAAACAAAGGCGCAGATCAGCTTCGCAGTAACTGCGAAGCTGATCAGCGCCTTTGTTTTCTCTACACGACTAGTACAATTCCTCTACTTTCTAAATAAAAAATTTACAGCCTCTAACCATCTTCTGTGACTGTACAGGCCGGTTTGTGTTGGACCTGGTCGGAACCGAAATTGTTGGTTTTCTCACACACAGGCTCATATATGTTTTGGCTCCACGGGAACCATTAGATAGTCTGTAACATTTTATCAACGTAAAAGCGTCTTACAACTATTGTTCATTGCAACAAATGAAGACATAATTGCGTGTGATGATTGCCATGCAATATGAAACAAGGCTTCGACTTAAATGGCCATTAAATCAAATTGGAAATAAAATGTGTGAAATAACGACTTCCAGAATCTCCAAATTACTGCTCCCACTCAGAAATACTGAACCAGAAACACATAACTAACTTTTAATTGTGAAAGTCTCGCAAGAAAGTAAAACAATCGATGGCATTTTCCATAAATAGTGAAATTAAACAACCTCGTAAAACATTTAATTTGAGCAGATTTCTTTGCTTGTTTTAATTAGTCAGTGAAGATAAATATATAACTCATTTCAAAGCAGTGACAGTATCAAACAGACAGGTTGGGCATGACCGTGGTGACTAAAAACATTCAGTGATCCTACAAAACTCACAATATTGGCTACAAAAGATGCTGCAAGTTGGTAATTACCATAACATTTTCATAGATGAAAAGCTTCATCAGGAAAACAAGTATGTGTAATGTATATAGTTGGGGAACCGAAATCGCGTATCTTGCAAAATGACAAAAAAATTGCACCCGACTTTGATATGGCTGAATTTTTGTATATTGGTAGCCTGATCAGTGCTTGATATGGAACCACTGTATAGACAGTCAGAGCACTTACTTAAACAGGTGATTATGAAAATCACCTTGTGCAGTACATTTTTTTATAAATCAGTCACAAGATATAAGATTTGTTTCCCTTTGTTTGAAATAATTATCCTAAATATCACTTCCTCAGGTGATTATTTTGATCTATCAAATCACTTGCATTGGTGATTTAAGTAAATAAGAAAAAGGGACGGTGCTGTCTGTTCATTTTGCCAGGCACAAATGCCAACATGTTAAGGGAGATGACGAGCATTGTCAGCTAAGATGAAACCAAGAAACATAGAAGCCATATCAAGTTTTGTGGTTTTTATTTCATTGAGAAAGTGTTACTTGAAACAGTGATCGGCCAAACCGATCAATGGCCGATCACGATGCGGAGTGATTTTTTAGGGTTACCCTTCAACTTTTAACCCACTGCGCGCAGTACTTATTTGAATGCGCGCACCACACTTTCTTTTCACTATTCAACGAATAAGACTCCAAACTTATCTGAAAAAATAGGCGCTGTCTTCACAAAAAATAGGAAATCCTTCAAAACTGAACTTGAAAATCACGAAAATTTCACATAAAATTCACAGTTTTTCTCGATTTTCTCTGCGATGCTTACACTTTGGCTGCCTCTGACCATGTGACTGAATGGCGCGTCTTTGCATTGACCCCTCGGATAGCTTAGAATTAGGAAAACAGCGCGAAATTCAAAATAAAACAAAAAAATGTAGGCATTTATTCATGCTATTGCAGTCTTCTCTTGGAGCCAAAAAATCACCCGAGAACGTGATTTTAAGATCACTTGTTTAAGTAAGTGCTCTGACTGATAGAAATACGCTGCGAATTGCATTTCGATAAAACAGTGCATTTTGTATGGAACGCCGTTGATGTGTCTATAATAATTATCTTTCATGCACACTCTCTTTGTGAGAACGCGTATAATATTGATCACTAATTTTGAATCATCTAAGAACTTTGTGAGAACTAAAAATGCATTTAAAGGTATGGGCAGCCGTTTGTCATCCAGACTTTAGTGAGCTGTTATTTCAAGGTATTTTCACGTTTTAAACTTTGTTTATTTCTCATATGAGCCGTCCGGCAAACACGCTGAGCTTATAGAATAGGCAAATACCCAACATTCGATCACCATCTGTCGTCTGTCCGTCGTCGTCTATCACTTTAGATCACCTGAGCCGAGGGCTCATGTGGAGTTTATAGGATGGTACTCGAGCCGGCGTGCGTCTGTGCGTCCGACCACATTTACAAAGTTCTCTCCGAAACCACTTGACCAATCAAAGCCATATTTTATATGAAAATAAATAGTAGGCAATGATCAGGAAATGAAACAAACACAAAAAGATTCCAACTCCAAAAAAACCGAGATGGGAAAAAAACAAAAATAACAATCAGGTACTCATACTTAGAAAACATATCGTAAGCCGTTTCCAAAAAGGCGGCCACTCAGTTACCCAATCTTAACTAAAATAATTAAAACGTACGTAAGGTGCTAAAAGCACAAAAATTCAAACCCAAGACATAACACAATAATAACCACCACAGAAGTGTCGCCTTGGAACGATCAACTGGCGGTTTTAAACTAGTTTTACAGGATCCTAACCTCACCCTCAGTTTCTGCAGTGATTCACAACTTTTAGTTAATTGTTTGGTCCTCGTGGTAAAACTCTAATTCGTCAATGAACTCGTCAAATTTTATATGAAGCATCTATAGGAAGGGGAACCATTTTGTATATAAATAATCCAGGTCACATGACCAAGATGGCCGCCATGTCCATATATGGTTAAAAACCCTTCAAACTTCAAAATCTTTTCCGAAACCGATGAGCACTGAGGACTCAAGTACTACAATGTATATATAAATCATGACCCTGTGATGACCTTGACCTATTTTACGGCGAGGTCAACTAAGATCGGATAAGCATTGAAATGGGGAAAAATGTTAGAATGCCATTTAAAGGGAAATTTTTGCAGGAAATGGGCAGTAGGACTGAATATCAATGATTCTTAACATAAAATTTGACTCCAGGGCCTCATTTGCCCCCACCTCGGTACAATATACATGTATATTACCATAATATTCAAACATCATTTCCACTGAAAGCGCATGGCCAATCAAAGCCAAATTTCATAGGAAGCATCTTCTTTAGTCCAGTGACCGTTTTTTCTAACTCTAACTCTCAGGTGAACAGTCGTTGTCCTTGGGCTACTTGTGAAAGATCTTCTCCCTTGAAACTGCTTCGTCAGTCAAAGACGAAATTCATGTCACAGTCGAGCATCCTTAGACAGGGAGAACCAGAAATTGTATACAGTGGCCAGGTCACGTAACCGAGAAAGACGTCATGTCAAGATAAACCTTAAAAATTTTCTTCAGAACCATATTATAAATTATATCGACTGCAGTCACGCCACTTGAGGTTGATAGGAATTATATATATATAGAGAGAAAAAAGCAGGGTGTGTTGTATGTTTGTTGAATTGATGCTTTACGTCCCAGTCAACAACAAAGGTCATGTTGGGACGTTGTCTCCATTTTTGTGCCTAATTCTCAAGTGAGAATGGCATTACATCCATCAAGTATTTGAAATATAACCTACAAAAGGCGAATACGTATGGATGGTTTGACTTGAACCGCGTTTCCTGGGCAGGCTCAGACCAGAGTGGTTAACCAGTAATCAGATGATCAGTCATTAGTATATATAAGCTTTGCCTGGAGGCACAAGCAGCCCATTATTTTTCTTTAGACCTCAATGGGCGGGGTCCCACTGACTTAACTTTTTCCTCTTAGTATATATAGAGATAAAATAAACAAAGCAGGATGTTTTAGAGATTGATACAACTTACTGAATTGTTTTTATTTCCTTTCTGACTTTTCATGTAAAGTAACGGCAAAAAATAAAAAGTGTAACACACACACGGTATTTTTCCACAACTTGATTCCCAATTCATGTCACAGGTTTGTTAAAAAGGAACGTGATTATTTTATATAATACTCACAAACACCATTCTGACGATGCACGGTGTTCAAACTCATCAAATTTGGAGGACACAAAAATTATGTTAAAAAGTGTCTTTTTGAACATTTTTGTGGGAAAACATCAAAGACGTATCAATCTGAATTCTTTTTGCTATTACTGACTTAAACATATTTAGAAATAAACATAAAATGCGCTTTCGAGTAACAAATGCATTTTAGATGGACTCAGAGGCAAATAATTGTAAAGGTAAAATTGCAAAATCGGGGCTCGCTCAATCAAATGTCTATAAAACGACAACCACTGCATGTAAAGAACCATCCTTATTACGAATGTTGATACAGATGTTAGTCATTATATCTGCCGAATTTTAGCCGATTTACTTAATTCTGGTAGAAGTTATTTGATAGTTTATCAATCTTATTTTTCACAAGTACTGAATGGGCTACCGTAGAAAAACGCCTGCTGGGTTGTTATGCAAGTCGATCGTGATTTCTATACAGTGGTTTCAGATACCCCATATAATTACCTTTTCAACCATATGTAATTTAGCCGTATTATTTTCGGGTGCAAGGGTTAGCCAAAATCTCTCCTTGGTTCCCCAACTAATACCCCCTTTAAAGCCCAATAATGTTTAGTAAAACTGGGTAATGCAGGGGTATACATATTTTTCTTATTTATGCTCTAAAACATAGATTGTGGGTACTCATTAGAACCGCCTCCGCAAGGCGGTTCTGACGTGTACCCAAAATCTATGTTTAAAGTTTTTTTTATCTACAGCCCTGGGGGCCATCTTGGTCCATTTAAACAAACTTTGACACCTCCATCAAACGGATGCTTCACATGAAGTTTGGATTTGAATAGCCCAACGGTTTCAGACATGATGCTTGCACATTGTGAACAACGACTACAACGATGGCATGTTGGTTCAAAAAAAGGTACAAGTAGGCAAAGATCAGGAAAAGGCGCAATCAGAAAAAGATTCCCACTCCAAAAACCGAGATGGGAAAAAACCAAACTAACAATCAGGTACTTATACCATGAAACAATCGTAAGCCGAATGGGCAGCTATTTTCCCAATAGGTGGCCACTCAGTTACCTTAACTTAACTAAAAATATGAAAACATACATAAGGCGCCAACAGCACAAAAAAAAAAAATTTAAACACCAAGACATAAAACAAAAAGAACCACCACAGAAGTATCGCCTTGGAACGATCAGTAACACAAAGTTACTGGCGGGCTTAAACCGATTTTACATGGCCATAACCTCACCCTCAAAAATCATAATAAGAAAATACTAAACATAGATACCAACGTTTAACATGAATAACGGAAAGCAGGGTGAGCAGCTATTGAAGGTATTAGGTGGTCACAGTGCTAGCTTGGACAGAACAAGTAAAATGCAGAGGGCTAAGTGAACAGCCAAATTATAATCGGGTGGCCACAAAGCCATGCAACATGAAACTCGTAATCGGAATAACTTTGATAAGTGTGAACCACTACAGTAGTACCGCCTTGGAACGGTCAGTTATAAATAACTGGGGGCTTAAACCGGTTTTACATGGCCATAACCTCACCCTCAGCTTCTGCAGTGGTTCATAACATTTAGTTAGTTATTCGGTCCTCGTGGTGAATCTCTAACTAGTCAATGAATCATCAAGAACAAACAAATAAATCATGATAAACATCCTGATGAATCAAACACCAGGACTCACAGACTGAGTAAGCTGCCCGACGATGGAGATCCCTGGGCGCCGAATAACCTACTAACTCCGGAGCAAAAGAAAAACACCAGTTGGACCCCGGTGGGCCAAGCAACAGACAAGAAGCTCCGGCCCCAACCAACTAAAATGAATAGCTTTATGTCGGGGCCATCATAGAGTCTGACGCAGTTCATGACCATCCAATAAGCTCACGTACATGTATGAACCTTTGACAGATAGCCTTATAAAGCGTAAATATTTAACAAGAAAATGAACACATGCGACCTCTACAGCAACGCATTGGTCAACATTAAGACCGACAGTCCTGTTGAATAATAGAAACTATATATAACAACTTCGCCGTGTCAAGGCATTTGAAACAGGGCTTATATTATGGTTTGATTTGTCCGATTAGAACTTTATAGTGTTTGTCGTCCGTCACAAAAGAGCGATATTTACAGATGTTCCCACAAGAACAACGAAATATAACTTACTCAGTCCAAACGAAATTGAAATTTGTATTCATATGTTATTAAGAACAATGTTAAAGAAATGACTTTTGGTAGTAGGAACAGCCTGTGGCATCAGGAGAACATGTCCGTGTGCTGTATACCCACTTAAACCCCACTTTTGTAAAGAAAAACTGGGGTTATACCTATTTTTTTTTTCAGTTTTGCTCCAACACATAGATCATTGTGGGTACTGATAAGAACCACAAAGGCAGTTCTAAAATGTACCCAGAATCTATGTTTTGAGCAAAATTAAAACTGAAAAAAAATCAGTTTAAATTTACAACTTAGTAAAATAAGTATATTACATGTTTTCGTAATGTAAAGTCAGGCATAAGATTGTATTCAATAACTATCTCAGTATCTATGAACTGGATTGGCACCAACAAAAAGGGTTTTGAAAAAGATAAGGAACTTATATTCTTGTACATCGCTTTCGGGGAGTAAGAGAAGGCCTATTGACATGTTTTCCTGACCAAATGACCAAATGAGGTGATGTCAAGATAACAGTATGTACACGACTGACGGTTGGCTGTTTTGTAGTTTACACTATTTGTGTCTTTAAATGTATTTGTCCTGATGGCAGCTTATCTCCTGTCGCACAACACTGTGTTGTGTATTGAAACACCTATAGGAGACACTTCTCATAATTTTGATAAGCGTCTTGGTTGAACCGTGAGTTTATCTTTTCCAGCCAAAATAAGAAAGCAACAGAGAGTGTCCAGCAAAACTTTATAATCTTTTCAATGGATATATGTCTAGTTGGCAGCAAAATTTTCGATCAAATACAGAAAATAATCATTCATTTACTCATGTAGCGAGGTGGTGCCTTTTTTGGCATTTTGTTGAATTCGCATTGCTGAAGACACCGAAAATAAATGTTAACATCTTATCTTTATATTGAATGTATCTCATATAAATGGTATTAAGCCTCTTAAGGACTTATGTATGGTCACTCTATAGACATGTTTGAAGATTTACCTGTATAAAAAAGCATCGTTTATTTTTGTCGACAATGTTACATTCTTTAGCTTGCTTTATCATGGGGCTGTTGAATATGTTGCAAATACATGGATTTGTGAAATGAGTGGTCAGCTCAGAGCAAGTGAGTCATTTTTCAGTTACTTCCGGGTTGAAATCGTGGGACCCATTTTTCCTAGCTTTTTGAAAAAAAATAAGCGATGTAGGAGTGTTTTCGATGTACATGTAGTCATTGACTTCAATCATATAAAAACCTGAAACAAAAGGCATGTCATCTTTCAGCAAACAATAAGCGCACACGAGCCGCCCTAAGTTACCCACTTTGAAAATTTTCCAGAAAAAAAAAAACATGTTTACGCTAACTTTTCCCAGAGATATACATTTCCATGCAGAGCAAAATATACAAAAGGTTGTTTAGAAAATAAATCTAAACCAATATTGAATTTTTGATTTCTCGGAATAATAAAATTAAAACTGAGATCCTTTAAGAGCAGTGAACATATTAATGAGAAAGGAGATGGGACATGCCGCGGTTTCGGCTACTTAAGCCTCTTCAGTTACCCTAAGGATTTGACAACATGGGGCCAAATAGAATTACTGTAATTTTGCAGCGTTCAACAGGATAGTCGATACAATGACTATTATAATCAAAAAGGGGCCGAAAATTAAACGTTGGTTAGAAAATGTATCTTAGTCAATAATAAATTTCTAATTTTTCAGAATACCCTCGCTGATCTCAAAGGACCAAAAGGAAAATATAATCTGCACTATGGCTGATGTACGGGGAGACTTTTTAGGGCCGCCACACTGCACAACACCAGATGCAGTAATATCAAATATAAATAAAACTTAGACCCTTTAAGAGTAGTACACATATTAACGAGAAAGAGTATGTGCCATACCGCGGTTTCGGCTACTACTAAGCCTCGTCAGTGACCCTAAGGATTTGGCAACATTGCGCCAAAGAGAATTACTGTAATTTTACAGCTTTCAACAGGATAGTCGATACAATGACTATTATAATCAAAAAGGGGCCAAATATATTGAACGTTGGTTAGAAAATGAATCTTAGTCAATAATTGTTTTCTAGTTTCTCAGAATACCCTCGCTGATCTCAATGGACCAAAAGGAAAACATAATCTGCATTATGGCTGATGAACGGGGAGACTTTTTAGGGCCGCCACACTGCACAATACCAGCTGAAGTAATAGCAAATAAAAATAAAACTGAGACCCTTTAAGAGAGTGAGCATATTAATGAGAAAGGGTATGAGCCATACCGCGGTTGTTTCGGCTACTTAAGCCTCTTCAGTAACCCTAAGGATTTGGCAACATGGAGCCAAATTTAATTTTGCAGCTTTCAACAGGATAGTCGATACAAGGACTATCATAATAAAAAAGGGGCTAAATACACATGTATATTGAACGTTGGTTAGAAAATGAAAAAAATAAGAAAGAAACACACACAAAAAAACTGAGATCCTTTAAGAGCAGTGAACATATGAGCCGCCTCATGGGAAAACCAACAATTTGCATATGCGAAAATAAAGGCGCAGATAAGCTTCGCGGTAATTGCGAATCAGGGTTAGTAACTCAAAGCCATCTTAAGCTTAAGATCATCTTACGACCAATTAAAGTATCTTTTAGTGATTATGGTGAATAACTGAAAAGGACCTTAAGTTACGGTGACAACTTAAGAGCATCGCAATTTTACGGTAAACTCAAGCCACCTTACCATCTTATTATCTTACGAAGTGGCCCCTTTCATTTAAAAAAAAAATTCGGATAGTTTAGAGAAGATGGTATAGCAATGGCGTAAATTCTAAGGTGGCCATCTTAAGATCATCGTAAGTATGTCGTAAGAAGGGGAACTTACGATGCCTCCGAGTTACTAGCCCCAAGCTGGTCAGCACCTTTGTTTTCGCTACACGGATGATACAATCCCTCTACTTCCTAAATACGAAATTTCAAGCTTCTAGCTGTCTTCTGTTACTGTGCAGTCCGGTTTGTGTCGAACCTGGTTGGAAACCACAACGTTGGTTTTCCTACGAGGCGGCTCATATTATGAGAAAAGGGATGGGTCACCACTGTTTCGGATACTTAAGCCCCTTCTGAAGTCTTCTCAAGCACCTCGTATCTCCTTTCCTTGCTCACGAACTACAATAAAGCGTTCATGACCTAGGACGAAGGAATGTATCGAATTAAAATAAGGCTCGTAAGCAGCATTTGGGTGAGAGTCTTACTATATACAGGTGATGGATAAAAGTACTAATTTTCTCCTTCTTGAGCAAAGCAAAGTTAAAAATGTTGGCCTAACAAAGGCACCGCATCTCTACATCAGAAAATGGATATCGTTGATTTTTGCTGTGCTTTTTTTCCTGCCAATTAGACAGGTATCATTCAAAAAATATAACACGGGGTTTCAGATTATTCCCAGTTTCAAAGTTAAGTGTTGAACTATGAAGGGCTAAATCACGATTACACCAAAACTCTTAACTTCGGGTCAAGAGTTTACCGTCTCTTTGATAACCACCGGATATTTCATATAAACTTTTTCAATACATAACACGGTGTTATGCGACAGAGGATAATCGGCCATGAAAAAGTACCGTATCAAATGTGCATTCCAGAACTGACTTGTCATTCTTATTTGAATTTTGCCCTCACCATCTACTAAAAATCTGAATTATACTCAGTAGATAAGCTTTGTAAGCTTATCAGGTTTCCTAAATGAAAATATATTTGAAATTTAATACAAGTGAAGGCAAATAAACTGCCATCGTGACGCTAATTTACGATGAGAAAAGATGCATGACAGATAAAGAATTTCTCAGCAATCAATTTACATGGATTGTTTTTGTATTTGTGCTTGATTTGTGTTTTAACATTGCAGTCAACAGATTTTAGTCATGTCGGAACGGTACCACTGCTTCCTGGGTATTAGCCTGTTCTGTGGGAAGTCGGTGTGACTTCTTGACCAAGGAAACAACCAGGTCTCACTGAGATTTGAAACATGTACGTCTTGATTTAGCACACAACGCTCTATCAATAGGCCACTGTGCTCCCAACATTGTGTGTGACTCCTAGTTGGTTGATAGATAGATAGATAGATAGATAGATAGATAGATAGATAGATAGATAGATAGATAGATAGATAGATAGATAGATAGATAGATAGATAGATATGGATGGATGGGTGAGATAGATAGATAGATAGATAGATAGATAGATAGATAGATAGATATGCTTTTTATGACCATTCCGTAGAAATATTTCATGTGTGTTTAAAAACGACGTTAGATTCGAACCCGTGCGAATTGCGGTGTCGCCTAGCATTGCGATATACATCGTGCCTACCGACTGCGCTACCGCAACTTCTTCAGAAAAGGACGCTCAAGTAGCGCAATATAAACAATGGACACCGTATAACTTTCCACACAGGGGCTAGTACATATACAGTTTTATTTATACATAGACACGATTCTCTTACCACCATTCCTTAGATCCTGCCTGTATAGTCTAACAAGAATATGATGAATGAAAATATTTTTGGTCTACCAAACTATAGCAAACACAGTTACGACTACTACAAGTATACGTACATGTACAAGAACAAGAGCAACATGACTTTTTGTTATATATACGGCTTGTCTGCAATGCTTATTTTGACATGCATATCCGGATGCTTAGCGTTATAATAACACCGGCTCATAGAGTGCAACAAAAACATTAAACAACAAGGGAAATCCGTATGGGAAAACAAAACCATGAATGTCCACCTCCCCCTCTCTATTCTCTCTCTGCTTCTGTCTGTCTGTCTGTCTGTCTGTCTGTCTGTCTCTCTCTCTCTCTCTCTCTCTCTCTCTCTTTAATAATTCTAAAGAGGTTTCATTGTATATCCCTTTCCCAGAGTCGAGTCGACAATTGGGAGATCGAAGTGTATACTTTTTTTTATATTTGTGATCAGCAATGTTATTGAAAACCATGAATCTTTCATAATATCTAGAATCTTTGTATTATGAAGAATCACTCTACAAGAACATGTTAGAGGATGCCGTGTCTAGACAATACTGTCAGTTTGAATGACATATCTAAACATAAGAGTAGATATTGACATCGTGTATTTCCGAAATATCGCGATTACATGCAGAATAGTTAAAATCTCAAGTATAAATCAAAATTAGTAATTATAAAAAACGCAATCACCGACAAACTACTCAGACACAAACAGCAGAGAATCTAAAATAAAGAAGTTATATTGATGGCCATGACAAAAGTATGCATGTTTATGGTAAATTTGCACACAGTCGATAAGGTAAGAACAGAGTTCCAGAAGAAAATGATTGATTTAAAGATCCAAATTCAAAGTCATCTAATGGATAAATAAAAATTATCCTATAGGCATAGTACAGAGCCTATTGAGACAAAACTGTGATGAATACAGTTTACGAAAATTAAACAATATTGGTTAATTATTTGTTTTTATTGAGTTAATCCATACTTTTCTGGACCAATCGATAAGCATATAATTTAAATATATCTGTATTCTTGTCTTCAGTACACATGTACTATACATAGGGGCCATGGCACAACAAAGTCTATCTTTAGTGGCTGTACTTTCCATACAATGAACAAAAGACATGGATTAGCTGCACTGTTGTCACAAAGCTGATCTCAATCTTTATTTTGTGCTAAAAGTCATGTTGCTGCTACATGTAGCTAACAAGGACCCTATATCGAGAGAACGGTACACTCTGATTATTTTGCACTTAATCTACTGTGACATGATTTTGGACCGAAACGACCCGCTGACCCTCGTGAGCGGTAGTTTCAAAATTAGAATTAATTGAATGGAATTAACTTCTTTGAGCCAGTAAGTAGAATCTTTTAACAATTAAATCCATTTACCAGATTAAAGACTTATTAATTATCTTTTATCTGACAAATTTATTTATTTCCCTAATTATCACGTTACAGGTTATTTTAGTGGATCTTCACCCTTATTTTGTTTCTATTTTTGGCCTTAAAATGGCGCCATGGCGACCAATTTTCACACATTCGTCATAAATCGGAACCGATTACTTATATATAAGCTGCGTGCTATTAGTAAGTATAATATTTATGAAAAGCAGATACATCAAAGTTTCGGAAAATTTAAATATGAGTTTGATACTTTGAAATGTGTATTAGTAAACTTATGAGAAATAAGTCCGCGCGACAAAATGGCGGACCGTTTTTTGAAAACGAAAATCGGCGGTGGCGCTTCAGAACACTTTACAGCTTTATTTGAGCTTTCTACCAAAATTATTTTGTTTACTTTGTATTTTAAAGGCAAATCTTCAAGTTAACATATGCGAAACCTTAGTTCAAGCTATACTCTCAGTTTGTCAGGACGATTTTTTCCGGGAAATTTACGGCTCATAAATTTGTTTTAGGGGTTTCTTTTTCCTACGTTTTTCCCTAGATTGAAAGGTTTTATTTTGAAAATTGGTTTTAAACTGTCTGTTATGTTAATGGTAGACTTTGTAAGCACTTAATTTTCTTCATTTATCAATTTGAATGCAACCAGTCTTGGAGTTATTTAATAAAAACTCCAACAAGTGTGATTGTTTCAAAATCGCGACATATCGACTGCTGCGGCTTAGCGGACAGGTAAAAGGGGCATAGTACATAGTCAATATTTCATGAGCGATCTCCATTGAGTATCCCGTCCTCTCGATTTAGGGTCCTTGTAGTTAAGTTGCACTGCTGAGTGCTGATCACATTACAGATTCACATAATAGATTTATAGAGACTTCTTTTTCATTATGAGTCTTATCAAGTGTCCATTGGAATTTAGGAAACAGTTGTGCCACAACATTTTTTTCTCAATTAACAGTACAATTTATACAGTCACAGTAAGACAAAGCCACTGATCAACTGCACAGTTGTAACAAGTTGATCTGGATCTTATAGCCAATATATAAAGTGATAATCATTTGATTTTGGCTTCAAGTATAGGGTTGTGCATACTAATCACACTATAGATTTACAGAAACACTTTTTCATCATGTGGCTTGTTACGCTGTGCTGTACCAATACCACAGGAAGTGTCAAAATAGAACAAAGCTGTGTCACAACAAAACTTGTCTTATGTACAGTACTATTTATACCGCTACAGCTACAGTAAGACAAAGACACTGATCAACTGCATAATTGTAACAAGCTAATCTGGATCTTTCAGCATATATGATAAAACAGATTATCAACTGATTTTTGTTTCAAGTGCAGCGTTTTTTTAAATTAAATCAAATTTTGAGTGACCTTTCATCACGACCTCACTCGCCGCGTTGAGGACGTGCGGAAAGGTGAATGAAAGTGTGGTTTAATTTACAAAACAATAACCAATACGAGACATTACAAATTTTAAAAAACGACCGTCAAGAGCATGATGCTTTCCTATTTTCCGGGTAGCACAACCAGAAGCAAAGAAGACGAACACAACTTACAGACAAAAGACAGATTAAAGCAAACAGCCTTTGAACAAACTCACTAGTATATTGAGCCAAACTTATATCGCAACACGCCAGTGAAAGTCCATTTTTCTTTTTTTTTTTTTTTTTGCACACAGTGCCTTCCATTCTAATTAATGCACGTGCACATTAAACTCGTCACTACGTGTTTTGTAATTTATTTATTTTTGTAATTGATCAACAGATTTTCAAAGAGACGCTTATATCTATCAAAACTGGGGTAAATAGGGATATGCGAATTTTCTTATTTATAATCCAAAACATTGATTGTGGGTACTCAGTTGTTAGATAATAAAAAATAAAACTAAGATCCTTTGCCGATGCGGTTCTAACATGTAACCAAAATCTAGTATTTGAGCAAAAATATTAAAAATATCAAAAGTTACTTAGTATTGAAATTATAATTTTTACAGCAAACTAAAATCTGTGAATATTGCATGGACAAGTTTCCGTTGCAATATTCCTTTTTAATCATTACTGTCATTACTGTCATTGATTAGACCAAATTTCAACAATGATTATTGTTGATCATTTGTACATGTATCTAATTTACGTTTTCCTTTATATGTATTTTCATAGTGATCTGGTTGTCATCAGTAGTTCCATTAGCATATTCTTAATAGTTTTAATGCATAAATGTACGACATATCAAACTAGATCTTTATGAATTTGCAGTGATGCATTATATTTTGTCTAGCGACATTTACATCATCATACATTCTAACTTTAACCCATATTTGACGAATGGATTCTCCTATCATTATCAATTGGATGAGTCCACTTTCATTTTTAGGGGTCTTAGGAGTGATTTTTATTTTTTTTATCTGATTTTTCAATGCAATTTCTCTGTGCAAACAGAATAGCCAAAGACGGGACGCCGCATTATGCGGCGTCACATCTGGGGCTATGCTGTTTGCCTATGTCCCACAAAATGACCTCCAGGCTTATATCAGTTAAAGACTTTTATCTTACATATTTGATCTAAATTGAATTAGTTTCAAGAATCAATCTAATGTTTCTTTATACTGTGACAGTCTGGAATATTCAAATTTTATTTTTAAAGCGCATAATAAAGTCTCGGTGAAAAAAGGTAGAAAATCACCACGTCTGGTTTTATTAGAATAGTAACCCCTATTTTTGTTCTTATTCTGTATCAAAGGGATTTAATTTCATTCAGTCAACATTCTGAATATTTGACATGTTATTTCTCGTTAATGCAGCTGCATTTTGCTGAGAAGTTTTAGGCTTTTTATCACTGGCAATAACATCTATTTGCCACCGCAATAAATCAAAGCACCGAAGTTTGTATTGTATGGATATTTTCAAAAATGACTTTTTGCCCACAAGGCCATGAACTACGTCGAGTATGCAAGTTAACTTTTGAATTAAATTTAGCATAGCAAGTCATTTGCCCATACGTAAATGTAACAACATGAAAACAGGTTAATACCTATTAGGTAAAGAGCATGTTAAAATTACTGACGAAACATTTTCTCCGAATATACATACATGTACATATAGTTGTCATCGGCATGGTCAGGAAGTTACGAATTCCTGCAATTGTGTATTATTACATAATTATGTCGTCATACCATATTTTACAACTTGAAGGAATTTTTAAAAAAAAATGCCCGACAATAATTCCTTTTTATTAATTATGTCGTCCGAACGAGATATTAAGTCGTTCCGACGAAAATTAGTCGACAAGATGAATAACTCAGTCGGACGACCGATTTCTAATTAGTCCTTATTTAGGTTGTAATTTCTTACTCGTGTAGCTCTATGGGGTCAATGTCACTGTTCAGAGGTCAGTGATCAAGGTCAGTTGAAAGTCAAATATGATGCACCAATCTCTTCATATTGATTCTGTTGCATTTTATTGCATGGTCTTAGATGTTTGAAACGTGGTACAAAATATCGCCAGAACACGTCAGTGCACATACATGTATCACCATTACAAAACACATTATGCACGTACATGTATCTTATCTCAGGTGTATGTAAACAATCCCTGCTAAAAATCCAGACCATTCTTGAGGTTTAAATCGTACCCTTGGTATATTGCAAATTAGATTACCGTGAAACCTTCCGGCCTTGGTTATGATACCTTTGGGTAGGGGTGTGGATGTGCTATTATAGTAGAGAGAACGTGTTGGTCGTGTACCGTTGAATACCATCTGTGAGGGAATTTGCATGCGGTGTATGGAATTTCTTTACCGTTGTTGCACCATATATACAATGTATGAGCCGATGCATGAGAAAAACAACCATTTGGAATTCCGACCAGGCCTGCACAACTCATAGAAGCAGGCTAGGTGCTTGAATTTTTGGATTTAAGTAGAAGAGGGATTGTACTATACGATTAGTGAGAACAAAGGTGCGGCACAGCTGATCTGCGTGGTTTCGCATATGTAGATTGTTGGTTTTCTGATGCAGCGGCTGATATGTGTTATGAAGATATGATAACTGATTAATACTGCTGACCAGTGCTACAAACCCAATATTCGAGTACTGAATAACCGCTTAGAAACTTTCAAATTGATAGCTAAAAGTTACATGTAAAAGGGGCTTTCATTTTCGAAGCATGTCTTTTTCCAAAATCTGAATTCTCAAGCTCGCATTGAACCCGAATGGTTTTGAACTGAAATGCAAGTTTTCTCATGATACGGATCAAGTGTAGGATGCTCATGAATACATAAACTTTTATAAGACAAAAGAGAATTATGGAAAGCTTCATTATATGTTAAGCTGCGAAGCAGAAAATAATCGTATCGGTTTATTTAAACACACTTGATAATTAAAAAGTAAATACCACCATCACTTTGTAATTTAAAAGCTTTTAAGATATGAAATTGAGGCGATCAATAATGATTTTACGTTGTCTTGAGTTTCCATTCTCAAATACTTTTGTAATTACTGGGAGCTTTTCCACGCCGTTTACTAGTTAAAATGTATCTAAGCAGCATTAAACATGTTCATAAGCTACATCCATGCCAATGTAGATTTTAAGAAAACAATTAAGGTACTGCATAGAAACAAATGCCGGAAAACGTTCAACCGTAGATCTGAAAAACATAGTTCCGCTGCTATGCAGGAAAATCGACATACACAAATCGATGCAAATTGCAAACAATACTTGTTCCTTTCGTACCGTTCAGCCGTTTAAGTCTAGAGCCCGAAAATAGGCCTATACAATGCACTATTGTATCTTCCATCAGACTATTAGATGTCATTTAAAAAAAAAAAAAAAAAAAAAAAAAAAAAAAAACATCTCTGAGTCTGTTGGGAGCTACAAAGTGCCGAAAGGCCAACTTCGGCGCGTCAACGCTTTTTAAATTCATAATCGTCCAGAGGCGCGGGATCTAAACAACAATTGATTATGAAGGGGATAGAACAAATCTTGATGATGTTAAGAACGGCTTTTACAAACAGCTGTACATATATTTTTTAATAGTTAAATAAGCAAATGTTGTATTTCCCATCATAATCCGAGAATCACAATAAGTGTTTGAGTGTCACTTGGTCGTCTGTTTTGACAAATGGCACGAAATGCATTTCAGACATTTCATATTTTCATCGTTTTAAAACGCGGCTTTGCCTCACAGATACGGTAGCACCATTTTTGATTTTTGCAAAATCCTACAGTGTTCTACTCAAAGAACTTAAAAGAACATATTATGAGTCTAGTGAGAACGTCACAATGTCCTGATGAGCGCGGGGTCGAGTACGAAACAAACGTGGTGAGGACGTGATAGAATTTGAACCAAGTTTGGACGTAAATGTGAATTGTGGGATGTTACTAGAGTGTAATGAAGAAGAAGTACGGCTTTCGTGGTCGTGGTAGAAAAACACGCCGATGTAATGTACAGAATTTTCTGAAGTTGTAAAAATTGAAAAAATTCGGTACATTTAAAAAAACATTTTTTTTTTCTTATTTTTGCTCATAATGTAGATTTTAGGTACTCTATGGTTTGAAGGAAAAATAAGAAACTAAGTATGCCCCTGCATACCTCACTATACTTTTACTGTATGAAATAAGGGTTCAAGGGGCATACTTTTCATTGACATGTTTGTGTGGTGTATTGCAAAACCGTCAAGTTCCCACTACGTTTTATCACCGCGTCTCGCCGGCTCTTTGCCACTTTCATCAGGTTCTATTGCGTTTTTATCAAGCCCATGCGGTTCCTAACACGCTCATTCAAGGTTCTCAATGCAACCCTAGTACAAGGTTCATACAGCGTCCTCTACATCGTTGACTTTTCCGCATATGCTCTTACAAATACGTGTGTTTACGCTAAAAATGATGTTACTGTAAATCTCGCTCCCATTTTGCCGAAGTTCAACATGTACATTAATTTTAACGAATAATGAATACGCGGATTTAATATCATTTATAGTTCGCATTAGACTGATAAAATATGGCATCCTTTCGGACATTATGTAGAGATAATGGATAAGTCGGGAATGTATTTAGTAAGAAAAGTCATTTTCGAATCCTCCAAGGATGATAAGCTTAGCCATACAGAAATCTCTGGTGGAATTACATGAAAACAAGCAGCAGTATGTGATCATGAATAAATATTTAGTTTTGACTTACTTAACACGTAGTATACTACACGTACATGTAGTAAGCGCGTTGTGCGGTCAGGCACAGTAAGAGCGTAGTAAGAACGGGGTGTGCGAGGCAAGCTCGCTGAAACGCGTTGGACGTAACTAAAGCATGGGGTTGGCGAAGTGTGGACGTCGTAATGACGTGGCAAGGAGGTAGAGTGAACCTGTAAGCCTGCATTTGTTTCAATTTTTAATCCCTTTCAGGCTCGCCACTTCCTTTAAATTATAGGACGTAGTACGTCAGTGTCGTTTGTGAATGCACCTGAAAGTGTTTTGGTACCTTTATATTAAAATGTAGTTTAAAACCATGACTTATGATATGAAAATTAATAACATCAGTTTGGAGAACAGGAAATCAGTATCGGGAAACAAAGTCCGTGTATGCTATCATTTGTGCATACGTCATACGGCAGAGTGCGCATTCGTACTGCACATAATTTCGGAAATCGCGAGTTGCTATTTTCATATTAAAAATAAATGTTTTACACATATACTATCATATGCAGCATTTTATAATCACTACTTAGCAATATTTTCTTTCTTTGAAACAAGTGTCAACATTTAGAAAACTTCGGGACTTTAAAATGTCTGAAGTGTTCTCAGCGACCAGATGATGAATTGTGAAAGTTTTTACAGTTATACAACCACAAATGTGTGCCGCATATGATAGGATATTCAAAATATTTCACCAATAACTTACGGACACAGCATCGCAAATTTTCCGAACTTAGGTTTAGTCCAAACTGTTAAAATTCTCTGTGACGTCACCGGTACGTGTGCAAATGATAGTTTACACGGAGTTTGTTTCCCGACAGTGGGAAATTTTTATATACATGTATAGGCAATTTGACATGAAAATAAATGACTTTATCATATGACGTCGCTGTTTTTGTGTGGATACCGTCATGTCATAAAATCATATGACCATACGTGTATTAACACTTTTGCGGGAATACGTAACGTCATTGACGACGTCCGTAACAACAATGTAAATTTTCATTGAAAATATGTCCACTTCGAAGGCGATAAAATCTTATTTTAAAAGTCATATGATAAAACGAATCTTACATTCGTGGTCATTTCATATGATATTTATTAAACTCGCCGAAGGCTCGTTTAATAAATTTCATATGAAATGACCACTCGTGTAAGATCACTATTTATGGGCGCCGCCACTTTATTTAATTACTTACTTTTAATATTTTCATTATTATTTTCATATTAATCAAAATAAACATTAAAGAGAATAGAATATACATGTACATTGTAAAAGCTCATTAGGCATTGAGACCAGCTAGTTATACATTCTGGAAAAGAGTTTTCAAAATCGACCCAGTAATAGAGAAATAACATCAGTTTAAAAACACTCAAAATGACCACCAAGAGTCTGTTTTTGGAGACACAAGGCGCGTAAATAATAATTGAGCCTGTACGTGAATAAACCAACAATTTGGGTTGTACAGTCACAGAAGATTGTTAGATGCTGGAAATTTTGGATTTAGAAAGTAAAAGAATCGTACTATCCGTGCAGTAACTGCGAAGCTGATCTGCGCCTTTGTTTTCGCCTATGCAGATTGTGGGTTTTTTCCCATGCGGCGGCTCAACTAGTAAATTCAAATTGAATGTATACTTAAATTTATGATATATTTGTAACAGATTTTGATAGTTGCTT
Organism: Rugalucina vietnamica; assembly: GCA_964017185.1. Classification (NCBI taxonomy): domain Eukaryota; kingdom Metazoa; phylum Mollusca; class Bivalvia; order Lucinida; family Lucinidae; genus Rugalucina; species Rugalucina vietnamica. Next base: position 41,431,027 of record OZ024876.1, read on the forward strand.
ATTTCTAGTAAAACCAATATTTTGTACTTCATTTTATACACATACATGTACGAGGGGATTTTAACCTAAAAATAAAGGATTCATTTTACATACGAAGGGCGTTCAGAAAGTTCGCGGAAAAATGCCAGCATATTCTTATTTTGTTAATCAGCTGAACTAAATTATTACAGTTATATAGACAAACATGATTTGCACTTATACAGGAAATTTTGCTGCTCTGGCATGAATACAATGTTGACAGTAGTTGCTATGGAAACCGTACATCACGATTACCGGCCCACTTTTTAGTGTTCATTTTTGCAAAAAGCCGATGTTTAATAATGACGTTGCATTTGATACTTTACCGTGCTTTTTTCACCAAAACTTTGTATGAGCAAAAATCAATATGTTTGCGGTGAGCACATGCCGTCATATAAGTGTGTGGCGTCATTTGGGCGTAAAGCGGCCATATTGTTTCGTGGGTATGCCTAAAATGCAAAGGGAACAACGGTATTCGATAAATTGTGTGTTTGGAACGGACTATACAAGAAAGAAAAACTGCTAAGAGCAGAAAGCGCATATGTCAACAAGGAAATTAAGAAAACGGCAATCAACAAGTAGTATGCATGATTTCTACACGACCAGAAAAGCGTCAATGTCGACTCACGCTGCGTAACGAGTATACCCGACAGCTTGGGTAGAAACAAATACAAAACCTACAAAAAGGTGTTGAAAGTATTAGAAGATATTGTTTGATCGATTTGAACTCCACACTGTCAATGGCTATATGCTTATGTCGCATGTACCCTTTTCAGTTACATGTATGTTTCTTTTTATTATTTTTTATTTATTTTTTGTTTGTTTGTTTGTTTTCTTGTTACCCCCATCAATCAATTTCTGATTATTCTTGAGAGGTGTACATGGTACACTCCGGTGTGTTTGTAGGATGAGCCTACATGCATGAGGCTAGAACCTGCGTAGGAATCTAAAACCTGCACAGAGGATGACTGTCCCTGAACAGGGGGCATCCAGTTAACGTACCGATATGAAGGACGGCACATTGTGTTCATGTCATCCCTGCAAATGACTTGAAGGAAAGCGTGTCGGACACCAAATTTCCTCGCCGCCGACGGGGATCGAACCTGGGACCAATAGTAGCAGAGGCCAGTTCGCTTACCACAGATCTACCGCAAAGCGTGTTCTTGAAAAATCTCTCAGGTCACAACTATATTTCAGTCAATGCTTGTTTGCAGAAATCATTTTGTTGTTTATGATACACTTTCAATATAAAATTTTAAAGTAAGCAAAGATGAGGAACTGGTGCAATGAGAACCATAGTCCTAAAACCCCACTAAAACCCTACTATCTAAATTTTACAAGACACCGATGCGCCTGTGATCATTTTGCTACAAGATTTCATTCTGTAAGGCATTGAGCATTGTGATCCATCGTTTAGTGCACTTTCGAGTAAACACAAGATTACCGATAACGGTTGCGTGTTTGTTTACTTAACGTTACAGCCAACAGCAATGGTCATATCGGGGCGCTGTCCCCATTTTATGGAACTTTACCAAAACGTACGATGCCATGACATCCAAAAAGTGCTTTAAATGCAACCATCCAAGTAAAACACTAGGGCGCATATGTTTTTCTGGGCAGGATTAGACCTGAGCGGCTAACCAGTAATCAGATGGTCAGCCAGAAGGGATAAGATTTGCCTGGAGGCACAATAAGTCTATCTGTTTCTTCAGGTCCGACAGGGTGGAGACAATAACGATAACGTCATTTAAAGTCTTATGGTGCGACAGAAAATAAAATCACGAATTAAAAAATGATACTTTACGTAAAGGACAGAGACCTCTTTTTGCAACTTTGCAAGCGATTAGACCGAAGTGTGGGTAGATCTACCGCAGTAAATTTAAGACGTAAGGCTACCTATGATTGGTCATAAATGGGTTTCTACCAATCGTCTATGTCATATGATGGTGTAACCGTTCTTGAATAATTCGCTGTATTTTGTGATTTAATCAGCTGCTGTTTTACCATACAATGGCCAAGTTGCGGATGTAGTGATATTTGAATGATCACTTTTCCTTGTTGAGCGATTTGAGTGGAAAATGTCGTTCTTATATGCTGGCTAACACCCTATCTGACATCTGCCGAATGAGTTGGGGTCCACCATGTGATGTGAAGCATATGAATGAGTCTTGTGTGTGTGTGTGGGGGGGGGGGGGGGCAAATAACAATAGGAGTCTACAGGAACGATAATTACAGGTCTCTGCCCTAAGCGGATCGCGGTAGAATAATATTGTAGAAACATGTTCACATAATGACACAGCCGTTCCGGACTCTGGTTACTTATACATCATTGTCAAGCCCGATACATTACCCTTTCATCATAAGTCGGATAATAGCTAAAGCTAATTAAGAAAAGATTTCTGGTTAATGACTCTTTTTGTGTGATTCTGTTTACGTATTGGTAGTACATTGTCTTGTAGTTATACAGCAAAAAAGCAACGTCTAATTACATATTGATTGGACTTATTCAATGCAAAAGTACATTAAAAGTGATCCTTTATGCAGCGGGACGTGTGAAAACTTGGATCTGCTGAGCCTCAAGTTACGGAGCAGCTGATCAGCATTATTACGATATTTGTTGTTGCTGCAAAGATAGATATATGGTCAACGTCTTAATTCCGTAATAGAAAACCTCCAGACTTTTCCCTTTTACAATATGGTTGTACGATTTGTGTCGGACGGAGTCGGAAACCTGAGAGTGAAATCTCTCGGGGGGGATCACTGTACGGAAGGACTTCATTACAGCTAGACTCTAAAGGATTCTAGGAACGATTTATACACCGTTACACTCAAATTATTTGGTGTTACAAGTATCAAATAAATTATACACGTTTGGAAGCAGTGAAAACGTTCAAAGGGAGGCACTATGGGCCGCATTGTACAATGTCGGGTACTGAACCACCATCAGTGACCCTTTATAAACTGGCGGCGATAGCTAGATAAATATTTTGTAATTATCAAGTATACATACAAAAGTACGGGGAAAACGCCAGCTGAACAAAGAAATATTTTTATCCTGACTACAAGTAGATGTTCCTGATTTCATGAAATTACAAAAGCTGTTGAAACATTTCTAGCTTGCGTGACATCAAATGATAACAAAGTGGGTCAATATATTTTCTGTCAGCTTAACATGTTAAAGTCCCAGTAATGACCATGCCACAATAAGGTGCTGTAAGGTAATGTTAGGTTAGTTAGGGAAAGGTAGTGTAACTGTGCAGTAAGTGCAAGTGGAAGAGTGGTATACGTGAATCATTCGAATACATCTTATCCAGACCCAATGATGGTCCAAATTAAAGATTACTGAAAGGAGGGCAATGACTTTAAGTGTAGATAATGGGCTAAACTCATGTCAATGGTCGGTTTCATCGGGGGTAAATATCGGCATTCTGCTTCGGTATTTCATATTCGGCGATGCTGCTGAGCCCCGATTCTATTCCATTATAAGTCTATGGGGATTTTGTTCAAGACGCTCAAGAGCAGCGAGCTCCTTAATCTGAGTTCGAATGTGGCCGACATTCGAACACTTCCAAGATATTATGGTTGTCCTTATAACTGCCAAGAATGAAGAAGATCTGATCAGATGAAGGCGCTAAATTGGCCACAACACATAATATCAATTTTTCAAACACTGAAGGACAGCTAACTTTGAAGTCAAAAGTCGGGTCTGGTCGAAATTCGAAGTCATACGAGATATTATGGTCGTCCTTTTTACCTGCAAGAAAAAATAATATCAGTTGAAAACCTGCAATACAGAGGAAGATCCACTGAAAAACAAAGGCACTAGAGTGGCCACAACTTTCCTCCCATTATCAATCTTTTGGGATATTTCAAGACGTTCAAAAGCAGCAAAAATCGCAATCTGTTCGAAGTTCAAACTCGTACCAGATATAATGGTTGTCCGTGTTACTAATAATATGAAGAAGATCCAGAGTTGTCACATTATTACTCTCTATGGTAGTTGTCTGTTGCCATGAAAACCAGAGTTCAGATCCAACCTATACTACAAAACCTATTGTAGGTAATCCCTACCCTAAGGATGCATCATGTAACAGTTTGTCTACAGTTGGTCAGCTAGGCGCGGAGATATTAATGTTCGAAAGTTTAAACGGACACACAAAAAGCGCAGACGACGTACCATTGGCATACTGTAGGCTCACTTGTGAGCCTTTGTCTCAGGTGAGCAAACAATGTGGATGCAAAAGTTGCCACAACACTAGATAAAGATTTTCCAAACATTCAACGGCGGCTTATTTAAAACGTCAGCAGTGCAATCTAATTCAATTTTATGCGGTGATTTTATTGTTGTCCATAATACCTTCAATATTAAGAAGATTCATTGTATAAATAAATGAGTTTTCACAACATTTGTCCCATTAAAAGTCTTTAGGGAGTTTTCCAAATCTTAAAGGGCAGCTAACTCCCAAGTCTAAGGTTGAATCTGGCCGTGATTCGAGCTCCTGCGACATATTATGGTTGTCCTTGTTACTACAAGGAATGAAGATCAAATCTAAAAGCAGGACAACACTAAATATCGATTTTTCAAACAATAAATGACAACTAACTCAGTGGTACGATCTGGCTCAATTTCGAACTCATTCAAGAATGAAGAAGATCCAATTAAAAGTCAAGACGCTAGAGTTGCAAAAAAAATGTCTTATTATGAGTCTATGTGGATTTTTCCAAACGCTAACCCCGACGTCTGAGGTCGTATCTATCCAAAATTCGAACTCATCCGACATATAATAGTAGCCTTTGTTAAAACAAAGAATGAGGAAATCTGAAACAATGAAGCCACTATAGTTGCTACAAGAGTTTCCCCAGTATATGTAGGTGAGGGATATATTTTGCCATGGAAACCAAAGTAGTCATTCGATCAGAGTTAAATGTTATGTAGGCAAACCTTCCAACTGATGATTCATGTTAACTTTGATTGCAATTGGCTGACTAGTTTCGGAGATTGAACGAACGCACGCACGGACACACGAGCGGACCTGACAGAAAGCGGTTCAGGTCCCATCATATAAGCTCGCCTTGTGAGTCTTTGGCTCAGGTGAGCACAAACGATGAAATTAAATCTAAAACCAAAGCTCAGACACTAGTTGGGACAGAAGGGCAAATACAAGAGATAAACTTCTAAAAAAAGCTTTCTATCCCATTAATAAAAAAGCAAACGTTAGCAATGATCAGGAAATTGCGCAAGAAAGAAATTCCCACCCCAAAATAGAGGCGGGACAAATTAAATTGACAACCAAGTACTAACACAAAGAGAACGTAACGTAAAAAGGTACAAGTAGGCAATGATTCGAACTTGAAAGACCTAGGTGGGGAAAAACTAAATTCACAATTAGGTACTTTTACTAAGAAAACATATCGTAAGCAGAGTGAGCAGCTATTTCCCAACAGGCGGCCACTCAGTTATCCAAACTTAACTAAAATATGAAAACGTAAGGTTCAAACAGCACAATATTTTGACTCAAAAAACCGCAAATAATTAGAGTCACAAGCATCGCCTTGGTACGATTAGTAATATAATATTACTGGGGGCTTAAACCAGTTTAACAGCGCCCTATCCTCACCCTCATATTCTGCAATGGTTCACAACATCTAGTTGTGTCCTCTTGGTGAATCTCTAACTAGTCAATGAATCATCAAGGACAAACAAATAAATGGACATGATGAATAAAAAAAATAGAATAAACGAAGACTCACAGATTCAGTAAGCTGCCCGACGATGGAGTGCCAAATATCTTACTGAAAACCCGAAGCAAAAGAAAAAAAAAACACAAGTTGAACCCGGTGGGCCAAGCAGCAGACAAGAAGCTCCGAGTCCAACCGTCTAAAGTGAACAGCTGTATGTCGGGGTCATCATAGAGTCTGACGACCAACTGTATGATGACCCTTTAAGTCGTGTCCATCTATGAGCCTGACGTCTAAGCCATAGAGCAGCCGCTTAACTAAGTAGTATACGAACACGTACATAAGGTGCAAACAATACATGAAATCAACACCAAAATATAAAACATATTCATGGTTGAAGAGTTCACTTAATTACACTGCATTCAATGTATAGACATGTCCCTCTTTTAGAACATGATTAGTTGAATCTTTGAGTTTATCTTTGATGACCTTATGAGGGAGTGAAGAGTAAAGTATGTGAAATAAGAATTAAAACTGAGATCCTTTAAGAGCCATGAACACATTATTAAAATGAGAAAGGGGTTAGGCCATACCGCGGTTTCGACTACTAAAGTCTCGTCAGTGACCCTTTAGATTTGGCAACATGGAGCCAAAGCGATTTACTAAAATTTTGCAACTTTCAACAGGGTAGTCGATACATAGACTAGTATTATCTGAATTGGACCAAATATATTAAACATTTGTTAGAAAATGAATCTTCACCGATAATAAGTTTCTGATGTCTCAGAATATCCTCGCTGATCTCAAAGGACCGAAACGAAAATATAACCTGCACTATGGATGATGAACGGGGAGACTTGTTTGCGATTACGTCGGATCTTCACCCGAGTTTTTGCATAATGAAATCATTTTAAAATAGTACTGATAAAATAAAGGTTTGAGTGCATTATGTAACGAAATGAATTTTGAGGACACTAGTATTATATTAACTAACATTATATAATGTATTGGCGGGGAACAAAATTTAAAGAACATACGGTACAAAATGACAACATGCGGCTTGAGATTACTATTTTGGTTCAAAACATTGATTGTGGGTATATGTTAGAACCACCTCGGTATATCCATTTACTATATAAAATAAGAGCTGTCGCAGGACAGCGTAGCTCGCCTGACTTGTGCTTTGCCACTAATCTACTAAATCTATGACCAAAGACATTGACTTCAATGTCACTCAGGTGGGTCGTGATGGTACAGCATAAAACTTCAGACCAATAACTACCAACATGCTAAGTTCAACTTGATCCATCTACATATTTGATATAGAATTATATCATAAAATCTAAGTCTGTGACCTTGGCCACAGGTGTGTCCTTGACCTCAAGGTCACCCAGGTGGGTCATGATGGTACAGAATAAAATGTCAGACCAATACATACCAACATGCAAAGTATCAACTTGATCCATCAACAACTTCAAGAGATATAGACTCATAAAAACTTTAACCAAAAACTTTAACACAAAATTTCTAAGTCGGTGACCTTGACTTCAAGGTCACCCAGGTGGGTCATGATGGTACAGCATAAAACTTCAGACCAATATCTACCAACATGCAAAGTATCAACTTGATCCATCCATAACTTCAAGAGATATAGACTCATAAAAACTTTAACCAAAAACTTTAACACAAAATTTCTAAGTCTGTGACCTTGACCTCAAGGTCACCCAGGTGGGTCATAATGGTACAGCATAAAACTTCAGACCAATATCTACCAACATGCAAAGTATCAACTTGATCCATCCACAACTTCAAGAGATATAGACTCATAAAAACTTTAACCAAAAACTTTAACATTTTGAGCAACGCCGACGCCGACGCTAACGCCGACGCCGGGGTGACTGCAATAGCTCTTCCTGTACTTTCTTACAGGCGAGCTAACTAGGGTTCAATGGACTTTACGGTACTTTTCATGGACATGTTTTCGTGATGGTTTGGTGTCGTGTATATGCCAGCCATTACGTTAACAATTTAGTGATTAGTACAGTTGGAAAAAATATAATCTTCGTTTACAAATCTAAACCTCAAACCCTCTATTATCACAAGTATTCGCTTCAAAAGCTTCGTCGAATCGTTGAAACGCTGCAGAATGATGTCTTTTCTCGATGTCTAACTATCTCAATATCTTGTAATTATTTGTCATTGTGATACATAGAGATTCTCATTAAGGTATTAGCGGCGTCATGGGAAAACCGGTTTTTCGCCTTTAAGAAAAGAAAGGCAAAAACCAGCTGTGCAGTTTACAGCTGTGTCGTAAATTCCACAGCTGATCAGCGCCTTTGTTTTCGCTGCACGGATAGCAAAGTTCCTCTTCTACGCAAAACCAAAGTTTCACGCTACTAGCCTTCTTCCTTGGTTGTACTGACTGGGTTGCGTCAGGTGAGGTTGGAATCACCAAAGACCGCGTCACGGCTCGTATAGCATAGCAATTTTGCAGAAAACCTAGAGGAACCCACACTGCGCGATAGAGTCGTACATATGTGCAGTCCGATCAGTCCCATCTGCAGTGTCTATATTGTATAATCCAAAGGAGCCACGATTATCTTAATGAAGTTCACATTTTGTTTTACCTGGTCAGGAAGCTTGAAGAAATGTTTTCTAATGGCAAAAATACTTTGATATATCTCATGTGATTCATTACTATCCAGATAATTCTTGAAATTAATTCGTTCCTAAGGGCTCGTAAATAAAACTCTTACCACACGTATCTTCTGACTTACCAGGTACAACAAGGTTGGGGTTAAACTATTTTTGACGGATGAACTAGTCAATCCTTAACATTTTGGTGAGTCCACTTTCATTTCAGGGACATCAGGAGTGATTTGAACTTCGATCAATTCAAGCAAAATGAATAGTCCCTTTGGCACCTCATCTGGGGGTATAGTGTTTGTTCATGTCACACATATATATATATATAAAGGACACCATGCGTAGATGAAGTAACCTAAGATCTAACATAATATGATAAGAGGCAAAAGTTTATGCAGTGAAAATACAGCGAAAAAAATAGCCAATAACTGTTTCAAAATGAGCAACTTGTGCATTTTCTCATCAAATTTAAAAAGAAAGTGCCTTTGCAAATTTAACATGACGTCACATCTATGGTAGTTGCGAGGCTAGTAAAATCACTGACTTAACTTTATCCTCTGCGTATTGAATCCTCCACTGCGCATGTGTCGGATTATAAAATTTGATTGATATTTAACTCGCTCAACATAGCAGGCAAAACATGTGCAATTTCTACATTTTGCATACCCATACATTCATACAACAGCTTTCACGTTTTCATAAATTAACTTTTAGAGTTAAACCAAGATAGCCTCTCGTAAACAGGAAACGGCACAAACGTGAAAATACACATCGACCATAGCCCAGTGTTGTTTTAAATTCTAATTGTAATATATGTTTAAACATTCAAAAGCCAAAGTATTGATGTGCACCTCACGTTCGCTTTATTTTAAAATATCATGTCATCATTCTCCATTGTTGTTTATTGATATCCCTTGAGAAAGGTAATGCACCGGAACTAGTCGGGAAATAAAGAAAATCTTAATCATTCAGTCTTGGAGTTTGAGACTTATTAGATTTTGTTTATGTCCCGACTAGTTTCGGTGCATCACCTTTGTCAAGAGAATTCGATAAACACCAATGGGAATGATGACATGAACATTTAAACATTCCTATTCTCTTTTACCATTTATAATGTTTAAAACCATTACGGACTCTTGCCTAGTCAGTATACAGAGATGTTTTAGTTGTAATAAAAATGAAAATTTCATTCGCAAAATTTGTTTATTTTTAATGTTTATGCTCAAAACATTGATTTTTGGTACACATTAGAACCGCCTCGCCGAGTACCCACAATCTACGTTTTGAATCAAATATAAGAAAGAAATAGGTATACCAATGTAAAGCCCAGCTTTACTACATGTACATAAACGTGGGGTTCAAGGTGGTAAATGTATATTTTCCATGGACAAATTTTTCTAATGTATAGTTTGATTCATCAATTTGAAAGAAAAATGTTCGAACGTGCAAGGATTAAATAAAATTTGAAAAAGACTATCCCGATATCACAGTTTCTGTGTTTTTTATTCAGCATATACTCGAGTAAATTAAAATCGTTTATTATATCTTCTACTACATGTACCGGTTACACTTATTAGTAAGCTCAACAGGGGGTAGTTCAAAGTTATCATTGTTATCTTTTAGTATACTAAAACGCAATGAGACTGATCCAGGTATGTACTTTTTTTCCAAATATCTCCATAATATCTGCAATTCATATCGAAAACGTGAACAAACAAGGTGCACATCAATACATTTGCTTTTAATATAAAAAAGTCAAATTAAATGTTCTGTAATATATAGGTAATTCTTACAATTCATGACGATTGACAGTTTAAAAAAAAAGAATAACATAGTAAAAAGGTCAATTATTTAAAATTGCGCTTATATGCTAACTCATATAAGCCTTTCGTCGTTTTGATGGGACATAGGCAAGGCAAACAGTATTATAGTCGAAGATGTGACGCCACAGAACGCAGCGTCCCATCTAGAGCTAATCTGTTAGCTTTGCTTGGAGAAAAAAGTAATCTAAAAATGAAATTAAGATTCAAAATCACTCCTGATTCCCCTAAAAATGATAATTGACTCGCCCAAATGATAATGATGGGCAAGTTCATTCGTCATGAATGGGTTAATATAACTAACTAACGGATCGCTGATACCATATGTTGCATTATTTATTCCAGCGTATTCACGCTATTATTTCTATTGTGTATTTCTCAACTATATCTTGTTTTTTTTACAAGCAGCAGATTGCCAGATCGAACTTGTCGATGTCACTTTGGGACAATGACATTACGAAAACAATTCCATGCAATACACGTGGGTAAAAAAAAAATAAAATAAAACTGAGATCCTTTAAGAGCAGTGAACTTATAATGAGAAAGGGTATGGGCCATGCCGCGGTATCGGAGTATTTTTCATTTGAAGTAGTAATCTTCTGTTAAAAAGAATATTTTCGTATTTCTTTCTCAAAGCATAGATTTTGGAGCACATTAGAACCACCTTGCCGAAGCGGTTCTAACGTTACCCACAATTTATGTCTTTGATCAACATAAGAAGCATTGCATAACCCCGTGCACCCCAGATTCACTACTACACAGCTGTACATGTAGATAAGTAGAGAAAAAGAGGAAAATTTCACGGACACGTTTTCCGTATAATTTATGAAACACAGCTATGATAATTATTAAATACATACAATAACAGTAGTAAGAACGAACGAAGTGAACTCATTAATATAAAATAGCGGCGATCAAGATAGATACATCCGCGCTAAAGAGTACAAGCAAATGCAAAGTTCTTAACTCACTTAAGCCGTGCGTCCCTTTTATGGGACATAGGCAAACAATATAGCCCCAGATGTGACGCGGCAGAACGCGGCGTCCCATCTGGGGCTATTCTGTTTGCTAAGAGAATTTTCATCGAAAAATTGAATAAAATCTAAAAATCACTCCCGGTGCCCCTTAAAATGAAAGTAGACTCGCCCAAATGATAATGATGGGAAAATCAATTCAGATATGGGTCAATATTATTTTTGTTATTTCATTCTGTGAATTTTGAATCACGTTCAGGTACCGTTATTAACCTGTTAGGCCCGTACTAAAATGATTACAAGTTCGACACTACAGTAATTTGACGTGGTCTATTGTAAAGGTAAAAGTGGGCAATGAAATTGCTAAGCGAATTTTCATCGAAAATTGAATAAAATCTAAAAATCACTCCCGGTGCCCCTTAAAATGAAAGTAGACGCCCAAATGATAATGATGGGAAAACCCATTCGTCAGATAAGGGTAAATATCATTGTTGTTATTTCCTTCTGTGAATTTTGAATCACATCACGTTCAGGTACCGTTATTAACCTGTTAGGCCCGTACAAAAATGATTACAAGTAGTCTTTTTACTGTTCGACACTACAGTAATTTGACGTGGTCTATTGTAAAGGTAAAAGTGGGCAAGGATCAGGAAAAGGCGCAATCAAAAAGAAATTCAAACTCAAGAAAGCTAAACAAACAATCAAGAACTTACACTAAATCTATATACCAACAGGAGGTCACTCTGTGACCGTATTGGAACGATCAGTAATATAAATGTAACTGGGGGCTTTAACTAGTTTCGCTGGCGCCTAACCTCACCCTCAGTTTCTGCAGTGGTTCTGTCCTCGTGGTGAAGTTCTAACTAGTCAATCAATCTTCATGGAAAAACAAATAAATTACGATAACCATCAAAATGAATCAAACAAAGGACTCACAGACACAGAAAGCTGCCTGGCGATGGAGATCCCTGGGCGCCAAACAACTAATTGAAATCCGGAGCAAAAGAAAAGCACCAGTTAAACCCTGGTAGGCAAACAACAGACAAGAAGCTCCGGCCCCAACCAACTAAAGTGAATAGCTTTAAGTCGGGACCCGATCCACCGGCGTGCAATTAAAGAAGATAGCATAGTACTGGGCTAAAGGTTAGCATGCATACTGTCGCATCTCACCAGAAGAAGCACAACGAAGAACACCACCTTCCAAAAACAGAACACTTATTTTTGTTTGTGTTTTGCGAAACACAAACTTTCATTCGGTTTTTTACGGAAATCCTGTGATATTTTGCGCATGCGAGTTTTCATCAATATTTATACATGCGTAATCTCAGTTCGTTTTCGTTATGAAAGTAGACAATTATAAAGACATGATGTAAGAATAACAAAAACATCAAACAAAATGCGGACAGAAGTAACATTTTTAATAGTAAAATATGCCTTATCAATATCAAGCTTACAACCTTTTAAATGTAAGCTGATCTGTGTTTTGTTGCCCCTATGTAGCCAAAGTTGTTTTTCTTTTGCTGTGCCTCAGTGGCTCATTTTACTGAAATCTTCAACAGATGTTTTGTAATTGGATACCTTGGGTTTCCGATCTCCGTTATGAAAGTTGGCATGACGCAACGCATCAAAGCTGGCGTATACGTTTATACATTGGACGGCGACATAGGGTCATGATTCTCTCAAGCAGCCTTCTCACGAGAAAAAAATCTTTTGAGGTTTCCGAAATGTTCGACACAAACCAGCCTCTACGACTACAAAATGTTTAAAGCTAGACGCTTGTTATTACAGAGCTGATCTGCGCATTTGTTTTCGCATCTGTAAACAACGAGTTTTCTCATAATGCGTCTCCAAATGCATTTGTTTATGTAACCCTAGAAATACATTAGCTATTCTTAATGTATACGAATGAAATCTGTAAATGCATATTAAACAGCACCAAAACGAAACGAATATGAACGTATACAAACACCACCCTGTGGGCGTTCTGCGTATAGTTTGCGTCAGTTTAAAAAGATAACGCACTTGGAAAAGAATAAGGTACGGGGATTAATTACGGAGCGTACACTCGTATTTTGACTCAGTGTGTTTTGAACAGCGTTAGACTGTGCGGTGAAACAGATCTATTCCAGATTTAAAAAGGAGATCGATATACTTTCTGTGAAGCGAAAAACAAATGCGATGATCAACGGTGAAGTAAACACAGAGTATTTGTTTTTGCATTATGTTAAATGCAGGGTTACTCACGGTGCGGCTTACACGACGCGACTCATGATGGCAATTAATAGCCATCCTCGGTCACCCAGGTGCACTGACTTTCGTACCCTTACATTCACAATGCTGGACGAACTTTAATGTAATGGGTCGCGCCTGGGACACCGAGGATGGAATTGCCCAGACCATTCTAGAATACTTTCTCGAAAACATTGCACCAGAAATCTATGAAAAGGTTACTTGATGATTCATTGACTAGTTAGAGATTCACCACGAGGACCGAAGAACTTGCTAAATGTTATGAATTACTGCAGAAGCTGAGGGTGAGGTTAGGATCCTGTAAAACCGGTTTAAGCCCGCCAGTAACTTTGTGTTACTGATCGTTCCAAGGCGATACTTCTGTGGTGGTTCTTTTTGTTTTATGTCTTGGTGTTTAAAATTTTTGTGCTGTTGGCGCCTTATGTATGCTTTCATATTTTTTAATTAAGTTAAGGTAACTGAGTGGCCACCTATTGGGAAAATAGCTGCTCATTCGGCTTACGATATGTTTCATGGTATAAGTGCCTCATTGTTAGTTTGTTTTTTTTTTCCACCTCGGTTTTTGGAGTGGGAATCTCTTTCTGATTGCGCCTTTTCCTGATCTTTGCCTACTTGTACCTTTTCATCATGTTAGTAGAATGTTATTCGCACACTTTAAGGGAGCTTTTAAAATTATCACTTATGTACTAAATGTGTTAACATCTTGAAATAATGTCTGTATTATTATTATTATTATTATTATTATTATTATTATTATTATTATCATTATTATTATTATTATTATTATTATTATTATTATTATTATTAAGGATGTTCGCTGCTAACATTTGACATTTCGGAACTTCCGGTTTTTCTTTTGTTGAATATCTCGTAAACGGTTGCAGATATTTTCCCAATGTTTTATATTTGGATACATATTGATGATATGCATTGAACGAGCCATGAAAATTGTCAATCTAAGAAACTTCATTTTTTCACCCCATTTTCTGCAACTTTTCAGAAAAATTTAGTTGTCAGTGAAATTTAGGGGGTAGGGTAGATTAAACTTGAATATTGCACATTTTCAAATTAATTGAAAAAGACTATCCCGATATCACAGTTTCTGTGTTTTTTATTCAGCATATACTCGAGTAAATTAAAATCGTTTATTATATCTTCTACTACATGTACCGGTTACACTTATTAGTAAGCTCAACAGGGGGTAGTTCAAAGTTATCATTGTTATCTTTTAGTATACTAAAACGCAATGAGACTGATCCAGGTATGTACTTTTTTTCCAAATATCTCCATAATATCTGCAATTCATATCGAAAACGTGAACAAACAAGGTGCACATCAATACATTTGCTTTTAATATAAAAAAGTCAAATTAAATGTTCTGTAATATATAGGTAATTCTTACAATTCATGACGATTGACAGTTTAAAAAAAAGAATAACATAGTAAAAAGGTCAATTATTTAAAATTGCGCTTATATGCTAACTCATATAAGCCTTTCGTCGTTTTGATGGGACATAGGCAAGGCAAACAGTATTATAGTCGAAGATGTGACGCCACAGAACGCAGCGTCCCATCTAGAGCTAATCTGTTAGCTTTGCTTGGAGAAAAAAGTAATCTAAAAATGAAATTAAGATTCAAAATCACTCCTGATTCCCCTAAAAATGATAATTGACTCGCCCAAATGATAATGATGGGCAAGTTCATTCGTCATGAATGGGTTAATATAACTAACTAACGGATCGCTGATACCATATGTTGCATTATTTATTCCAGCGTATTCACGCTATTATTTCTATTGTGTATTTCTCAACTATATCTTGTTTTAATTACAAGCAGCAGATTGCCAGATCGAACTTGTCGATGTCACTTTGGGACAATGACATTACGAAAACAATTCCATGCAATACACGTGGGTAAAAAAAAAAATAAAATAAAACTGAGATCCTTTAAGAGCAGTGAACTTATAATGAGAAAGGGTATGGGCCATGCCGCGGTATCGGAGTATTTTTCATTTGAAGTAGTAATCTTCTGTTAAAAAGAATATTTTCGTATTTCTTTCTCAAAGCATAGATTTTGGAGCACATTAGAACCACCTTGCCGAAGCGGTTCTAACGTTACCCACAATTTATGTCTTTGATCAACATAAGAAGCATTGCATAACCCCGTGCACCCCAGATTCACTACTACACAGCTGTACATGTAGATAAGTAGAGAAAAAGAGGAAAATTTCACGGACACGTTTTCCGTATAATTTATGAAACACAGCTATGATAATTATTAAATACATACAATAACAGTAGTAAGAACGAACGAAGTGAACTCATTAATATAAAATAGCGGCGATCAAGATAGATACATCCGCGCTAAAGAGTACAAGCAAATGCAAAGTTCTTAACTCACTTAAGCCGTGCGTCCCTTTTATGGGACATAGGCAAACAATATAGCCCCAGATGTGACGCGGCAGAACGCGGCGTCCCATCTGGGGCTATTCTGTTTGCTAAGAGAATTTTCATCGAAAAATTGAATAAAATCTAAAAATCACTCCCGGTGCCCCTTAAAATGAAAGTAGACTCGCCCAAATGATAATGATGGGAAAATCAATTCAGATATGGGTCAATATTATTTTTGTTATTTCATTCTGTGAATTTTGAATCACGTTCAGGTACCGTTATTAACCTGTTAGGCCCGTACTAAAATGATTACAAGTTCGACACTACAGTAATTTGACGTGGTCTATTGTAAAGGTAAAAGTGGGCAATGAAATTGCTAAGCGAATTTTCATCGAAAATTGAATAAAATCTAAAAATCACTCCCGGTGCCCCTTAAAATGAAAGTAGACGCCCAAATGATAATGATGGGAAAACCCATTCGTCAGATAAGGGTAAATATCATTGTTGTTATTTCCTTCTGTGAATTTTGAATCACATCACGTTCAGGTACCGTTATTAACCTGTTAGGCCCGTACAAAAATGATTACAAGTAGTCTTTTTACTGTTCGACACTACAGTAATTTGACGTGGTCTATTGTAAAGGTAAAAGTGGGCAAGGATCAGGAAAAGGCGCAATCAAAAAGAAATTCAAACTCAAGAAAGCTAAACAAACAATCAAGAACTTACACTAAATCTATATACCAACAGGAGGTCACTCTGTGACCGTATTGGAACGATCAGTAATATAAATGTAACTGGGGGCTTTAACTAGTTTCGCTGGCGCCTAACCTCACCCTCAGTTTCTGCAGTGGTTCTGTCCTCGTGGTGAAGTTCTAACTAGTCAATCAATCTTCATGGAAAAACAAATAAATTACGATAACCATCAAAATGAATCAAACAAAGGACTCACAGACACAGAAAGCTGCCTGGCGATGGAGATCCCTGGGCGCCAAACAACTAATTGAAATCCGGAGCAAAAGAAAAGCACCAGTTAAACCCTGGTAGGCAAACAACAGACAAGAAGCTCCGGCCCCAACCAACTAAAGTGAATAGCTTTAAGTCGGGACCCGATCCACCGGCGTGCAATTAAAGAAGATAGCATAGTACTGGGCTAAAGGTTAGCATGCATACTGTCGCATCTCACCAGAAGAAGCACAACGAAGAACACCACCTTCCAAAAACAGAACACTTATTTTTGTTTGTGTTTTGCGAAACACAAACTTTCATTCGGTTTTTTACGGAAATCCTGTGATATTTTGCGCATGCGAGTTTTCATCAATATTTATACATGCGTAATCTCAGTTCGTTTTCGTTATGAAAGTAGACAATTATAAAGACATGATGTAAGAATAACAAAAACATCAAACAAAATGCGGACAGAAGTAACATTTTTAATAGTAAAATATGCCTTATCAATATCAAGCTTACAACCTTTTAAATGTAAGCTGATCTGTGTTTTGTTGCCCCTATGTAGCCAAAGTTGTTTTTCTTTTGCTGTGCCTCAGTGGCTCATTTTACTGAAATCTTCAACAGATGTTTTGTAATTGGATACCTTGGGTTTCCGATCTCCGTTATGAAAGTTGGCATGACGCAACGCATCAAAGCTGGCGTATACGTTTATACATTGGACGGCGACATAGGGTCATGATTCTCTCAAGCAGCCTTCTCACGAGAAAAAAATCTTTTGAGGTTTCCGAAATGTTCGACACAAACCAGCCTCTACGACTACAAAATGTTTAAAGCTAGACGCTTGTTATTACAGAGCTGATCTGCGCATTTGTTTTCGCATCTGTAAACAACGAGTTTTCTCATAATGCGTCTCCAAATGCATTTGTTTATGTAACCCTAGAAATACATTAGCTATTCTTAATTTATACGAATGAAATCTGTAAATGCATATTAAACAGCACCAAAACGAAACGAATATGAACGTATACAAACACCACCCTGTGGGCGTTCTGCGTATAGTTTGCGTCAGTTTAAAAAGATAACGCACTTGGAAAAGAATAAGGTACGGGGATTAATTACGGAGCGTACACTCGTATTTTGACTCAGTGTGTTTTGAACAGCGTTAGACTGTGCGGTGAAACAGATCTATTCCAGATTTAAAAAGGAGATCGATATACTTTCTGTGAAGCGAAAAACAAATGCGATGATCAACGGTGAAGTTAAATGCAGGGTTACTCACGGTGCGGCTTACACGACGCGACTCATGATGGCAATTAATAGCCATCCTCGGTCACCCAGGTGCACTGACTTTCGTACCCTTACATTCACAATGCTGGACGAACTTTAATGTAATGGGTCGCGCCTGGGACACCGAGGATGGAATTGCCCAGACCATTCTAGAATACTTTCTCGAAAACATTGCATCAGAAATCTATGAAAAGGTTACTTGATGATTCATTGACTAGTTAGAGATTCACCACGAGGACCGAAGAACTTGCTAAATGTTATGAATTACTGCAGAAGCTGAGGGTGAGGTTAGGATCCTGTAAAACCGGTTTAAGCCCGCCAGTAACTTTGTGTTACTGATCGTTCCAAGGCGATACTTCTGTGGTGGTTCTTTTTGTTTTATGTCTTGGTGTTTAAAATTTTTGTGCTGTTGGCGCCTTATGTATGCTTTCATATTTTTTAATTAAGTTAAGGTAACTGAGTGGCCACCTATTGGGAAAATAGCTGCTCATTCGGCTTACGATATGTTTCATGGTATAAGTGCCTCATTGTTAGTTTGTTTTTTTTTTCCACCTCGGTTTTTGGAGTGGGAATCTCTTTCTGATTGCGCCTTTTCCTGATCTTTGCCTACTTGTACCTTTTCATCATGTTAGTAGAATGTTATTCGCACACTTTAAGGGAGCTTTTAAAATTATCACTAATGTACTAAATGTGTTAACATCTTGAAATAATGTCTGTATTATTATTATTATTATTATTATTATTATCATTATTATTATTATTATTCTGTAACTACAAGCTAGTTTGTGTCGGACCTGATTGGAAAAAATGCGGACATGCGTCTCGTGGCGCGTTTAAAAATATATTAGAAAGCATGTTTTGAAATTTGGCAATAGAGCCAATGAAAAGGTAGGCAATGATCAGAGACGGCTAAATCCTTGACATTCTGGATTAAATAAAACCACCATAAATGCGACAAATTGAAACATTCACTGGAGGAGCACATGATTTGACAAGTCAAAAAAGGAATTCGCTTAAATCGTATCACTTGCACAGTCTAACCCATTTCGAAATTCGTGATTCATTCTTCTAGACACTTTTGCAATGTTTCAAGCAAATGCTATTACACAGGTTGTGTCATGCTGCCGTAGGATGACTGGTTATTTAGGTCATGCAGCGAACAAAGTTCAAGATACCAAATAGATGATGAAATTGTTGAATGAAAAAATGACTAGCTCTCTTGGACGAAATACCATATGAATATATGTACAGGCCTTTTCGCAATTTCGCTTTTTAGCCGAAGGCTCATACGGCGTCCGTGTGTGTGTGTGTATGTGCGTTCAGATTTTCAAAGATCTTCTCTGATAAAATATAATGGTTTGATCTTTTGGAAGCAGTAAAAACATTCAAAGGGAGAAATAATGGACTATATTGCACAATTTCGGGCAATGAACCCTCATCAGTAGTCCTATTTAAACCGGCAACGAACGCCAGACTAGTATACTGTAATTTCGAAAATTTACACTAGAAGTCTATATCAAAGACACATTCCTAAAAGGGGTCCAAAAATTTAAACACTGCTTAGAAGTATGTTTCTAAACGTGAGTGTTTTGAACACTGAATATCTTTACTGATCTCAAAGGACCTAAATAAAAATATAATCTGCACTATGGATGATGTACGGGGAGACTATTTAGGGCCGCCACACGGCACAACACCAGCTGCAGTGATAGCAAATATATAGAATGGTTTGATCCTTTGGAAGCAGTAAAAACATTCAAAGGGAGTAAGAATGGACTATATTGCACAATTTCGGGTAATGAAACCCTCATCAGTAGCCCTATTTAAACCGGCAACGAATGCCAGACTAGTATACTGTAATTTCGAAAATTTACACTAGAAAGGTACAAGTAGGCAAAGATCAGGAAAAGGCGCAATCAGAAAGAGATTCCCACTCCAAAAACCGAGGCGCCAACAGCACAAAAAAATTTTAAACACCAAGACATAAAACAAAAAGAACCACCATAGAAGTCTAAATCAAAGACACGTTCCTAAAAGGGGTCCAAAAATTTAAACATTGCTTAGAAGTATGTTTCTAAACGTGAGTGTTTTGAACACTGAATATCTTTACTGATCTCAAAGGACCTAAATAAAAATATAATCTGCACTATGGATGATGTACGGGGAGACTTTTTCGGGCCGCCACACGGCACAACACCAGCTGCAGTAATAGCAAATAAAATACAATTGTTTGATTCTTTGGAAGCAGTCAAAACATTCAAAGGGAGAAAGAGTGGACTATATTGCACAATTTTGGGTAATGAACCCTCATCAGTAGTCCTATTTAAACCGGCAACGAATGCCAGACTAGTGTACTGTAATTTCGAAAATTTACACTAGAAGTCTAAATCAAAGACACATTCCTAAAAGGAGTCCAAAAATTTAAACATTGCTTAGAAGTATGTTTCTAAACGTGAGTATTTTGAACACTGAATATCTTTACTGATCTCAAAGGACCTAAACCGCTTGGCCAATCAAATCCAAATTTTATATGAAGTATTTATAGGAAGTGGGAATCAATGTGTATATAAATAATCCAGGCCACATGACCAAGATGGCCGCCATGCCCATATATGATAAAAACCATTCAAAAATCTTCTTCTCCAGAACCGGTGGACCGATTTCAACGAAACTTGGCATGAAGCATATATATATATATATTAAAGCAATTAAAGCAGTAATTGCTTTATCCTACTCCTTTTTCTGTGTTCCCCAGTTTTCCTGGGTCCCCACAGCCTACCAGTTTATTCATTCTGTAGCAGTGTGTCAACCTATGGGCCATTTTAGCTACATACGTATATCTGTCTCGTCTCTCTGCATAAGACATGGTTTTCGCATCCCCCTTTTCTTGCTTGTAGCGGTGTGTTCGCCTCCTCTTCTGACCACATAAATGTGATTTTCATCTAAATTCTTTAACCTTAAATAAATCAAATGTTCGCCAATTGAGCACAAAGGCAATTTTTATCTAAATTTCTATATTTCGAAAATCGAGGATGGCCATTTTCGCCGTCACTCCTTCCAAGCACCGTCCATGAGCAGTTCTGGGATGATTTGCATTCATGGAAAGTACTCTGTTTGACTCTATTTTGTGCTTACTACCTTGATTTTTATCTGGTTGCCTCCAGCCCTAGTTCCCCAATGTTAAACTTACAAAGCTAAAACACAATTACCGAGTAAATTAAACACACCGCTACAAACTGACTTTATGTAGTAAAGTGACGCGCAATTTTTGCCGCCATTTTTTATCAGATACTGGGCCCTTTCAAAGGGCGTTCATGAATTAATTTTAAGTCGTTTACCCACTGCCGAACATACAGTGGTGTCAACTTTGTCATATTTCATGTGATTTTTGCATTGTTTTTTATTTATTTTGTTTATTTGCCTATTTTCATTTTTTTTCCAGTTTTTACCTGTGAATACATATTGACTCTGAAGAAGGCGAAAGCCGAAAGTGCGCTTAGTTTGATTTATTCTTGCACTGTTAATGGTTTAATCCCCCCTATATATATATATATATATATATATATATATATATATATATATATATATATATATATATATATATATATATATATATATATATATATATATATATATATATATATATATATATATATATATCATGACCCTGCGGTGACCTTGACCTATTTTACGGCAAGGTCAATTTTGGAAACATTGGTTTTTACATGGGAAAAAGTGAAAACTATGGATTTTTATAAACTATTGCAGCCTGAGACCTGAAAAGTGGTAGCTGCAAACAACTAATTGATTAGATGAAGGTATATGTTTAGTATAAATCATGACCCTGCAATGACCTTGACCTATTTTACGGCAAGGTCAATTTTGGAAACATTGGCTTTTACATGGGAAATGTGAAAACTATAGATTTTTTTTTATAAACTATTGCAGCCTGAGACCTGAAAAGTGGTACAGTTGACTCGACAATGGAGAATCATCGACAATGGCGAATCACTCGTAAAGATATTGCAGAATTTCTTGTACCTAAGACAAAATATTATTTATTTTATAACTCAGTCATTTACTTTCATCTATGCCTTGATGTTTGGTAAAAGAATGAAGTCAAAATTCCACCGGACAATAAGATTAGGGTTGCTGAAACGCTTGTCCCCTTAACTAAGATGCCTAGTTTACTGTTCTGCAAAAAGTGACGTTCCGATAAAATGTGTTTCTTACCTCGTTTCTAAGCATTTTATTATAACCATTTTTGCATTACTTTAATGCCTATAATCCCTAGTTATACATTATGCATGTTTTTGATAAAAGTTTTGACATTGAATGTAGATATAAGCGTGGAAATATGTACATGTAAATTCGACAATAGCGAATCATACTTTGTGTGGTAAAAAGAATGTGCACAAAATACTGACAATCTACCTTTGGAAGGCTCGCCCAGGAACAATTTGGTTTGGTCAATGACGTAACCAATATTGGTGCAAGTCATGGTTTAACCCTCTTGATTTTAGGCTTACAATGTTTCATTAAAGCAATAAGACATGCTTAAATCGGTATAATTGACCTTTCCGATAGGGCATTTGCTGTTGACAGTGAACGTAAAGCACCAAAGCAAATTTACACAATATTATCGAACACCATTTAGTTTCGCATTATGATGGCACCATTTGTGTGCAAAAATAACCTTCTAAAATGGTTTCCTTTGGGCTATAGACCATTTGATTCGCCATTGTCGAGTTTGGTTCGCCATTGTCTAATGCAAGAGGTATCATATCAACAGAGTTATCTCCCATTAGGAAATTGAATGACTAAAATTATTATTTTCCTGTACAGCTGAGATATGTTAGATGTTCTCAGTACCAAATGGGATAACATTCCCATGGTCGTATTTAAAATAATAGCGTTTGACCTCTTAGTGGTTCGTCATTGTCGAGTCAACTGTAGCTGCAAACAACTAATGGAGTAGATGAAGGTATTTGATTAATTTAGGTCAAGGTCATCACTTGACCTTGGCCATTCTGTTGTCCTGACACACTTTTTAAAGATCTTCTTCTCTGAAACTGTTTGGCCAATGAAAGCCAAATTTTATGTGGGGCCTCCGGGTACTGGGAACAAAAGTATGATTGTGAAATCCTCGTCACATGATCGAGATGGCCATCACGCCTATATATGGTAAAGACCACTCAAAAATCTTCTCCAGAACCGGTGAGACAATTTTCCCGAAATTTGGTATGTGGCATTTAGTACTCTAGGCCATTGTAGTTTGATCCAATGATGACCCTTGGGTGACTTTGACTTATTTTACAGCAAGGTCAATTTTGGAAACATATGAGTTAACATGGGAAAAAGTGAAAACAATGGCTTTTGAAAACTGTTGCAGCCTGAGACCTGAAAAGTGGTAGATAAAGAGAGAACTGATGGACTGAATGAAGGTATGTGATTAATTATGGTCAAGGTCATCTCTTGACCTTGGCCCATCTGCCGTCCATACACGCTTGTCAAAGATCTTTTTCTCTGTAACCGTTTGTTTTGACTCTCAGGTGAGCCATCGTTGCCCTTGGGCTACTTGTTTGTTTTCTATTTTCAATACTGGACAAACATTCCTTTTAAAAGGAAACTTTTATTTCAAAGTCATTTCGCTTATCATAAATTTCAGAACAAACAATCTCATTTGCAATAGAAAGATGTATATCGAAAAAGGACTTCGGTATCAGTGATATTGGCATTATTCAAGTGTAGTTCAGGCGGATAAATTTGATTGATCATACCTTCAAAATAAGGATTGTCAATGTTCAAACGGTCATCGAGGTACCAGGTACCTGGAAGTCGAATTAAAAAGCCTCGATAACATCAGATTGATTGTCACGGTTAGGAGAATCCATGAGATCTCTTTCGTATCAAATCTCTTTCGTAGCAATATAAAATTAAATCAGATACGAGAGGAGCGCATTTTGTACCCATCGGAATTCCAACAATGTATGTATAACTTGGTTCTTAATCTAATACAACTTTTATCCAGGAAATATGATAAGGCGTCACATACATTTTGACATGACCAAAGTGCATATCGACTTTGGTCAGATAAAGTAATAAAACCATTTCTATCATTACAGGCTAAATAAAGTGATACATAGTTGGAAAGCCCTTTTGAAGGTTCACTCTATCAAATCCAGAAGTTTTTTTTTAAATCAGATTAATATGTAACAATGTAGTTTACGGAGATCGTCGTACGGGACCCTCTACACTTCAATTTATTGAGCACTTCGCCAGAATTTTAATCGAACAAAACTTACTTTTATTTGAAGTTTCTTTCACCGTCTCACAGGATCTTATGCCATGAGATTCAATAGCTGTACGACAAGAAGTTAATAATTGAGAGGTTTAGTAGTAGTTTGTCTAGGCCTTCATTGACACGAACAAAAAAGTAACAGGTAATTCGTTTAGGAGAGCATTAACTACATACATTTCATCAGTATATGTCTCCTGATAAACCCTGGTGCCATCAAGCTCTTGCTTTAAGGTACATTAAATTACACTTAGGTTGAATGAAATCAAAACAAAAAATAATAAAGCAATAAAAGAAATAAAAGAAATTGATTAATTTTGATTTTTAACCACACATCATTCGGTTGATTTGACCAAATGCTGCATGAAGTGTTATGTACCGCGTACTCGAAATCAAAGGCGAAGAACAGCTTCGGAAGAATCGAGCGCTTTTGTTTTCACTACATGTATAGTAGAACGCATCTTCTTTCTTAATCCAACATTTCCAATCTCTAGCCATCTTCTGTGCTTGTACAGCTCGGTTTATGTCTGACCTGTTCATAAACCATATTGTTGGTTTTCTCATGGTGCTGAAAGTCGATGGCGTACTTACATGTTTCTTTGCTATTTGGCTTGAAAGCGAGATTGTTACCTCTAATCCGGTCGCATGGCATTTCGTCTATACAATCAATACAGTAGCTATATAGACAACTGTCAAGAAAATTAAAGATACTTGAAATGCTCAGTTTAACTCAGAAAGAATATCTATATCATTGGATATTTAATATTGTGTTTTAAACGGTCCAGGGTAAAATAAAACATGTGTATTAATGATGTGTTTCTCTGAAATAATTGGAAAATCTTCTTTTCTAGTGGCATTATTATTAAGACAAAACTAATATAAGCGCTTTAGAATATCAAATTCTTGACTGTTTTTGTTTTATCTATTTAATCACTTCGCAAGATAAAGTGTCAGTATGTAATAAAAAAAACTACAAACAAAAGAGGAAACTGTAAACGTTATTAGCTGTTGTGTGCACGAGTTAAAGTGCTAACAAAATGGGCACAAACGCTGGAGGTGTAGGTACTAAATATATAGATAATCTAAATAAAGCAGGAACAATCACTTCATTTATAGATGGAGGAGTAAATACCACTGGATTTACCACTGCTATGAACTCTACCAACCAGACAATTAACGGTTTAACAAATCTTCACCGGGTCCCGGGTCTGCCGCCTGAAATGACCTTCGGTGAGCGACATATCATAACGATAACTCTTTATTCGGTATTTTTCGTAATTGCTGCTTCTGGAAATTTGACCGTGTTTATAACGCTATTTCGGAATAGAGAAGAGAAAATGCGCGTTAATATGTTCATCATGCACTTGTCCATTGCTGATTTAATTGTTACGTTTATCATGATGCCCATGGAGATAGGTTGGAACAGTACGGTGGATTGGCGAGCCGGCGACTTCGGCTGTCGAGTTCTGTCGTTTTTCCGTGTTTTTGGATTATATCTCTCATCGTTCGTCCTCGTTGTGATCAGTCTGGATAGATATTTCGCTATTCTCCATCCTCTCAGTCTGAACGACGCTGACAAGAGGGGTCAGATAATGTTGTCCTTTGCCTGGATTTTCAGCATTATATGCAGCATTCCGCAGGTAAATTATATTTTTAAAAAAAAGTCTTAAATAGCCTGTACTCTCGTTGGGAATTTCAGCATTATCTGCAACAGGCCACCAGTAAATTAGTTTTGATACCAACAGTTTTGCAAGTAGATCATTAATTTTGGAAGCACTATATCATTAAAAAAGAGGCCCCTTAGTAACGGGTGTTGAAAATTTCTAATCAATGAGAATATAAATCTTAGGCATGCATAGACAAAAACTGGACCAAATAAACTCAATGCTGTTGAGAATATGGTATTCAAGGGGAAACGTAACTATTGTTAGTGCGCACGCTATTAGCGCAGTATGCATGAACTAAGGTAACTTTAACGTCGTTTTGTTTCTGTTTCTAAATGACGTTGTATACTGTAAGTTCGGAAATTTTCGCGTGACTTTTATTTCGCGAATTTTCTATTTACGAATAATTAGCGAGTTCTTGAATTCGCGAGTGAGTGTCCATGTATTCTATAACGTTTATAGTGACTCTTTATTAGCGAGAACTTTGAATTCGCGAGGCAACCAATTCGCGAATATTAGCGAAAATTAAGTTCTCGCGAAAATTTCCGGATCTACAGTAATTTATGCAGGCAGTCGAACCTTGTTCTGTTTGTGTCTGCATAATTGGGACAGAAAGCGGGTTTACATACTATTTATTATAAAAGGAATTCTCTGGGAACTGATGTTCATCTGCAAGGTTAATTATGCGAAAACGATTATTTAATGTCGAGGATGTCGCAGAAATGTACGCAAACGGTCAGTGCGGAACGTTTGGCGGGCGTTTAAACGATAAAAAGGCGGAAATGTGGATCAGTTTTATCCATATCGTCCGGCGCAATCCCGTGACCTCCATTTTTATTTCAAATTTTAAAAGGTTGCAATGTTTCCTTTCTGTTGGTTTAATTTAATCAAAATAATATCCCCAAATACGTACTTTTTCCAGGTTTGGAAAAATGGCGGGATAGTTAATCTTGCGCGCTATCTCGTCACTTTAAGAGCAAATATATACCATAATATCAAAATGTAAGAAAATAACATTCATCGTGTGTTTAAGTTGCTGTTGCAGTTATAACATATGTAATAAAACACATGTCGGCTACGAGTGCGGGTTTCTAAAATGCACGAGAAACATCCGAAGAAAAGTTCTGATACCGTGGAAACGAGTTCCGTGGCACCCATTTTTATTTAGATTTTAGTCCACCGCCACAATTATCTTGAAGAATGTAAAGTTTCACGAGGATGCTATGCGGGAATTGGATAGTTATGTTTCCCCCCATCATAGGATTTGATTTTGCATCCGCAGTACATTCACACCTGTAAGCCTGTAGGGGAGATATTTTACTATCAGTCCATCAGCATATTACCAGTTACAGTGAGTTCATGCAATGATAGATTTTTGTGGTTTGCACCTTATGTTCATATTCATATATTAAGTTCGGATAACTGAGTTTCTGCCTATTGGGAAATAGCTGCTCACTCGGCGTATATTTATACCTGATTGTCAATCTAGTTCTTTCACACCTCCGTTTTTGGAGTGGGAATTTCTTTCTCTTTGCGTCATTTCCTGATCATTGTTAACTTTTGCCTTTTTATATCAGATTTCTTCTGGTTGTGTCGTGCGACGGCCAGTATATCCATTTAATGCTTATATTTCTAACTACCTTACCTGTTCGATACTGTATTGAAGGTCATTAGTTGACCGGCACTCGTATCTCGTTGTATAAGCGATTCAAAAAGGCTTACGTATCTATCCATGGACCTATATTAGACAGAGGTTCTGTCATACTTTCTGTTATAGCAATTACATTTTTACATGTATAGCCATTATAATAAACCGAGGGGTAGGAAAAAACTAAAATGACACTAAGGTATTTATACCAAGAAAACATATACATGTAGTAAGCCGAGTGAGCAGCTATTCCTCAATAGGCGGTCAGTTACCTGAACTGAACTAAAATAAGAAAACGTTCATGAGGCTCAAACAGCACAAAAAATCGACTCCAAAACACAAAGCAATTAGAACCACAACAGAAGTATCGCCTTGGAACGATCAGTAATATAATATTACTAGGGGGGGGGGGGGGGCTTAAACCGTTTTTACAGGGCTCTAACCTCACCCTTATCTTCTGCAGTGGTTCACAACATTTAGTTAGTTGTTCTGTCCTCGTGGTGAATCTCTAACTAATCAATGAATCATCAAGGACAAACGAACAAATCATGATATTCACCCTGATGTATCAAAAACTAGGACTCAACAGATTGAGTAAGCTGCACGACGATGGAGCAAAAGAAAAACACCAATTGAACCCTGGTGGGCCAAGCAACAGACAAGAAGCTACGGCCCAAACCAACTAAAACGAATAGCTTTACCTCCGGGCCATCATAAAGTCTGAAGCCCGACCCACCGGTGTGCAATTAAAGAAGGCAGCATAGTTATCAACCATGATTGAGTTAAAAACTTAGCATGCAGACTGTCGCATAACATTCAAGTTAAACCCTATACGTCGGTAACGTGTTATGATTTTTCCGAACTAAAAAGATAAATCATTCTTTCCTATAAGTTTCTTAAATTTGTTAACAAAGTCACTATAAAATCTGGTTCCGAAAGGCACTCGCATAAAAGCGTCTTTAGCCCAACATTAAAGGAAATCAAGTCATTGTGTCTGCGATAAAATTTAGAAAACGTTTTTCGAAGTTAATGATACCGATAGCACTGCTGGAGAAGTTTTAATAAACTATATATATAAACTATATGTTTATTTTGAAAAAATAAGCCTTTTTTCGCATGCTCTAAGAAAATGAACAGTAATCGTTGAAAGTAAATTTTATATATACATGCTTAACGCTTTTTGTCCATTAAGCTTGTGGACAGAAGTCGTCGCGGCCGCAACGACAATTGTCAATGGCGGACAGAAGTCTTTGATGGACAGTTATCGTTGCTACAACCACCGAGTGTTGTTCGTATTACTAGCATACAGAAATGCATTACGCAATTTAAACATCATTTTATTTTTTCTAATAGTCAAAAATTGTTAAACAATGCCCGAAAGGACAATTCCTCAAGTCGTGGTTCAATTTTGGCCATGCCGTTTCTTTTTTCTTGTTCTAGTATATATTTTTGAAATAAAATGTTTGAAACCATAAGCTGCGATCGCGATTTTGATCCCTTTAAGAACATGTGGTGGCAATAATCCCTATTAACTAATTTTGATTCGACGTCAGTATCTCACATCTCTATAATAAGCTTTTTTTCCTTACATTAGTTACAATAAGATGTCAAGTAAATAAGAAAGCTAGTATCAGCTCTGACAAATTTTATGGGACCATGACCTTATCAGTAGACGCTTTTGTTGAATACATAACGCAATCATTCATTTGTTGTAAGGAAAGGATTCAAGCACTTGAGATCAATACGTTAAAAAGTGAATGGTTCATAATTAAAAACATGTACATCTATTCCTGAATAGTAAAAAGCGGGCAATGACCTGACACCGATACATTCAGGAGGAATCGAAATGAACGAATAAACCAGTATACAACGAAGTATACAGATGATTTTTGATTCGGCTAAACGTGTCCCTTTCAATAGTATTTCAGCTCATATGAGTTGGGGCAATCCGTAGATGGGGCGAAAACGGGAGAACCCCGCGATAAACCATCTGACACACCCGCAAGCAGAACTTGGTTTGTCGCACATGTGCCCCGGTATACAGAGGATACAGGCATACATCTACATGTACATGTATATACAAAATCCAAACAATAGATCTAGTCATGTAAAGTCATAATTATTTACTCATGCACGTTCACAAACTAATATTTTACATGTAAAATCGCCCTAGATGAATGTATCTTTCTTGATGTTCTCCATTTCCCAATGAAAAAAATAAGTCACGTGATCTAGAGACCATGCCTTTTGGCGGGGCGACGTCAAAATCAGTCAGTGACGTTGTTTGTTTACTCTTATTGGCGTGACGGCGGTCGCGTATCGCCATGACGTTGAGCGCGAAAATTAGATGTTTTGGCTGTTTTGTGTAAGTCGGGTTTTATGTCAAATAACATGAAAATGATCGATGATATGTGCATATACATGTAAGAATCTGATACTTGATTGATAATTTTAAATGTAATTTTAAATGTAAATATAAGAATTGAAACTCAGATTTTAGCTTTCACTGGATGATGAAAAACATTAGTTGTTTTAATGTTTCCGAGAAGCCCTTCGGGCTTCACAGACATTAAAACAGCCTAATGTTTTTCATCATCTAGTGAAAGCTAAAGTCCGAGTTTCAATCCTTAATTGCCAGTGTCTCGAGACGTGGTTTTGGAATAGTAACGCAAATGATGCTCGGTTACACTAGTAGGGGTCTTCAAACACCAATTGCAGATGAACAGCGATATACAGACATACATGTAGGTCTCTCTCAAAAAAGGAAAGGCATGTTACGTACAAATTATCTAACTATTTCAAACGCTTAATATTCTGATTATGAATTATCATTATTTTTCAAGTATCCTCCATGTTTCCATTTTTGTCCTTTACAAGAATGATAATACTAGCAGAAACTACGCTTCGAACTTGAAGAATCGTAACGTAGCAGTTTGAAGTAAATTATTTTTGACATATTCAATTTATATGCAAACGCAAATATAGATTAAAGTTGGAGTGAAATCATTCTCAAGACGGTTGGTTGGGATTTTTCGAACTAAACCTTTTGAAAGCTGACAACGAAAGCCAAGTTTAGATTATTCGAAATCAGAATGATCTTAGTCAAAGTTGTTTATCACATAAAGCTTGTGATTAGGAGGGATTTGACTTGTCGATATCAAGTAAGCATAACATCAGGAAAACATGTCCGTGTAATGTATACCCCTCAAACCCCACTTTTATATAGTAAAACTGGGGTTTGCAGGGGTATACCTATTTTTCTTATTTTTGCTCCAAAACATAGATTGTGGGTACTCGTTAGAACCGCCTCGCCGAGGCGGTTCTTACGTGTACCCACAATCTATGTTTTGAGCAAAAAAAAAAGAAAAATATCAATTTTTTTCTGCTGAAAATTTTCATTTTTTAAGCTCAAATAATCTCTGTTTATTACATGGGCAAGTTTTCGTAATGACATGTATTAGAGTACAAAACACAAGTCAAGCCGATATAAACCTGTAGACATTCACTCGCGTAATGCTGTCTCAGAAGAATTGCTCCTCGAATAGATGAAAGACAAGCCTTTTCACGACGGCGCTCTAATTCGGTGAAATTGCTGCAAGCCAAGTCATTTTCCCGACAGAAGCCTGTCAAAAAAGTCATGCATAAATTGTTAGATGAACAGCTCATTAAGGACACGCAATCTTAAAATCTTGAAATGGAACATTAGCCATAATCAGAGACCATTACAACGGCAATGTGCTTGTGGGGTATTTTACAGCGACAAATTTGGTTTGTTCCAGTCACATTACGAAGCCATTAAGGTTACAACAATGAGTATATTTAACGGTTGCTCGTCCATCTATATCACTACATTAATGCCAGTCCTGTATGCATTAAAGCATTCATAATTTGGAATATTACTTTAAATGTAAACATGTCTCATAAATTTGAATGGATCAAAAGAAACTGAAAAAAAAGATGTGCATGCATTACGCCATACCTCGATCTTAATAGGCGAGACGCTAGATTCTGTATCTATCGTATTTAACGAAATCGCACAACACCCTCCACATACTTTGTTTGCAATATGTAATTGGTCCACTGGTCATCCAAGATGAGTTCTAGGCACGTTGTCGCCCCGACAAGTGGTACACAATATTTCTGTAGCTTTTTACATCAGTCACCTATTCAAAATATAGTTGCACAAACAAAACGGCGAAACCTACTTTTCTCTGCCAACTTTAATCAAGCAACAACACTAGTTATGTCATATACTAGAACAATTTAACAGACATGCTTCTTGATCTTTAAAAGTTGAAATTCGACATTATACGCTGTTACATACGTTACTGTTAGCAACTATATCGTGAAAATAGAGGTTTGGGATCAAAAACGTTTTTATGGCATACTTCTTTCTGCGTATTCCACAAACGTTAGGTACTTTCTTACTGTCCGATAGTTCTACTAGTCTATTAAACAAAATCAAATAATAATATTTCTTTTTCTTCAAATAATTATACGTTTTCTACGAGTCCTGTCGTAAGCTGTAACATTTGAAAACGAGTGTTTCAACAAATATCAAAATGAATACATGCTTTTTTGTAAATCATTCAGTTCTATTTTTCAAAAGGACTAGGGCATTTAACGCCTGATTTTGGCCTCAGATATTGCTAAAAAAATAAATTTTGGAATTTAAGTGAGAAAACTACTCCTCAAAACAGTCATATATCTCCTCTATTAAAAACAAGAACAAGTGCTTCATTTATCCTACAAGCGTTGCCGTGGCAACGACCTGAAGATCCATAGATAGAGCACATTTTGCAGGTTTGGGTCTTTTTTTGACCATTTCTGAACACATTTTTTAATTTTTAAGTGCCAGCCCACACGACGAACAAAATGATACTTAGCATACAATATCTCTGGATGATACTTCATAATTATTTCATAATAAGAAATTGTTCGTCGCTTGGGCCGGTAGTTGAAAATGATGTTGAATGGCGAAAAATAGACCCAAAATTGCAAAAAGTGGTATTTCTATGCTTTCCGGAGCGTTGCCATGGCAACATGTATAATTTGAATGTGATAGTTGTGCTAGAAGTTATAAGCAGGGGCCTATGCCAGCTATTTGCAATACTTCTCTCCTCAAAATTCCAAAATTCATTTTTTTTACCACCACATGAGGCCGAAATCAGGCCTTAAGGATGTTCGCTGCCAATGAAAAAGTATTCAAACTTTTTTTCTAACCACTCTTTTTTGATTCCAAAATACAACACAAGACATTTGAAAACAAAATGAATATAGGGTACAGGCCTCTGAATGAGACCTCTGAGCACCAT
The DNA here is from genome assembly GCA_964017185.1 of Rugalucina vietnamica. Lineage (NCBI taxonomy): Eukaryota > Metazoa > Mollusca > Bivalvia > Lucinida > Lucinidae > Rugalucina > Rugalucina vietnamica. Next base: position 41,463,964 of record OZ024876.1, read on the forward strand.
GTTTTAAATTTGGTAAAATTAATTTAATTTATAATTCTTGGAAACATACCTGTCTTGAACAAAAATACACCTAAAATGCTTTCAAAAGTCATAATATTTGCGTAGCGAAGACAATTTTGGACCAACAGCATAGAAAAATTTGCAACTTGGATTGGATGACACAATTTTACGATTCCTTTTCTAAACCTACCCCCATACTTGAAAAGTCGGAAAATATCAATATTTTGAAATGTACCAAACACATATTTGTTGATTCAAACTTTTTCTTGTATTCTCACATAACATAGAACTTGGTAATATTGTTCGAATTAAAGAAAGAAATATATAGGGTAGTGAGCATATAAGAGAGAACCAACAACTTGAAAATCACCATTTTCGGCCTTTTTTCGACTGTTTTGTTTCTAAAAGCCCATTTCATAAAACAACCTTAAATTTTAAAACCAGCACACCAAAGACACAAAGAATGACTTTGAAGACCATGTACACATACACTGCTGCTAAAATAAACATCGAACTAGTGCAATTAATTTGAAGATGTGTAATATTCAAGTTTAATCTACCCTACCCCCTAAATTTTACTGACAACTAAAATTTTCTGAAAAGTTGCAGAAAATGGGGTGAAAAAATGAAGTTTCTTAGATTGACAATGTTCATGGCTCATTTGATGCATATTATCAATATGTATCCAAATATAAAATATTAGGAAACTATCTGCAACCGTTTACGAGATATTCAAGAAAAGAAAAACCGGAAGTTCCGAAATGTCAAATGTTAGCAGCGAACATCCTTAAATTCCCAAGGCCTTTATGATAAATACATGTTTAGTGTGCTAAAATAAACAACCTGTGACTTCTTAGTATGCTCATGGTAACATATGTAACACCTTAATGTTACAAATAAGGGTGAGTTTCATTTTAGTGATTATAAGTGAATGTGTAGACTCATTTTATTTATAATCTTCACGGGTTAATGGCTTATGGTTATGTTTCACTGAAACATATTAAAGGCGGACAGTTTTTTAGAGCGTACTCACTCTAGCGCAAAAACATTTAAATGTATAGATACAGTGTGAATGTCGAACTTGCAACAAGGAAATGCTAATGAAATGAGATGGGTTTTACAAAAACCAAATTCAGCATACTCGAAAACAAAGATGCAGTTACAGCACAGCTTGTTAGCGCCTTTGTTTCCTACACACAGATGAATTTAATCCTTCTTTTTAAATAAGAAATTTCAAGCATCTAATCTTCTGTGATTATGTTGACCGTATACTATTAGGCGGAAGAAAGGTTTTCTCGCATCGCGGCTCAATTGAAAGTAGATTCAAATATTTTCACTGCATAGCTTTTTCGCATAGGACACAGTTAGTTATTTGGGGTATGGTGATCCTTTGGTGACTTGTCTGTATGCTCATGATAACGTATGTAACACCTTTTACGCATATGACACAGTAAGGTGTTTTGAGTAAAATGATCGACTGCTGACTTACCAGTATGATCAAGGTCACGTATAAAACGCCTTTTTTTGCATATGACACAGAAAGGTATTTTGAGTATGGTGATGCATTGGAGTTTTGCCTGTATGCTCATGGTAACATATGTTACACATTTATGGCTTAGGAAACAGTTATGTATTTTGATTATGGAGACCCAGTGGTAAAGCGCTCCCTCCAGAACAAAAGTTCGTGGGGTTTGATCTCAATTGCGCCGTATTGTGTTCTTGAACAAGACCCTCGGTGTATCTTTCACAAACATGTGAAATCTACGACTTATAAATCAGACAGATCACACTGACTAGACGAGGATGACGTTCTCAAACCCATCTATCTAAGATTATGTGGTATTCCTTACAGCTTTTGCGCTTCATTCGGAACTATTGATTTGACGAAGCGTTCGATACAAACAGAGATCCATCCGAACGAGAAAGAGGATATCGTCTAGCCCTGCGATACCTGATCCCCGGGAGTGGCGAATCCCATGATAAGGGGTAAGAACAAAGAATATGAACTTCTTGAGGGACCTTGGTTGGAAATACAAACAGAAGAACTTCAGGATCTGCAAACACGTGTATGCATTTTTGCAGGTAACGGTCCAGTCCAGGGATGACGAAGCTGTACCATCAAACACGATTCTTCTAATGGTAAAATCATCTGGTGCAGATGCTGCTCTCAATTCTTGTCAGATGATTGCTATAGATTATGGTTCCACACTGACATGGTATAGTTCCTTACTGGAACTCCTGATAAAGCAGGATATCATCCAATACTGCGATCAGTCTTTCGTTCGGAACAAGCCTTTACAAGGAATTGTTGTCCTTCATGCACTCACTGGCTGAGATTCGATCACATGACATTGGTAAAACGAATGGTGCTGAGAAAGCAATAAATTCCAAACTACCCTGGGTAAACAGAGATAACGCTTCCCACATTTTGGTCCTTTGAGATCAGCGAGGGTATTCGGAGAAATCAGAAATTCATTATAGGTTAAGATTCATTTCCTTACCAACGTTTTATATATTCGGCTCTGTTTGGATAATACTAGACTTTGTTACGACTAACCTTCTGAAAGTTGCAAAATTACAGTATCTCTCTTTGGCTCCATCTAAAGGGTCACTGAAGAGGCTTGAGTAGCCGAAACCGCAGTATGGCCCATCCCCCCTTTTTTCATTAATATACTCACTGCTCTTACAGTGTCTCAGTTTAATATTTTATACCTACGCGCGGCAATCTGGTACAAGTCTAAAGTAGCGTTCGTCACTGGCTCCTTTACCAGAAGCGCTACATACGAGGGTGGGTCAGAAAGTTCTGTCATATGTGTTATAACTTTGTTACTAGACATGATAGATTGCTGTATTATACCTTGATTGAAAGGGCTACATTTCATCTTCATAATGATGCCAAAATAATGCCCGAAAGAAATTAATACTTCGAAATGGACGCCTTGAAAGACACCTGGGGTAAAACCAATGGCACGTTTTCTAGAATTTGTGAATATTATGGTGTGCGTTTAATGTGTCATATCTTCATAACTATTGATCAAATTTTCTCCAACTTTACAGTGATAAATTATAGCATATTTAGAAAAGCAATGTGACAAAAGTTACCGTTATCGATGCTATGCTGACTTTATAATAAAGCGATATACATGACGTCATTAAAATAAATACCCCTATAGCATTTCTGGCACCGCTGAACCATTATACTTGCTTGCATTTTTATGAGTTTACTAAAGGGCACACTAGGATGAAACAATGAAATCGTTAAATGCATTTTAAGGTCCCTGGTCTGCGTGTAGATGTCAATAAATGCCCTTTGAATTTAAACTGTAATTTAATATATGTACAACAAGCCAATTTCAATATTTCATTTTGCAATAACTCAATTAAATTTAATTGAATAATTTTGATTTTTGCAGGATATATTCATCTATGTTTGAAAAGTATATTGCCTGGATTATTTTTTTCGAAGTCGTTTTTCTTTAAATAATATTCACAAATTCAAGAAAAAGTGCCATTGGTTTTACCCCAGGTGTCTTTCAAGGCGTCTATTTCGAAGTATTTATTTCTTTCGTGCATTCTTTTGGCATCATTATAAAGAAGAAATGTAGTCCTTTTAATCAAGGTATAATACAACAACCTATCATGTCTATTAACAAAGTTATAACAGCTATGACAGAACTTTCTGACCCACCCTCGTACATGTACGTAGATGAAAATGTACCACACAGAGCTGATAGAACTGTAAAAGTCGTGGCTTTAGAGCTGGTCGAACTGGGACAAATGGATGCATACAGAAAAAGTGTGTGTTTCTAGAGCCGATCGAACTGAAAAAAAGTAGTTGCTTTCAGTGCTGAAAAAAAAAACACAAAAGGGGGTGGGGGGCTTTAGTGTGGCACATACCTGTACTGCCTTAATATGGGAGTACCCCCGTGGGTCTGATCTACATGTCTACAGCCTAAGCAGAATCTCTCAACAATATCAGGCATGGAACATCAGAGATACTGATATTGAAGGACCCAAAGGGGTTAATTGCACTGAAAGCCAGCAGTTGCAAATGTCTGCCTTTGGCACTAGAACATGTACAAGCAAACAAAAAGAACCCGCATGCACAGAGGTGTGTTTTAATGTTTCCGATGAGTCAATTTACAATCCAGAAATAGGAAAATAATATTCAGGTGATGATGATAAGATCAGGTTGCTATTTTTGTTCCATAAGTATTTTATTACTCGAATTTTTAGCCTCTGATTTCAGTGAATATGTGTTACATACGTTACAATTAAATTGTCTGTCACCCGCATTGATATATGCTTATGTAAAGTGGCATGCTTTGTAAAAGGTTACTTCAGAAATAGTAACAGATCGCGTTGATAATGCCATTTCATAACACTGAATCCTAAAAATGGCAAAAAGTAAAAAATCCAAATCTTGGAAGTTTGGGTTTGGTGTGTGAGCGCTTAAAATTCAATGGCATAACCGGATAACACTCTTGAATAGTAAATATATCTAATATGAGTTCTCCATTAGTGCCAAATCATACCATTTGGACAACGATGAGCATTTCACCTGCATTAAACTCATTAAAACTGATTTTTAATATTTTAATGTTTATGTGTTACATGCGTTACCATCTTTAGGAATCGAAAGTACACAATTATGAAAAAACACTGAGCTTACAAGTTAAAGAAGATATATTTGTCATTTATAGCAAGTTGATGGTATAAATGGTTATTTTATTTCAAACTGGGCTGTTCATAGTTTAATGTGAACGCTTTACTCTTTCATAATGTTTTTTGTTTTCTTTTTCGGACAGGAAAATGATTTGTCTTTTAGATCAGCGTATCAAAACTAAAAACGTGCAAAACGATTTATAGTAAAAATAGCTTAAAGTCCATAATTAACCTTTGTATAGACTGTTTTGGAACTGTAACGTAGGTAACACCATCGGTGGATTAACATATATCAATATATGTGCCAGTAACTTCCTTTCATCACATGATATTAATATATTTAGATCTGGAATTTTGGTTAGAGATTCATAGTGTATTTTACAAACTAAAAGTATATTTCTGTTTTAAATGGGTAACATACGTAACGGCTTCTGGAGGGCAAATCCACCACATCGCAAGGCGACAACGTACCTAGAAACTCTTAATAGTAATCAAAGGAGCCACACATAGCATCAAACCTAATATCTGGAGGGTGTTGTGCGAAACGAAAACTTTTCCTACCCACCGTCTCGTCTTTAAGTAATGCTTATGCTATAGGCATAGTACAGAGCCTATGGAAACAAAACTATGATTAAATCAGCTAACCAAAATTAAACAATATTTTTTTAAATTACACACTTTTTAAGACCAATCACTGAGCATCTTATTTGAATATATCTGTTTTATTGTCTTATGAATAGTACAAGTACACTTGTACTATTCATAAGGGCGATGACTCAACGAAGTCTATCTTTAGTGGCTGTACTTTCCATACACACACCCGGTTAACAAGGTATATATGGGAGGCGTTAATTTACGGCTATCAGTCAGTTGCCTTTACGACTAAGTCTAAGATAATTTCGGACTAAGTCATAGAGAATTTACGCAGGGTATTAGAGACATTCGGACAATACACTGTCACATTCAGTGTGTTTACACAATAAGAATCATAAGAATAGGAATAAGGTGTGTGGTTGCAAGAGAGAGAGAGTACAAAAATGAGGTAATTTTTTCTAACATTTGCATCTTAAATAAATTTGTGCATACTCTGAATATTTATATGAAGTTTGACCCAAAGGCAGATCCTGTTCTGGAGTCCGGTGTTAAAAGCTTTGAAATTAATTATTTTTGTACTTTCAGGTTCATAAATTTATTATTTATGGCTGTGATGAACCTTTGGAATTTGAATGATGTCGAAATGTGTATGGCAAGAGTGATTGCGAATGTTATATTCACAATGCAAGTGAAATGTCACAGTTTGTCTGTTTTGTCAATGTTCCTTTACGGCCTATGTAAAAATGTATTGGTGACTTGCGTACTACGTGTATGTTACATTTCGACTTTCTGTATACATGTATGTTCCTTTCGGACATTGTGGTGAAACAGACTGCATAGTGGAAGAGGTATCTGGTGTAACTTTTGAAGAAAGTTTCCAGGATTTACCAATTGAACTTGGAAGGTAATATTTTAGTTTTATCTTTGTTATGTCCCTCATGATCAGTCTCATGAATCGTCAGGAATTGATGAAATTTTGATTCGTGACGTTTCGTGCAGTTTCATAAATTTTCTTGTCTGTCCGTAATTGTTTTACGAATCTGTAATGCACCAGTCATTTATATCTCCGGGGCCCCTAGGGTTGGAGATAGCAGGGACATAGCGGGGCTGAAATGCCGAGATTTTACTTCCGACGAGTCCCGGCAGTGCCTATTCTCACCGCCATGGAATAGGCGCGTAAAGATTATTCAAATAGCCGGGCTTTTAGCAGGAATTTTACCAAACTTTTCTCCCCGCAGAGCGGAGCTTTTACCAGGGCTTTAAAATTTGAAAAGTTAAAAGCCCCGCTATTCCCCGGCCCAAGGGGTGCCGGGGATACAAATGACTGGTAGAGAAACAAGAGATTCGGCATAATCGGCTGGAATCGCACGAGTACTTGCAAGATTTCATTAAGATTTCATTACGATAACACGATTGAAAAGGGGAAATACGGCACGAAAGTTTGGAGAACGAGATATGAAGAATGTGCCAATAGCTATATACGAATCATGTACGTACGAGGGGGGATCGGAAAGTACGTATAAAATTGCTGAAAAATAAATTTGCGTCAACCGATTGATATTAAGTTTTGTACGAATAAACATTGATCCTTTTGTAATTAAATGACATTGTCAGTTTAAAACAATGACGTCAGATGTTCATGCATGAGACAGCGTAATGCCGTCACTTCACGTGACCCGGCGCACCTGTACCCCTGGGTTGACTTTGTTAGTGTATTGGGGGGGGGGGGGGGGAGGGGGGTTTGGGAAAGTTGGTCGACATTTTTAATGGAAAATAATTTTCTAACATTAAATTGACAATTTTTCGAAAACATAGTAACATACGGCATTCTGATGGTTTATCTACTAATACGGTGCAATTGAATTCAACAGGTTAGCGTAAAGAACGTCGATTTCATTTTGTAAACTTATTCAATACCCTGTTTTCTGGCCGATATTTAACGAAATGATAAAAGACTGGCATAAACTATAACTAGTAGAGACAATGTCAAGAATAGATATGTTTCGAGCTTGCAGTAGATATATGCTTAGTTTTTAACCCAATCATGGTTGATAACTATGCTGCCTTCTTTAATTGCACGCCGGTGGGTCGGGCGTCAGACTCTATGATGGCCCCGACTTAAAGCTATTCATTTTAGTTGGTTGGGGCCGGAGCTTCTTGTCTGTTGCTTGGCCCACCGGGGTCCAACTGGTGTTTTTCTTTTGCTCCGGAGTTAGTAGGTTATTCGGCGCCCAGGGATCTCCATCGTCGGGCAGCTTACTCAATCTGTGAGTCCTGGTTTTTGATTCATCAGGATGTTTATCATGATTTATTTGTTTGTTCTTGATGATTCATTGACTAGTTAGAGATTCACCACGAGGACCGAAGAACTAACTAAATGTTGTGAACCACTGCAGAAGCTGAGGGTGAGGTTAGGTACCTGTAAAACCGGTTTAAGCCCGCCAGTAACTTTGTGTTACTGATCGTTCCAAGTCGATACTTCTGTAGTGGTTCTTTTTGTTTTATGTCTTGGTGTTTAAAACTTTTTGTGCTGTTGGCGCCTTATGTATGTTTTAAAATTTTTTAGTTAAGTTAAGGTAACTGAGTGGCCACCTATTGGGAAAATAGCTGCTCATTCGGCTTACGGTGTGTTTCATGGTATAAGTACCTGATTGTTAGTTTGGTTTTTTCCCACCTCGGTTTTTGGAGTGGGAATCTTTTTCTGATTGCGCCTTTTCCTGATCTTTGCCTACTTGTACCTTTTTAAAAAAATGACTTGCCAAAAATTTAACATTTTCGAAAATCTTAACAGTTTTGGTCTATTTGACACAGTCGGTGCTTGCAAGACTCTACAGACAAATCCATTCGATAAACAACCTCGTAACTTGACAAACACAAGCCGTGTACATTGCAGTAAACAAGTATTAAATTAAAATGTGGGCGAACGCAATCAAAACGGGTGTTACAATACCTTGAACTAAGAAGTACTTTGAAATATTAATAAAACTTCGACGTTACGTTGCGCCGAATAACGTTAGGCGGTGTTTCCATAACGACAGCTGCAACGCACGTGTGCGTATTATGCATGCGTTATTGCAATGGAATAACTGCATATATATCACTGCATTATTTGATGAAATTTCATCCCGAAATAACGAAAGATAAAGAAATGACAGCAATTTTATATGTACTTTCCGATCACCCCTCGTATAAAAGAACATTCTTGGGGATTCTTGATTTGTATTTGTCAGGATAGATACATGACTGTATCTGTGGCGTTTCGCGCCATATGCATGCATGAAAAGCCACATACATGCTTCCCTGTTTGTCAGTCAGAGACCGTGGTTCTAAATTTGCAAAGTCGGGTACGGATACTCTCCCCTTACCCCTTTGTTTGCCATTGCCTGCATCTTTCTTATTACCCATCTTGTACCAATGTTCATGATGTTTTCCCATGACATAAAATTGCATGCAACATTGCTTTGATTTCAAACGCAGCTGAATCATAAACCACTCGTGGAAGTCTTGGTCGGTTCCATGCCTACAAGCATTATTGGCTTAGTTGGCCCAATATATACATGTGTGGGTCATTTTCAAAAAATGTGCCGTTTGGGTAGGATTTTTTCAAAAAGGTTAAGAGTATTTGCGTTTCATCTTATGTTGCGTTTATTACGTCAGAAGTGTATATACAAACTCAGAAAAAGCCATATGCAAGCTTAATCTCTCTTCTTAAAGTCAAATTTTACCAAAAACTAGGGTTATTTCAAAGAAATGTCAATGTTGTGACCACTAAAACAAACTTTCATCTAAATGGATTTGTAATCTTAACACGAAACCTAAATAAGTATTTTAGCCATGATCAAGTTGACTTAATCCAATATTTTCGACCTTAACTCACCAGGTTTACTATAAATGTATGTAACACCAATGCTATTGGTAACAACATTGACATTTTGCAACAACATTGATATTAATGATAATAACATTGACATTTCAATACTAAGTATTGTTTAAATTTTTGCCTGGTTATTTTACGACACTAACACTACATCATAGTCCTTTTTTCTCATATTCATCTGCAAGAAATAAAAAATACCCACATAAACTTAGTTGCTATGCTGATCAATGTTGTTACTATGCTGGTCAATGATGATACTATGCTGGTCAATGTTGTTACTTTGTTTTTGTGCGAAACTTTCAAAACAATGATAGAACGTTATCTATTAAAATATGCATTGTTAAAATGTATACATTTGTCACACAATAAGCTACTTTTTCGAAAGTTTTAACTTTCGTGCTTCCAGCATGTGAAAGAAAAAGTCATATTTGTCAATGTTGTTACCACACAATGAGTAACACCATTGACAGTAACAGCATTGACAAAATTTGACAAATCGTCAAAACTAGGGACTCTGGATGGATGTTTAAGCACAATGAAAACTTTAATGTGTGTTTACCCTAGAGTGTAATTAAGCATTGACCAGTATTTGAACATTTGATAAGTGAAGAAGTTTTTAATGAGTAACAACATTTGACATACTTACCGATCACATACCCAGCAGCCATATTATATTATTCAAAAACTAAGGCATAGTTGCTTTTGTGGGAGTTAGCACGTTTTTATCATGGTAATTATATGGAGGTGTTTCAACTAACGTGTAAAAAAGCATTAAAACGCCATGGTGTGTAACCATAAAAAACGATTTGTAAAGCAGTAACAACATTGACACGAGCTCATGGGACAAGCCAAGAAAAAATCATAAAGCAGTCATGGACATGCTTGAAAATATTTGCAGACGTTTCTTTATTATCTGTCCATATTAAAAAGTAGCTGAACCTTCAGTAACATAGTGACTTTGTCATATTTTTATCACATCTCAATTATAAGGGGTTAGTGCCGGACAACCCAAAAGTACTAATATTTGTGTACTCAACAAGGGATTTGGAGAGCTTATCATAAAGACGATGAACAAAAAGTGGTGTTTCAACATGAACACTATGGTGTCTTAAGACTTACTAAAAGAAATAATCTAAAAAGCAGAATGAAGTATGAAAAAAATCATCACGGACAGAAAAATGCACATTCTTTGAAAAAGGCCCGTATAACCACGGTGGTTATATTTTAAGCACTTCTGGATGCCAAGATATTCTACTTTTGGGTAAAAGTCCCATTAAATGGAGGCAACATCCCCACATGACCTTAGCTGTTGACTGTGACGTAAAGCATCAATTCAAACACACAGAAAATGCATAGCGATTAAGCGTTTTGCGTTCATATGCACAAAATGCACCCGGGTGCAAAAGAACCGTGACCCGGGTTCAATTTCAATTTGCTCCACCTCGAAAGTAGGGGCAAATTTGCACCCGGGTGTATTTTTTGCACTAGGTTTACTTTCTTAACACCGTTCTCAAAGCATAAAATACGTACACCGGATGCAAATTTACACCCGGGGTGCAAATATACACCAGGTTAAAATGTTGCACATGAACACGGCTTTAGATTAGTCTAACCAATTTCGTATTTGCTTCGGCATGTATTTTTCATGGCATTCGTAACGGATTCGTGGTTCATTCGTAGTTGGGTGACAACCTCCGGAATTCCCGAAAGAGTTGCGAATGTATCCGAATAAAATAAGATCCAGTTACGATGTCACGGAATGAACTACGACTTCGTTACGAATTAACTGCGATTTTTGGGTCGAAAATCCTGACCAAAATTTTGAACAGTTTGGCCACGAATTTCTGACTGACCAACAAACGGCAAAAACTTTGTAAATTCGTGACGATTCGTGTGTCGTTTTGTCGTAGTCTGATAGGGGGCATTATGAATAAAAATTGAAATGTGAAGTCATTGTGTGACATTACAAAGCAGTTAGAATGCAGTAATAAGCGCGTCTAGCCCAGCACCCGGGGATACACAGGTTCACCATCTAATAAGGTACACCGGATTCAACGATTTTTCTAACGAGGAAAATGTCGTGCAATGCGGTAAATGTGAAATGTCACTTTAGATACATTTTATTGTTGTGTAACACAACTGTGCTAGTTGACTGAAAATCGCTACAGCAGGTGTAAGTTGAAAGACGGTGAAAAATGTAAATGTAACGGCAGCGATAAGGAAGTGGCGCAATCATAACAAAAATCCCAATCCAAAAACTGAGGTGAAAACAAAACTAAAAGGGCATTCGGGTATATGAAAAATCTCTAAACGCCTAAGATTTTGCACTATAGAAATTACTATGTTTCTTAAACTCGTTTAGCAGTCACACATTTAATAGCGTGTGACTGAGGCGTGTGCCGGATGTATAAAAATCTCAGTAGGCTGAAAATTTTGGAGTTCGTTTGTGTTACGTCACAGACACGCTACGCATGCGCTATAGGTGTGCATCAACGCATGTCTCATACACGCTTGGGACACGTTACTGAAGCAATATCTTGTAAAATCGGAACGCACATGTACATGTAGCGTACACTGGCGTGCATAAAACGTGCACCAAACATGTTCAAAGCGTATTCAATGCACCTATAACGTGCGTGGAACCTTGTCAAAACGTATAAGACACACGTTCGAGACACGTCAAGCTTCTAGAAAATATTTGAGCATGCTTACAAATCTTTTGAGCCCAAACGTAACTGTGCTCCTGACGTATGTTGGATTTTATGTTTTTGTCAACACCCTAAAGCGCGTTTGGCTTATACGCTTATGTATGACTGCTATTTAAAATAATATTCAGTTACTAATGCAAAGAGGACAACTGGTAAGCCGAGCGAGCAATTATTTTCCAATATGAAAAAAAGCAAAATGTCATTCCTTAAAAAATTATTAGACCTGAGTTACACCCCTACATTGTTTTCCTTACTATTATGCAACGTTACATTGGCAAACGCTTTGTGGTTGTCTATTCACACACACACAGTTTGCATAATTTTTGTATTCTCTCTATAATTGATCATAATCGTTCAAAACAGTGACCTTTTAATAATCAGGATATGCTTAAAACAATCATATAGCCGTAAATTCGCCAAGACAATAGTCGTAAATTATCTATCGCGGTCAATTTGGTAGCCGTAATGTCACCAAGACATAGTCCACAAGTAACATATACTTGTCCAAAATTCGGGGGCTGCTAAAAAGGAAATATTCTTCCGAAAAATGCCGATTTTTTCTTCTTCAGAAAATGATTACATTCTAGAACAATGTTTCTCACAAATGTTTGTGAATATAATTTTTTTTTTCGCTGAATTCCATGAGAAGGCAATTTAACATATTACTATCATTTAAATAAAGTTCATATTACACGAAACATATTTTTCTGAAGTTGCAAACAAAATACATGATCACTATCTTGCACTATACAATTTTTCTGGAATAGATGTCTGGAAAAGCAAGACCAAACACTTCCAGTTCAACCCAATCCAGCTGCAACCTTCAAATAGCGTAAAGGAACACATACGATTTGTAAATTATCTATGACTTAGTTCGAAATTCTCCAGGACGTAGCCGTAAAGGCAATTGACCGATAGCCGTAAATTCTCGCCCCCCCCCATATATACCTTGTTAACCGGGTGTGATACAATGAAAACAAAGGCATAGCTAAACTACACTGTTGTCACAAATCTCAATCTTTATTTTTTGTATTAAAATGCCATGATACTGCATAGATAATATGCACTCCTGGCTGATCATATTATAGATTCACATAATAGATTTTCAGAGGCGATTTTTTATGAAATTGATAGGAAATCTAAATTAAACTATACTGTTAACTTAAATTACGGCAATCCTATGCACTGTTCAAATGAAATAAAACTTATATAGTCTCCTGTTCCAATGAACTAAGGCCATGCTGATGATTTCCTGCAATAAGTGTTTTATTTGGTTGTTCCGTCATCTGTGTGATTAGAGCATCCGCTTCGAGAGCGGGTGGTCGTGGTGTCGCCACCGGTGCTTCAAGCCAAGGACGTAAAAATGTACCAGCGGCAACCTTGCTAGACACAAACACGTGTTCATGGTTTTCATGTTGATGACTTTCGTACAACCTGATTAGATATAGGCAAATGGCCAGTACAGTTTAGCCGGACTCAAGTTTTAACCACGACAATATATTGATTGCGTATTTTTTAATACTTCGATCTACGTACTCGTATGTGTTGTTTTGTGTAGCGCGGAGTCTTTGTTGATGCTAGTTTGTTTGGTAAATGTATTTATCTTTGGCAAACGTTAGTCGGACATTTTCGTTAAATTTTGGTTAATCTATGTTATGTCAAAATCAAGTATTCAGCATTAAACGTTTTAAATCACTACATGTACTAATTGGTTACCGGGCGGCATGGAATCTTGTAGCATTATTTGATATCCAATCTAAAAGTCAACATCTCGTTATAACTCCTTAAATAGCTGGTGCACTGTCTATTTCTAATACATGAATTGTAAAGATATGCATTTTGGAGATCTAAAATTTACTTCATCTTAAATCTTCATCGGAGATTTGTTTCATCTGAAATGCATGATAAGTGCGATGACTTTGATTTTGATATGATTAAATACTCGGATTTTGGACGGTGACGTTCCTCGTCGTGCGTCTTATGGTTTATGGACATTTCATATCTGATTAGGTTTGCTAGAGTCTGCAATCATGTTACTGACTTCAACGTGCGAAATAAATGTTTAACAGCCAAACTTTTTCAGGAGGAAAATCGGTATCATAAACTTTAAAAGCATATAAATTTAATTGCAGTGACTATGAATTTCTAAATTTGATGTTGAGTCAATGATGTTTTACGTAAGGGCCTTTCGGAACCAGAATTTTATGGATGGTGACTTGTTTTATGAATTTAAGAAACTTATTAAAAGGAATGATTTTTCTTTTCAGTTTTGAGTTACAAACGTATAGGATATAATATAAATGTGATGCGACAGTCTGCTTGCTTAGCTTTCAACCCAATCTCATTTGATAACTATACTGCCTTCTATAATTGCACACCGGTGGGTCGTGCATCAGACTCTATGATTATCCCGACTGAAAGCTATTCATTTAGTTAGCTTTGGTTGGAGATTATTATCTGTTGTTTGGCCCACTGGTGTTTTTCTGTTGGTCCAGATTTCCAGTGATGTTGTTTGGTGCCCACTGATCTCCATCGCCGGGCAGCTAATTACATGTATGTCTGTGAGTCCTCGTTTTTTATTCATCATATTATGATTTATTTGTTTGTCCTTGATGATTCATGGACTTGTTAAGGATTCACCACGAGGACCGAAAAAACTTACTAAATGTTGTACCACTGCAGAAGCTGAGAGTGAGGTTATGGCCATGTAAAATCGATTTAAACCCGCCGGTAATTTTATATTACTGATCGTTCCAAGTCGATATTTTTGTTGTGGTTCTTATGGTTGTATGTTTGGTTGTTGAATGTTTGTGCTGTTTGCACCTTATGTACGGTTTCATACATTTAGGTGAGTTTGGTTAACTAAGTGGCCGCCGATTTGGAAATAGCTGCTCACCCGGCTTAAGCTTTGTTCTCTGACTGTAAGTACCTTATAGTCAATTTAGATTACCCACCTCGGTTTTTTGAGTGAGATTTTTTCTGATTGGCAATTTCCTGGTCATTAAACCATCATAAATTTGTAGAACTCATTTTTATATGAATTTATAGACATACTATAAATTTAAAGAAAGACTATACATCAAAATCTTTCCCAAACCTGTTTCATATATAAGCCACGACGCGAGAAAATCGGTCTTCGGTGTTTCCGTCAAGGTCTTGCACAAACTGGCCTGCACAGTCATAGAAGAAGGGTAGAAGCTTGGAATTACGGATTTTAGAAGGAAATGGATTTTGCTGTAATTCGTGTATTGAAATCAAAGGCGCTGATCAGCTGTGCACTTACTGCACAGCTGATCTGCGCCTTTGTTTTTGCATTGCTAAAAAGTCTGTTTTCTCATGACGCCGCTCATAAAATGCAGAAAACAACATTGGTTGTGAGCATGCTTTTCCATTGACGATGTTTGTAAAGATGAAGACACGATCTTTTTAATGACCTATAAATGTTATGAAATGGATAAAGAGCAACTTGTTAAAATTCAATATGTAGCTTTATTACATGTATATAGGCTACTGAAAATCTCGCTTTTCATTGGCCCAAAGCGCCCACGTGGCAAGTCTTCAAATTGTCATATTAACTGGCTAGCGCGTGCTGGCAGGTCTTTATTAGTTACTAAATTTAGAGCTGACGTTCTGGTTCCGCTTTCGCATAGAGCTGCGCATAATCAGTTGATTTCTTTTCATTGCTTGGCATTGCCTCGGTCAATATTGGCATTCTCGGGTCGATATCACATCATATCCAATGCCTCAAAAGTCATTAATTGTATAATATTACGAAGGGCGTTCAAAAAGTTCGCGGAAAAGTGCCACCATATTCTTATTTTGTAAATCAGCTGAATTAAACTATTACAGTTATATAGACAAACATTATGTGTACTTATACAGCAAAGTTTGCTGCTCTGGCATAAATACAATGTTAACAGCGGTTGCTATGGAAACAGTACATCACGATTACCGGCCCACTTTTGTTCATTTTTGCAACAAAGTCGATGTTTAATGATGACGTTGCATTTAATAGTTTACCGTGCTTTTTCACCAAACTTTGTATGAGCAAAGTTCAATATGTTTGCGGTGAGCACATGACGTCATATAAGTGTGTGACGTCATTTGGGCCTACAGCGGCCATGTTGTTTAGTGGGTATGCCTAAAATGCGAAGGGAACAACGGTATTCGATAAATTGTGTGTCTGGAACGGACTAAAAAAGAAAGAAACACTGCTAAGAGCAGGAAGCGCATATGGCAACAAGGAAATTAAGAAAACGGCAATCAAAAAGTAGTATGCATGATATCTACACGGCCAGAAAAGCGTCCATGTCGACTCGCGCAGCGTAACGTTACATAACGTCATACAGTCGAAAATGATCGGCGTGATAGAAAAGAGTAGAATTCTTAAAATACACCTAATATCGAATTGTAGTTTCGGCACAATTCATTGCATTATACACACAGAACTGACAATTAGACGCCCTTGTGCCAGATAGATTCCAAAAATGCTTAAGAGCTAGCCAACAGCGGCATGAATGCGTATAGCATGACGTTGTTATGACGTTGGGCCGGTTTTACTGTTGCTACTGTTACCTTAGAAACGCACGTGATTTAACGCATAATTTTCATCCGATTTTATCCAAATTTTGTGCATATGTTAACTATATGTTTATCTACAACATACATAGAGAAAGTAAATTTCCCATGACAATTACAAATTTGGCAGCACGTTTCCTCGAACTTTTTGAATCCCCCTCGTATTACACCAAATTATTGAATCTGGTGATTTTGGGCCGGCATTATAATTTGTTTTTGAGCATTTTGACAGCCTTCCCACGAGGCTGTAGTATGATGTCTGTAATGTGAGCCTGCAACTAAGATTTTATTGATCCCAAGAAGGGGAGGGGGCACACCTGAAAAAATTGTTCAACAATTATTTCCATTAAGGGTAAATTCAGAAAATTTGTTTTCACTCCAAAAATAAAAGATTAATCGATATTTTTTTTTTCTGGAGGAAAACATTTGGAAATCAATGAAGGCATATTCAAACTATACTTAAGGAATTAAAATACGCAACACACTAAATTTCAACTTTTACATATGTATTTGACATTTTGATAAAGTATTTTCGTGAAATGACCTACTGACTGCTTTTTGCGCGTGATGAAATGAGAAAACGTCATTTTATTGATAAAATTTACGTCAAAACGTCAAAAACTATGAAAAACACAAATTGTGACGTAAACGTCGGGGCGAAGGGGAAGATGACAAATTCTTTGCATGTGGGTTACGTGACGTCGACTTGATTATGTGCAATAAAGACTAGGACCATTGTATACTTAGGTGCCGTCCCTTGTTGCGTTTAATCTTGTTAACGGAATGCTGAAGTTTATTATAACGGAAAATGAGTAATTAACGTCATTTAAATTGTTCGATTTTGGCTATTTGTACCTAAATGGTATATATCGAACCAACATACGACATGACTTGCTTTTTAATTAACAGTGACGTCACATGTACCGTAGAAATGAATCATCGGTCGGGAGCGTTTGTTTTGACCATTGTGTTGGGTGGACTACGATTGGGGGTCATCTATTTTTTTCTGTCTGTGATAGGCTTTTGAGGTTATTACTAGTTTTAAAAGCCCGCCAGTATTTTATACTACTGATGGTTCCGATGCGATATTTCTGTGGTGGTTCTTATTGTTTTGTGTCTTGGTGTTGAATTTAGTGCTGTTAGCACCTTATGTACGTTTTCATACTTTTAGTTAAGTTTGTGTAATTCAGTGACCACCTATTGGGACAATAGCTGATCAGTCGGCTCCAATTACATTAAACATTATAACATCTACATTTAGACAATTTTGAGTTTATGTTTTATTTGGGAATACATTTTCAAACACTTAAAAAGGTTTATTCATACAATCACATCTACTTTTATCAACTTCATAACTTAATTTTCTTGTAATTGTGTAGTAGAAACTTCACAACGATTCGCGAGATCGTAAATCATTGCGGTCCCTCGACTACATTATGCCGTTAAGCTTGAGTAACTTAGTGGTCACCTATTGGGAAAATAGCTGCTCAGTCGGCTTACGATATGTTTTCTTAGTATTAGCACCTGATTGTTAATTAAGTTTTTTTGCCACCTCGGTTTTTGGAGTGGGGATTTCTTTCTGATTGCGCTATTTCCTGATCATTGCCAACGTTTACCTTTTTAGCTCACCTGAGCCGAAGGCTCACAAGGTGAGCTAATAGGATAGCCATGATCCGGCGTCCGTCCGTCCGTCGTCCGTCGTCCGTCGTCGTCCACAATTTCAAAGATCTTCTTCTCTGAAACCACATGGCCGATCTAGTTGAAATTTTATGTGGAGCCTCCTTGGGTAGTGGCATTTCAAGTTTGATCGCGAAATCCAGGTCACGTGACCAAGATGGCCGCCACGCCCATATATGGTAAAAACCCTTCGAAAATCTTCTTCTCCAGAACCGGTGGGCCGATTTCCACGAAACTTGGCATGTAGCATTGGGGACTTCAGCCCATCATAGTTTGATAAAATGATGACCCTTGGATGACCTTGACCTATTTTACGGCAAGGTCAAATTTGGAAACATAGGCTTTTACATAGGAAAAAGTGAAAACTATGGATTTTTTGAAAACTATTGCAGCCTGAGGCCTGAAAAGTGGTAGCTGCAAACAACTAATGGAGTAGATGAAGGTATGTGGTTAATATAGGTCAAGGTCATCTCTTGACCTTGGCCAGTCTGTTGTCCATACACACTTTTCAAAGATCTTCTTCTCTGAAACTGCTTGGCCAATCAAAGTGAAATTTTATTTGGAGCATCCATGGGTAGGGGAGACAAAAGTATGATCGCGAAATCCAGGTCACATGACCAAGATGGCCTCCACGCCCATATATGGTAAAAACCACTCAAAAATCTTCTTCTCCAGAATCGGTGGGCCGATTTCCATGAAACTTGGTATGTAGCATCAAGAACTTCAGCCCATCATAGTTTGATAAAATGATGACCCTTGGATGACCTTGACCTATTTTACGGCAAGGTCAAATTTGGAAACATAGGCTTTTACATGGGAAAAAGTGAAAACTATGGACTTTTTGAAAACAATTGCAGCCTGAAGCCTGAAAAGTGGTAGATGCAAACAACTAATGGAGTAGATGAAGGTATGTGATTGATTTAGGTCAAGGTCATCTCATGACCTTGGCCAGTCTGTCGTCCATATACACTTTTCAAAGATCTTCTTCTCTGAAACTGCTAGTCCAATCAAAGTGAAATTTTATGTGGAGCATCCATGGGTAGGGGAGACGAAAGTTTGATCGCAAAATACAGGTCACATGACCAAGATGGCTGCCACGCCCATATATGGTAAAAAAACTCGAAAATCTTCTTCTCCAGAACCGGCAGGCCGATTTTCATGAAACTTGGTATGTAGCATTTGGGACTCCAGCCCATCATAGTTTGATCAAATGATGACCTTAGGATGACCTTGACATATTTTACGGCAATGTCAATTTTGCAAACATAGGCTTATAAATACATGGGGAAAAAGTGAAAACTATTGATTTTTTGAAAACTATTGCAGCCTGAGGCCTGAAAAGTGGTAGATGCAAACAACTAATGGAGTAGATGAAGGTATGTGATAAATTTAGGTCAAGGTCATCTCTTGACCTTGGCCAGTCTGTCATCCATACACACTTTTCAAAGATCTTCTTCTCTGAAACTGCTTGTCCAATCAAAGTGAAATTTTATGTGGAGCATCCATGGGTAGGGAAGACGAAAATTGAATCGCAAAATCTAGGTCACATGACCAAGATGGCCGCCACGCCCATATATGGTAAAAACCACTCAAAAATCTTCTCCTCCAGAACCGGCTGGCCGATTTTCATGAAACTTGGTATGTAGCATTTGGGACTCCAGCCCATCATAGTTTGTTGAAATGATGACCCTTGGATGACCTTGACCTATTTTACGGCAAGGTCAATTTTGGAAACATAGGCTTTCACATGGAAAAAGGTGAAAACAATGGATATTTTGGAAACTCTTGCAGCCTGAGACCTGAAAGTTGCTAGATGCAGACAACTAATGGAGTCAGTGAAGGTAAGTAATTAATGAAGGCCAAGGTCATTTGTTGACCTTGACCCAAGGTCATTTAAATATCAAAATTAAAATTAAAGTTTTCTCAGAAATCACTGGGTTTGGAAACTATTGCAGCCTGAGACATGAAACTTTGCAGATGCAGACAACTTATTAAGTCAATAAAGGTGTGTGAGTATTCAAGGTCAAGGTCATGTAATGATGACTTAATACTCCAAGATCAGGCTTCAGGTGAGCGTTCTCAGGACCAATGGTCCTCTGGTTGTATGTTACTGTGCCCTTCCTTACTTGGCCCTTCCTATGCCTTCCATAATGTGGATGTGCCTAATTGTAACCGATGACACCGCCTAAGTCACGGTGGAGCAATTAATGTTGTAACATTACGAAATCACACCCATGTAATTAAATAAAATATAAATGTAAGATCCTTTGTGAGCAGTGAAAACGTTCAAGGGGAAATAGTATGAGCTATACTGCACAGCCTCGGGTAATGAACAACTGATCAGTGAGGCGACGATAGCCAGATAAATATACTTAAATGTTTTCGGCAGATTTCTTTAATGAGATTGCCCAAGAAATTTTCAAAATCTCAAGTTCCAATCAATAAAATGAAGTTTATTGCAGTCGATAACAAGTTTCTATTGTATTTAGATATGTAATATTTTGTGTAACTCAAGCAGTGACTTCTTAAAAAATGGACAGAATCTTTGATTTTAATACATGATAGCATAATATAGGAAATAGGAATTATTTTATAAGACCATGTTCACCCCCTTTGGGCAGGGATTGGGAAGGCTTCAAAAAGCCCAAAAACCGATAAATGGGCTTAGCTCCATTATGTGTAATTCACCAAGGCTATGGAAATATACTGTATATGTATATTTGTATGTTCTATCTGAATGAACAACCTATCTTTCCTATTAAAACAAATATACACAAAGTGTACACGTTGTAATGCGTATAATATACTGTGCAAAATATGTTTATCAATATTTGATGGTTTATGCTTGATTTGAGATATGCCTCCATGGCCTTAAAATCTAATGTCACAAGCACCACACAACGATTGGTTTAACCATTATTTAATACGTGTATGCCATTGGCAGAAGAACTTCCCTGATGTCTACAAAATATACGGAGTCACTGTTCAAATTAAAAGTTGCTTAACTTATTTTGCACAGTATATTAAGGTATTGAATACTGTAGCTTCAGGATAACATTTCTCTTGAAATGTTACGCCAGTTTTATACAGACAAACTGACGTATACAGTGGTAGACATACAGTTGTATTTGTCTTATTTTTGATCCAAAACATAGATTGTGAGTACTCGTTAGAACCGCCTCGCCACAATCAATGTTTTGAGCAATAATAAAAAAAATATCGAAACATTTCTAGTGAAATTTTCAATTTTTAAAGCTTAAAAATCCCTATATACTGCTGATACACCAGAACTTTCAGATGAACAAGGCCGTCGCCACAAAACGCTTAATCTTCAAGATATAGGGAGAAGTATTGGTAATATATCCTCCGAAGCTGATATCAGATAATTGCTTCGCTGTCTTGACTTAAGTAGTGTTAAATTACAGGGTTTTCTAGTGAAATTATTTTGTCTGTTTTCTATGCTGTCGGAATAGGTTTGTTAAACGAAGTGTTACACAGAACGATACGCATCGTGAAAACATGTATGGCTGTCCTAAATTACATAGCGACCATACCAGACACGTAATAGACTTTGAACGCATTTTGGCCATTTCGACGACAATTACAATTTAGCATACTTAGTACAGTAGTTCGCTTAATATAAATAACGCTTAAGAACGTTCGTTTTCGAAACCTGTATTTCAACAACATAGATTTATTATGGCCACGTATGGATACCCCATTCTATGGCTAATGTGTTGGAATTGCGAGAAAAAAAATCAAACGAAGCGATACCCGGTATACCGGTTCATAAACAGAATAATTGAGCGCGGATCTGGTAAAAGGTGTCTTCGGGCATTCAAGTACATTTTATGCTATTAGAATTTATAAACCATCTAAATTTGAAATATTTAGTATGTTCTGATATTTATTTCATACGGCTTTAATATTGTAACACAATCCAAGACACATACACTGAAAAAAAGTTATAAGAGGCCACTTTTCAAACTCATTTTATGTTTCTAAGCCATGTTCAAAATTGCACGATTTTTGGCCAAAAGACGTGTCTTTCAAGTAAGTAAAGTTCCAAAGTGTTAAGAAAAATTTTCTTTTACTAAAGGCGTTTTTGGAGTAAAAATGCAAAAATCAATGTTTTTAAATAAAAAATTGGATACAGCACACCATTTATTGAAATTAGGAACGGGTGTCATCAAAGGGGTCGTTACGGCTCGGAAAAACATCAAACATTCGAATTTTCTCTACTGGTAGAATTTTTATGCATTTTTAGCTCACCTGAGCCGAAGGCTCACAGGTGAGCTTATAGGATAGGCAGGCATCCGTCGTCCGTCGTCGTCCGTCCGTCGTCCGTCGTCCGTCCGTCGTCCGTCCACAATTTCAAAGAAGAATATTTCTGAAGCTAGTAGGCCGATCTTGATCAAATTTAATGTGAACCATAATTGGGTTGGGGGATTGATGGCATTAGGTTTTGGAGCAGATTGTATCAAAATTGTGGTTTCCATGGCAACAGATAGGTCCCATAGACTTACAATGGGAAAAACTAAAAAAATCTTCTTCTCTGAAACCACTAGGCCCACAGCTTTGATATTTGGTATGTAGCAATGGCTAATGGTCCTCTACGTAAATTGTGCCATTCATGCCCCTGGGGTCAAATTTGGCCATGCCCCGGGGGGTCGATAGTCTCCATAGACTTACTATGGGAAAAAAAATTAAAAAATCTTCTTCTCTGAAACCACAGGGCCCACAGCTTTGATATTTTGTATGTGGCAATGGCTAATGGTCCTCTACATAAATTGTGCCAGCCATGCCCCTGGGGTCAAATTTGGCCAGGCCCCGGGGGTGGATAGTTTCCATAGACTTACAATTGGAAAAACTAAAAAAATCTTCTTCTCTGAAACCACTAGGCCCACAGCTTTGATATTTGGTATTTAGCAATGGCTAATGGTCCTCTACATAAATTGTGCCATTCATGCCCCTGGGGTCAAATTTGGGCACGCCCCGGGGGTCGATAGTCTCCATAGACCTACAATAGGAAAAAACTAAAAAAATCTTCTTCTCTGAAACCACTAGGCCCACAGCTTTGATATTTGGTATGTAGCAATGGCTAATGGTCCTCTACATAAATTGTGCCATTCATGCCCCTGGGGTCAAATTTGGCCACGCCCCAGGGGTTGATAGTCTCCATAGACTTACTATGGGAAAAAAATTTAAAAAATCTTCTTCTCTGAAACCACTGGGCCCACAGCTTTAATATTTTGTATGTGGCAAAGGCTAATGGTCCTCTACATAAATTGTGCCAATCATGCCCCTGGGGTCAAATTTGGCCACGCCCCGGGGGTCGATAGTCTCCATAGACCTACAATAGGAAAAAACTAAAAAAATCTTCTTCTCTGAAACCACAGGGCCTACAGCTTTGATATTTGGTATGTGGCAATGGCTAATGGTCCTCTACATAAATTGTGCCAGCCATGCCCCTGGGGTCAAATTTGGCCACGCCCCGGGGGTGGATAGTTTCCATAGACTTACAATTGGAAAAACTAAAAAAAATCTTCTTCTCTGAAACCACTAGGCCCACAGCTTTGATATTTGGTATGTAACAATGGCTAATGGTCCTCTACATAAATTGTGCCATTCATGCCCCTGGGGTCAAATTTGGCCACGCCCCAGGGGTTGATACATGTAGTCTCCATAGACTTACTATGGGAAAAAAATTAAAAAATCTTCTTCTCTGAAACCACAGGGCCTACAGCTTTGATATTTTGTATGTGGCAATGGCTAATGGTCCTCTACATAAATTATGCCAATCATGCCCCTGGGGTCAAATTTGGCCACGCCCCGGGGGTCGATAATCTCCATAGACCTACAATAGGAAAAAACTAAAAAAATCTTCTTCTCTGAAACCACAGGGCCCACAGCTTTGATATTTTGTATGTGGCAATGGCTAATGGTCCTCTACATAAATTGTGCCAATCATGTCCCCGGGGTCAAAATTGGCCACGCCCCGGGGGTGGATAGTCTCCATAGACCTACAATAGGAAAAACTAAAAAAATCTTCTTCTCTGAAACCACTAGGCCCACAGCTTTGTTATTTGGTATGTAGCAATGGCTAATGGTCCTCTACATAAATTGTGCCATTCATGCCCCTGGGGTCAAATTTGGCCAGGCCCCGGAGGTTGATAGTCTCAATAGACTTGCTATGGGAAAAAATTAAAAAATCTTCTTCTCTGAAACCACAGGGCACACAGCTTTGATATTTTGTATGTGGCAATGGCTAATGGTCCTCTACATAAATTGTGCCAGCCATGCCCCTGGGGTCAAATTTGGCCACGCCCCGGGGGTAGATAGTCTCCATAGACTTACAATGAGAAAAACTAAAAAAATCTTCTTCTCTGAAACCAAATGGCCCAGAGCTTCTATATTTTGTAGCAATGTTTGGTAGTCCCCATTATAAATTGTGCCAGTCATGCCCCTGGGTCAAATTCGGCCATGCCCCGGGGGTCAATAGTGTCCATGCATAGACTTTCATTGGTTGATTCTCAATTAATTTAAATCTCATGAGCTTACAATGTGATAATCTCTCAGGTGAGCTACAGGACCAATGGTCCTCTAGTTAAAAATCGCCAATTTTGAGATGTTTTGGAAAATTCATAAATGTGCCTCTTAAACATGTTGACCCCTGTTAAATTCACTTGATGAGGCCTGGAAATGAGCGATATAACTCGGCTGAACTGTTTTAGACCATTTTCGAGGACCAACAGGTCAAGGCTGCCGCACACTTCCGGTTTCAATGCCAATTTTTAACGAGCAAAATAACAAAATTTTAGGACGATTTTTTTTAATTTTCAAAGTTTATCAGAGTCTAGTATTTGACCTAAATAATCGCTGAAAATTTCAATGCCGTGCTGCTGATAATAATGCAACTAGAGAAGAACAAAGTTGGTATGCAAATTGCATACAAAAGCTGAATTCCTGTTATTCAGGTTGTCGTCTTCTTGCTTGTACAAAACAGAAACGAAGATTCTTATTGCAGCAACACTTTTGACTTAATTTTATCTTGCATCATGGCAGTCAGTAGCACTTTCAAATAAATTAAAATGTAAAAACGCAACGTCATAATATGACATTTAATTTGATGTTAATAAAGTATGACTTTTTGAAATAGGGTACCTTTACACATGCTTCGTCTGTGTGAGAAGTATCAGCCATTTTGGAATGCAGAAACTCACAGAGCCACTGTTAGACATTGGTTTATTCATATGATAATGAATTTTAATTGATCGTATTTTACTTTCTGAACTAGAAGAAAAAATATGAGGTGGCCTCTTATAACTTTTTTTCAGTGTACTTTTCTTATGGTCAAACGTTATTTGTATCATGTATGTTGCCATGGCAACCATACCAGATACGCCCTTTGTATTGCATCTTTTATCAAACAGGTTGTGGATTCCTGCCTATTGCATAGTCTGTGCAGTAGTATAGATGTTCAACTTCAAGAAACACATAGAATTTCGAAAATTTTAGTCTTACCTTCTTTTTATTACAGTGATTTAAAGACGTTAACGTCATCAACATCCAAACGTCATCAACAGTTTTATGACGTCATGTTTAGATTGCATCAACTGCCCACCTTTCAACGTATATATCTTTGCTATGTGTAAAGATAATCTCTTCAAATTTTCAGGAAATACTCAGAGAGACTTGGTCTTTCATATGTTATTAATATCTTAATTTTGATTTTTCTGCCATAAGACCCCTTTTATCAGATCTTGGCCCAATTATGTTTTTTGCAAAGGTGTGTGTTTTCAATGGCATGTCATTTTTCAAGAAGTTATCTGAACAATACATGAAATAAATAAAGTCGTTAATCTTGGCAGTGCAGTATGACATGAAAAACTTGACTGGGTCATTTTTGTTGCCGTCAGTTTGTATTCAATGATTCTGTTGTTAGTACTAGTAAAATACTAATAAAGGGTGTTCAGAAAGTTGGCTCCGCTGTGTACCACATGGTTTAAAAACATTTATAGACAAAATCTTATTAAATGATGCATTTTCCATGAATCAGTTGTTTTCTCAGATACAATTGAGCAATTAAAATGCTGTTCAACGTCGAGTTGCTTCACAATTGGATATTTTGCTAAGGATACTATGCTTCACAAATTTGGGAATACTTCGATTTTCTAAAAAGAAGCATGTAAACATTTTGGCATTTGATTTTTCTTTACAGGTTTATATTTTGGCCTCATTTGGTTTATACTAGTCTTTGTAACGACTACCCAATTGAAAGTTGCAAAATTACAATAATTCTCTTTGACTCTATGTTGCCAAATCTGTAGGGTCATTGAAGAGGCTTAAGTAGCCGAAACCGCGGTATGGCCCATCTCCTTTCTCATTTAGATGCTCACTGCTCTTAAAAGGATCTCACTTTTAATTTTATTATAATTGAAGACATCACTTAACTGTTATTTATAATGGTGTACAGTGGAGATTTCTTAAAAGTTTACCATTTTCGCAGGTGCCTTGCGTTGTACGTGCGAGACCCGCGCGTGGGAAATTATCGCGTTAGTACCTGCGTTGCTTCGCGAAGGTATCATTATAAACCAATCAAATCATATTATCAACCCGTATATGACATAGTCCTATTCGCGATGTCTGCGCAGGCAGTCAAACACCAATCATATTACCTGTTTATACCTGCGAAGCCAATGCAGGTACACGCAGGAAAGCTTTTATCCAATCAAATCCTTTAAAATGGCACTGCAGTAACCGCGTGGGTATTTGAGCCAATAGTTTAGCTCCCTGCGCGTTGGGTCAAAATAACTGCATCGATAAGTTGAAATATAGAATATTTTCTTCCTAAAAGCAATAAATGAAATAAATAAATGAAAATAAAAAATAAGAAGAAGACAAATAAAAAAGAAATGAAAAAAAGATAAAATTTTTGACAATTGCCTATGTTCAAAATTTTGACCAAAATTTTACATTAATTGCTTTATCCATATTACCGTCACATGAAATAATAATGATAATAATAGTAATAATGATAAAAGAAGAAAAATAAATTGCCGGAATTTCTTTCATCGTAAAGACTATATTGTAGTCTTGAATTAAATTAAACGGACAGGACAGCGGCATGTCGCTAAAAGTGTAAAAGGTAATAAATAACGTTTAAAGAACCGTGTGAGAGACACGCGACAAATATTACTCAAAAGCGCTTTGACATATGCGGTCTTTATGTTACAACTTGAAAGATCATATGCGACACAGTTTTCAGTATCAAAGACTTGTTTCATGATTGATGCGCCGCCATAATTTACGTGTATATTGCTTTTATAAAAATTTGAAGCCGCGAGTTCCGTTCTATACACAGAAATTTACACAGTAGCCACTGAATGACACGCGTGTACATGTATATTGCTTCAAGATGACACCTTTGTAATTACCAAATGTTTTGATAGTACGAAGGCAAAGCACATTTAATCTGTAGGTGTAAATTTTCACGGTAGCCAATGAATGGCACGCGTGTACATGTATATTGCTTGAATATGACGCCAATGTTATTTAGCTAGTAATATTATCCTTACATAAAGTTAATTAAATTAACATATATGGAGGTGCATGGAGGTCTCTGCTTCATACCTTTACAATAGGCGACTACTGTAGGCGGCCTTGCCATAAAATAAAATTGTGTCATATATATAACTGATTGCACTAAACAGCTACATGTACCTAATTGCGAACCCAGACCGCACTGCCCATTCTACGATAAACACTTTTCTGTGATAATTCTGACCAAGTAGAGCACAACACATCATATGAAACCATAGCCACTGTACTAAGCTAAGCAAAATGTAATTATCTCGAATTACGGTGATGTGATCAGACTGCGCGATAGCGTATCAAACTGTCCACATGCATGCATATATGAAACCGCAGGAACTACACCGAAAACATAACAGTTTGAATACTTTTGATGTATTTCAATACATCATAGCTAATTTAATTCAAATTAGCACATCAGCAAACGACTGTCCAGTTTCTAAATGGTATGGTCGCGCACGGACAAATACACTCAAAGATGTTATCAAATACATGTACATAAAATCACCATTTGCATTTGCTTAACAACGATCAAAACTGGTGTACAACAAAAAAAATATCAGCAGTTCAGTTCAGCATTTCAGCGTTTTAGTGTATTACCGCTGATCAGTCAGCAGAAAATTCAACGCTTAGTCTGTTCCGTATTAATGAGCCGCATCGTCATAAAACCGGATTTTGCATATGCGAAAACAAAGCCGGAGATCAGCTGTACAGTTACGGCACAGCTGATCTGCCCCTTTGTTTTTGCTATACAGATAGTATAATTCCTCTTCTACGTAAATGCTAACTTTCAAGCTTCTAGCCTGTTTCCATGTCCGTACAGGCCGGTTTGTGTCGCACCTTGTCGGAGACACCGAAGACCGGATTTTTCGTGTCGCGGCTAAATTATTTAAAGGTACATGTACATGATTTAAACACAAATCATAGAAAAATTACAAAAGTAAACTTCCATGTGCAAAAGGTTGTGAGTCTTGGTTCGATTTGTTGGCACTAGATACAAATATTAATGGATTAGAATGAAACCACATTGTATGTGAGTTCTAGCTTAACGGATGCATGTTCGGCTATGATGTGCGTATATGGAAAATTTCGCAAGTCTTCAACAAGACTTCATTGTTTCCATTGGCGACAGTTGCGTGCGCGCGAGATCACCACCTCATTCAGTGAAATGCATTTTCTTCTTCACAATGTAAAAAAAAACCATTCGAGCGAAATCGCATGTTTGTTTGTTTGTTGTTTTGTTGTTGTTGTTTTTTGTTGTTTTTTTTTTTTTTTTTTTTTTGTTTTTTTTTTGTATTTTTTGTATTTTTTTTTGTATTTTCTTTTCTTTTTTTTTTGTTTTGTTTTGTTTTGTTTTGTTTTGCTTTCAACGAAAGCGAGTCTCCGCCCGGAGTGTTATTTGCATGCCTGTGTTTGAACATACTTAAAATTCCTATACAGTGATCATTCTGGGCTGAATATACAAATTAATGAATAAATTAAGCTTTTGTTTAAAACCTGCATTAGCCGAATAAAGGGATCCAGTGTTTTCTCTACTTATAAGAAGAATTCGAAGAGAAATGAAGAAAAATATAGCCTTGTAGATATTATTTTTTCGCCTGCATTCGGTACCAGTTGAAGCCAGTGGAGCACGGTGGCGTAGTGGTAGAGCATCGGGCTCTGAATCGAGAGCTCCTGGATTCGATCCCCACTGCCGGCACCGTATTTGGTCATTGAACAAGACACATTGACTCTCCTGATTAGTGGTTAAAACCAAGAAGTGGTGGCTCCGTCTTGACATGACTGCAACATTAACCTCATTTGTACACAAACAAACCAGTTGATGTCACTCAAGTGATTAGTTATTAGTATTTGATCGGAGCATTTTTTTTT
Source organism: Rugalucina vietnamica (assembly GCA_964017185.1). Taxonomy (NCBI): domain Eukaryota; kingdom Metazoa; phylum Mollusca; class Bivalvia; order Lucinida; family Lucinidae; genus Rugalucina; species Rugalucina vietnamica. The sequence continues at coordinate 41,493,529 of OZ024876.1, forward strand.
TCGAATATAAATAAATAAATAAATAAAAACAAGCCACATCATGAGAAAAAACAACATTTTACATACGCGAAAACATAGTGACCGCGAAGCTGATCGACGCCTTTGTTTTCGCTTCACGAATAGTACAATTCCTTTAATTTTTAAAATCCAAATTTTGCAGCCTCTATGGATCTTCTGTGCTTTTAAAGTCGGTTTGTGTAGAACCTGTTCGGAAACCACATCGTTGTTTTTCTCATGATGCGGCTGAAGTAAATGGATAAACAAGGAATGTTAATCTTTGCTTTATTTTCATCAGAGACCCTGTTCTCATAGAGCTCTTGTTCGATTATATATGTTTAGTTTATTGAAGAACAAACAAATACCGCGGATCTAAAATAAAAGTTGTGCCCTGCAACTTCAAAGCCCCAATGTTTTGACAGTATTGACAATAAAACGTACTTAAAACACTCATATGCCCGTGGGGTATGGTGATTAATGACCGATTAAAGAGACCCTTAACGACAAAATGCCCTTTACGACAAAAGGAGCTGATGGTTTTGGCTAGCATTGCTTGGACCAGGATGCACATGTACACGTACTCAAATCAGATACATACCGATCGCTGTCCGGCAAAGTCGATCAAAATTTCAATGCCTTGTATAACTTTCAAAAGCCCGTGGCCGCCCAATGTCTTTCAAGATAACGAAAAATAAAATCACACACAAGGGCTATTTTTTCGACGGGGCCAATGTCTTACCCAAGGTTCCATTAGCTTTAATATTGTAAAAGAATGTGCATGCAGAATATGAATTTAATGAGACGGAATTATAACGTTATTTTAGACATGTGATATTTCATGTGTTTCGGATATTAAAAGGAGGATTTCATCAAAATGCGTATCTTCAAAGGGGTAAGTAAAAGAAAGGCTTAGTTTGTTCAAACGCAAATTTCACGAAGCAAATTTAACATTTATGTGAAAAAAGTATTTTTAAGTTCATAACATTGAGACAAATGATGAAAAATAGTGAGCATTTTACCCATCTATTTTTTTGCAACTGCACCATGCATAACTGTATAGCCCGGATTCTGCAGTATTTTCTGAAAAACAATACCCGGCACATTTTTCCGAACTATTTATTTGACATATTGTGTCGATTAAAAAGAAGTATCTTGCTTTGTCCAAGATATTATTTTTGATGAAAATACTGATCCGAGGAAATATGGTGGGAAGGGTCACATTGAGGGTCTGTTGAGGGCTTTGTCTATCGTGCGAGAAGCCTCCGTGGTGCAGTGGTTATGTCACTCGCCTTGCAAACCAGGGGTCGCAGGTTCGATCCCGGGCTTCTCCAGTCCGTCGGATGGGACTGTAACCGAGGTCCCGTCTCCATATGACCTTAGCTGTTGGTGGGACGTTAAACTCCAATCAACCAACCAATCTATCGTGCGAAAATGCCAACGCAAATTTGATTGGCTGGCCGATTTCGTGCGCTGGTCACATGTACACACGCAGATATTATCGCGTTTCTCATTGGTTGAAAAACCAACGCGAAAATATTGGAAAAATTGCGAAGATTTCGCGCGAGTGGTTCGCAGTTTCTATTGGTTGAAAACCCAACGCGAAGATTTTAAGAAAATGCGTTGGCTTTGCGAGTTCAGACTACTTTCTCATTGGCTGAAAATTCCTCGCGCTAATTTCGCGAAGTAGTGCGTGGCCTTCGACTGCGTGTAGCGTGCGTGGGCAACGCAAGGCGCGCGCGAATGCACGGACAACTTGCTAGCTATCTCCACTGTATAAGTAGTCTATTTCTAGGCTTTATTCAGTTAATTATAGAGGATTTTACGCATTAGTCTAGTTTTTTCTAGTATACCCCCATTTTGGTTTATTCCAATGGTTGGACAATGGGTGTCAGTGTTTCATGGCCATTTTGTTCATGATCAGGTATCAGATTTCTATCTATTGCTATGCATCGAAATTTAAGTCTGTCATTTCTTAGTTTTGAAGCATTAAAATCAAGCAACCAGGAAGGCAATTTTTACACGGAACGAACTCTCTTAACACCCTTTAAATCTTGGTGCATCAGTGGTGCATTTTATTTCAATTTAAGACTGATTATCACAGGAAAATCACAGGAAAATCAAATTCAATTTGTATATATATAGACGAAAATAGTTTTACTATCCGCGTAGAGAAAACAAAGGCGCTGATCAGCTTTGCAGTTACTGCACAGCTGGTCTGCGTCTTTGCTTTTGCATATGCGAATTGTTGGTTTTCTCATGCAGGGGCTCACATAATAATGTGTCTCCGTTAAATTGCGTTCATTTTCTGGATACCAAATGCGATATGAGCCTGTGCGTGACCAACAATTTGGGTTCTGACTAGGTCTGACACAAACCAGGCTGTACAGTCAGACAAGATGGTTAGAGGCTTAAAATTGTATGTAGCGAAAAAGATAGGCGCTGCTCAGCTTCGCGGTAACCGCGAAGCTGGTCTGCGCCTTTATTGTCGCATGAGCAGATTGTGGGTTTCTTATGCAGCGGCTCATATGATTTGTAATTAACAGAAGACGAAATATGTCTTATACATACTGTTTGAGACGCCAGTTCCAGTCTAGAAATTTAAAATGTTTAGTTTAAATGTCATAGAATAAATAAGCATTACTATGAAAAAAACGGCCTTTTGCAAATGCGAAAACTATGACGCATACTAGCTGCGCGTTTACTGCACATCATGTCAGAGTCTTTGGTTTTGCTACATGGACAATACAATCCCTCCTTATTTTTGATCCGAAATTTTAAGCTTCTAGTCTTCTGTAACTGTACACGCCAATTTGTGTCAAACCTCGTTGGAAACCCAGGAGACATGTTTTCTCGCGCTGCGGCCCAAATGGATGTCTGCAGAATTCAATTGTATTCCGCTCTATCCAAGACGTGGTTCACTGCGTCGTAGACAAAACGAATTATCGACAATAATATCCAACTGATTTGTTTAATCACAGTGTAACATTTAGGCTTAAAGTCGTTATTGGAATCTACCGAAATACATGATACACATACAAATCGTTGGATAATATAGGTCACAACGTACAATGACAGTAGAATGTCGTATGCCGTCAAACGGGAATATATTATTGATTGTTTGGGGACTAAGTCCATACGTTTATAATAAATGTCAAGGGCAGTGGTGACCTCAGTTGATCTTGCCATCAAAAATGTCAAGAACACCTCAAGGTCATGATCACTATAATTTTGCAGTGGTCGTGTCCCTGATGCTATATTGCAAGTTTCAAGTCAGAGGATCTCTGGATTCTGGGTAAAATATGTTTCACTTTATTTGACCTGTAATGACAGAAGGCTTTTTTCACTTCATCTGACCAAAGTCGATATACACTTTGGTCATGTCAGAATGTATGCGACGCCTTATCCTGGATATTATTTATATTAGATTTGGAACCAAGCTATACAGATAAAGTGTTGGAATTCCGATGGGTACATATTGCGCCCATCTCGTAGCTGATTTATTATATACTGCTACGAAAGAAATTTCATGGATTCGATAAACCATGACAATCGAACTGATGTTATCGAGGCTTTCAATTCGACTTCCAAGTACTTCGATGACCTTTTGAACATTGACAAAAAATCCTTATTTTGAAAGCATGGTCTATCAAATTTATCCACCTGAACTAGAACAAGGCCAACACTACACATACATTGTACCGAAGCACCTTTTTTTAGATTTACATCTTTCTATTGCAAATGGATTTGTTACTTCTACAATTTTTGATAAACGCAATGACTTTGATTTTGATATAGTAAATTTTCCGTTTTTAATGCTGACGTTCCTAGCCGTGCTTCTCATGGTGTATACATTTCGCAAAATATTAGGTTCGCTAGAATTTACAATCATGTTGCGAACTTTAACGCGCGAAATAAATGTTTAACAAGCTTGTCCACGAATGATTTTTCTACTCTGTATACAACATTACCACATAATCTAAAACAGAAAATCTTCTGAATTTGATAGAGTGGACCTTCAAAAGGGCATTAAAAAACTATGGTTCACTTTATTTGGCATGTAATGACAGAAAGGCTTTTTTCACTTCCTCTGACCAAAGTCGGTATACACTTTGGTCATGTCAGAATGTGTGCGACGCCTTGTCCTATCTCCTTGATAATATTTATATTAGATTTGGGACCAAGTTATACAGACAAATTGTTGGAATTCCGATGGGTACAAATTGCGCACCTCTCGTAGCTGATTTATTTTTATACTGCTACGAAAGAGATTTCATGGATTCTCTTAACCATGATAATCAAGCTGATGTTATCGAGGCTTTTAATTCCACATCTAGGTACCTCGATGACCTTTTGAACATTGACAACCCTTATTTTGAAGGTATGGTCAATCAAATATATCCAACTGAACTTCAGTTGAACAAAGCCAATATCTCAGATACCGAAGCCCCCTTTTTAGATCTACATCTTTCTGTTGCAAATGGATTTGTTTCTTCTAAAATTTATGATAAGCGCGATGACTTTGATTTTGATATAGTTAATTTTCCTTTTTTGGATGGTGACGTTCCTCGTCGAGCTTCTTATGGTGTTTACATTTCGCAACTTATTAGGTTTACTAGAGTCTGCAATCATGTTACAGACTTCAACGCTCGAAATAAATGTTTAACGGCAAAACTTCTCCAACAGGGCTATCGGTATCATAAACTTCGAAAACCTTTTCTAAATTGAATCGTAGACACTATGAATTGATTTCCAAATATAATGTTGGAGTAAAGACGCTTTGAAGTGAGGGCCTTTCGGAACCTGAATTTTATGGTGACTTGGTTTACACATTTAAGAAACTTATAGGAATTAATGATTTTTCTTTTCAGTTCAGAAAAATCATAACACGTTACAGACGTATACACTGTAGGTTATAACTTGAATGTTATGCGACAGTCTGCATGCTTAGTTTTTAACCCAATCATGGTTGATAACTATGCTGCCTTCTTTAATTGCACGCCGGTGGGTCGGGCGTCAGACTCTATGATGGCCCCGACTTAAAGCTATTCATTTTAGTTGGTTGGGGCCGGAGCTCCTTGTCTGTTGCTTGGCCCACCGGGGTCCAACTGGTGTTTTTCTTTTGCTCCGGAGTTAGTAGGTTATTCGGCGCCCAGGGATCTCCATCGTCGGGCAGCTTACCCAATCTGTGAGTCCTTGTTTTTGATTCATCAGGATGTTTATCATGATTTATTTGTTTGTTCTTGATGATTCATTGACTAGTTAGAGATTCACCACGAGGACCGAAGAACTTACTAAATGTTATGAACCACTGCAGAAGCTGAGGGTGAGGTTAGGATCCTGTGTTAAGCCCGCCAATAACTTTGTGTTACTGATCGTTCTAAGGCGATACTTCTGTGGTGGTTCTTTTTGTTTTATGTCTTGGTGTTTGAATTCTTTTTGTGCTGTTGGCGCCTTATGTATGTTTTCATATTTTTAATTAAGTTAAGGTAACTGAGTGGCCACCTATTGGGAAAATAGCTGCTCATTCGGCTTACGATATGTTTCATGGTATAAGTGCCTGATTGTTAGTTTGGTTTTTTCCCACCTCGGTTTTTGGAGTGGGAATCTTTTTCTGATTGCGCCTTTTCCTGATCTTTGCCTACTTGTACCTTTTAACAGCCAAACTTCTCCAGCAGGGTTATCGGTACCATACACTTCGAAAAACATTTTCTAAATTTATCGCAGACACTATGAATTGATTTCCAATTTTAGTTCTGGGTTAAAGACGCTTTTACATGAGGGCATTTTGGAACCAGAATTCGATGGTGACTTGGTTTATTTATTTAAAAGAAAAAAATTTACATGATGGAATGTTGTTGTTTTTTTTTTTTCTTTTTTTTTTTTCTTTTTTTTTCAGTTTAGAAAAAATTATTATACGTTACAAATATATAGGATATAACTTAAATGGAAAGTCCGCATACTTAGTTTTAGCCCAATCATGGTAACCGTTGATAATTATGCTGCCTTCTTTAATTACATTCCGGTGGGTTGTGTGTTAGACTCAATGATGGTCCCGACTTAGAGTCTGCAATCATGTTACAGACTTCAACGCTCGAAATAAATGTTTAACGGCCAAACTTCTCCAACAGGGCTATCGGTATCATAAACTTCGAAAAACCTTTTCTAAATTTTATCGTAGACACTATGAATTGATTTCCAAATACAATGTTGGGTTAAAGACGCTTTTAAATGAGGGCCTTTCGGAACCAGAATTTTATGGTGACTTGGTTTACAAATTTAAGAAACTTACAGGATGTAGTGATTTTCTTTTCAGTTTAGAAAAATCATAACACGTTACAGACGTATAGGTTATAACTTGAATGTTATGCGACAGTCTGCATGCTTAGTTTTTAACCCAATCACGGTTGATAACTATGCTGCCTTCTTTAATTGCACGCCGGTGGGTCGGGCGTCAGACTCTATGATGGCCCCGACTTAAAGCTATTCATTTTAGTTGGTTGGGGCCGGAGCTTCTTGTCTGTTGCTTGGCCCACCGGGGTCCAACTGTTGTTTTTTTTTGGCTCCGGAGTTAGTAAGTTATTCGGCGCCCAGGGATCTCCATCGTCGGGCAGCTTACTGAATCTGTGAGTCCTGGTTTTTGATTCATCAGGATGTTTATCATGATTTATTTGTTTGTTCTTGATGATTCATTGACTAGTTAGAGATTCACCACGAGGACCGAAGAACTTACTAAATGTTATGAACCACTGCAGTAGCTGAGGGTGAGGTTATGGCCATGTAAAATCGATTTAAACCCGCCAGTAACTTTGTGTTACTGATCGTTCCAAGTCGATACTTCTGTGGTGGTTCTTTTTGTTTTGTGTCTTGGTGTTTTAAATATTTTTGTGCTGTAGGCGCCTTATGTATGTTTTTTATATTTTTAGTTCAGTTAAGGTAACTGAGTGGCCACCTATTGGGAAAATAGCTGCTCATTCGGCTTACGAAATGTTTTCATGGTATAAGTACCTGATTGTTGGTTTGTTTTTTTCCCGCCCTGGTTTTTGGAGTGGGAATCTTTTTCTGATTGCGCCTTTTCCTGATCTTTGCCTACTTGTACCTTTTTAAAGCTTTTCATTTTAGATGGTCGGGGCCGGAGCTTCTTGTCTGTTACTTGGCCCACCGTGGTTCAACTGTTAGTTTATTTCTTTTGCTCTGGTTTTTCAGGGCGCCAAGGGATCTCCGTCGTCGGACAGGTTACTGAATCTGTGAGTCCTCTTTTTGGTTCATCATTGTGTTTATCATGATTTATATATTTGTTCTTGATGATTCACTAACTAGTTAGAGATTCACCACGAGGACCGAACAACTAATAAAATGTTTGAACCACTGCAGAAGTTGAGGGAGAGATTATTGTTACGAGCAATCGAAAGAGGACAAGATAAACAGACTGTCACGGGGACTGAAATAACCTGGGGCCAAACATGTTTCCTTAACATAAATATTTTAGTCATTCCCCTTTTAATGGCATTTTACCAATTTTCACTAATCAAAATGGTCAAAGTTGACCATGCCATAAAATAGGCCAACGTCAACCCATGGCAAGATTATGATTTATATACTCAGCTTTGTAGACCTGAAGACTTTGATGCTGTACATATATATATACCAAGTTGCAAGGTCATTAAACTTTGGGCTCAGCAGAAGAAGATTTTAAAAGATTTTACCATATATGGGTATGTCGGCCATCGTGGTTGTGCTGCAAAGACCTTTTTTTTCAGCATATTCGAGTAGACCAATTATAACAATTGTCTTTCACCCTTCCCAATGTAGCTTCACATGAAATTTGACTTTAATTGACCAAGCAGCGGTTTCAGAGGAAAAGATGTTTTAAAATGATGGATTGGCGGACGCCGGATCATTCGTATAGTATGAAATTACAATGTAAGCCTTCGGCTCAGATGAGCTAAAAGGATTAGGATTTTGTGAGTCATTGTGATAGGCGTCTATCATTGAATAACCTTAAGCTAGTGTTCATGTACCAGCGTCTATCAGTATTCCGTCGCCATTCAACCACAATCATTTACGAAGTAATTTATTACTATTTGTAAGAATTTGTAGTATCAAAAGTTGCTTGTATGTGAAAATCATGATCATCAAACATCCACTGCGGCGGCTAACGGCCATTTTTGATTCAGTAAATTTATGACAGATTTCAAAAACGCGTTGATATTCTCTGCGATAACTTCTTTCCATGAATTTAAATAGATAACGATGTGTACAGCGTATGTACGCACGATATTTCGCTCTGTACGCATACAAAATTCAGACATGTGCGTACCATTTACGCAGTTAAATTCAGCGGTACGCAAACAGTTTTCGGTTTTATGCGTACTCAATTAAAATATCTTTCAGAAAATCTTGACAAAACGAGAAATTTTAACTAATTTGATCTGGCTGCTCTGTCAACAATCGAACAGTTGTTACAATATTAATGTAGCTTTTGATCGTTCCATATTACACATCATGCAATATAATATATCTTCAGTAATTATAACATATTTACGTGTTCTCCGTCCATTGCCTCGGTCAGACAAATTGTTTACCAAAGGTTTACAATTGAAGTGTAATGGTAGCGTGTCACACAGGCATTTTCTGCCGGTTTTTGGTCATTGTTGTTTTCAATTTAAAATGATGTATTCCATGTTCTACAGCTATACCAGTTTATCTTTTTCCCTCATTTTATTTTTTCCCTCTTTTAATTTATGCTAGGAACAACAATATGGTTTAACATACCTATATGATAGAATAACATTTAATTACAGGATTATCAACCAGTTTACTCGAATTCTCACACTTAAATAAATGGTCTTATACGTGCGTGTATATCTACTAGTATACATAAGTTTGATTCTTGATGAGAGGTTAGAAAAAGAATCCTCAGAAAACGTGTACGCAGTTATATTGTCGGTACGCACTGTACATTCAACTTGATGCGTACAGTACGCATTGCGAAAAATAATTATCTACTTCACTGGTCTTAATTTTTCGCAAGCACGAAGTTGACAACATGGTTGATTTTTTATGATAAATTTGCTATTTTCTGAGCGACTGTCGGCGGCAGAGCTAAGTGGACATGTTTACATATTGGTTTATATATTATATAATCATGATAATGCAACATGTAAATGTTTGGTCAGAAGTTCGGTATAACCTTTAAAGAATTGTACGGCAATTATTTTGGAAAAAATCTAAGAACCTTTGTTTTCCGGCGAAAAAAAAAAACAATGGAAACTGCAGATACTGTAGTATTATGTGGGGAGATGAAACATGAAGTTTCAGGTCTAAAGTCGTTTAGTTCTTGAGAATGATCAGACTCAACATTTATTTCATGCCAGTTTTCCTTTCCAAAACTGAGATTTGTGGAGTGCAGAAGTAAAAAAGGCAAATCTGAATCAGTGAAAAGGGAGTTTTCATATATTACATCTGGTATCCACCTTAAGTTAGCCCAAAGACAAAATATTGTGAATGTAGCTAGGCCGAAATATGAAATATATGTATAACTAACAAAAATCTAGTTTCGCCATGCAAAAATATTTTCCAAAGTTTTCCTTTACTTTTATTTTCTTTATGCAGTAATGAAAAACTAAGAGCGACGACATGACAGTTGATTTAAAGATCTTCTAGCGACGTTCTCCTTCCCCTTAAATACCCGCCAGCCAAGTCATATTCCCGACAGAAACCTGTCAAAACGTTCGTGCATAAATTGTTAGCCGAACAGCTCATTAGGATCCACAACCTTTAAAAACAGAGTAGTCTGAGCATTAGTCGTTATCAGAGAATATTAGATTGAAAATGTGCTTGGGGGAATTCAGTTTGTACCAGTTGACATTCTATAGTCAGTTGGCACCAAATGTATTAATCGCTACAAGAGGAATAGGTATTGGTGAAATGACTTTCGAGGGTGATATCAGATAATTGCTTTTCGTGACTAAAGTAGCGTCGAAGCACATGGTTTTGTAAAGATTTTTTTTTCTGTTTTCTGAGTTTCTAGAATAGTTATGTCGTGTGAAGCCCTACAACGTGCTACATTTCCATTAAAATTTACGCTCTTTAAAAACAGTAAATTAATTTTACAGACTTTTATGACTGTCAAATAAACTATTCAACTATTTGTAATTATTTAATACAAAACTCAATAAATATAACATCCCCTTCCCGTAAAGACCTTAACACAATTCACAAAGTTGACAGTACAAGTAACAAATACCTCAATGACAATTGGATTTGTGTTGCATGTGGTTGGTTGGGTAAGCAAATTTGCTAGAAAACTAAATTAACAATATTATGGTTATAAGCGTCAACTGCTTACCATCAGGAAAATATTTCTGTGAAATAAATACCCCCTTATGCTCCACTTTTATATACATATAGTAAAACTGGGGTGCAAGGGTATACCTATTGTTCTTATTTTTGTTTTGAGCAAAAATAAGAAAAATATCAAAATTTTTATACTGAAAAGTTTTTAAAACTTTAAAAATCTCTGTACATTGCGTGGCCAAGTTTTGTATTGCCATCTTAGGGCTTATACTTCATACTCCAGGTCCCGAATATCTACACAATGGAAAGGTACAGTGTTACATCTCAAATCAGCTCAACTTACTCAGCTCATCATGCTCAGCACATAAGGATAAAAATAATGCATATTTGGCTGATAGTTCGGGTCTTTCGTTAGGCGAAAACGCAACGAATTCTCAGCTTAGCTTAACTCATCTAGCTCAGCTTACAGCTTACCGTATTTATACTCCCGGTCCCGAATATCTACACAATGGAAAGGTACAGTGTTATATCTCAGCTCAACTTACTCAGCTCATCATGCTCAGCACATAGGGACAAAAAGAATGCATATTTTGGCTGATAGTTCGGGTCTTTCTTTAGGCAAAAACGCAACGAATTCTCAGCTTAGCTTAACTCATCTACCTCAGCTTACAGCTTACCGTATTTATTCTGTGGACCGTTATGTTCCTTATAAGCATTTTTAGGTATATTGAAGATACTTATACCATACGGGATGATAAAAGCTGTAGGTTGAGTAGGATAAGTTGTTAAAGTTGCATTTAATATAACAAATAGTAGCTGATGTGTAGGACGAACTATTCATGGATACTAAACAATGTAAGTTGAGTTGGATGAGTTATAATAGTTAGCATATAGGTTGGGGAACATAGGATATCATACTTTATAATATGTCTTAATATTTAAGTTAAGTTCGAAGAGTTCAGTAAGTTGAGTAACCTAAGTTGAATGTTAAGTTCGATAAGTAGGTCAAGTTGCATGCTGAGTTCGCTAAGTTGGATAAGTTAAAGAATAAGTTCGATGAGTTGGATAAGTTGAACAGTAAGTTCGATGAGTTGGATAAGTTGCATAAGTTGAACAGTAAGTTCTATGAGTTGGATAAGTTATACGCTGAGTTCCATGAGTTTGATAAGTTGCATGTTGAGTTGGATGAGTTGGATAAGTTATACGCTGAGTTTGATGAGTTGGATAAGTTGCATGCTGAGTTCGATGAGTTGCATAAGTTATACATTGAGTTGGGTAAGCTGCATAAGTTGAACAGTAATTCGATGAGTTGGATGAGTTGTATAAGTTGCATGCTGTGTTGGTTGAGTTGGATAAGTTATACGCTGAGTTCAATGAGTTGGATAAGTTGCATGCTGAGTTAGATGAGTTGGATAAGTTGTACGCTGAGTTGGATGGGTTGGATAAGGCGCATGCTGAGTTCGATGAGTTGAATAAGTTGAACTATAAAGTCGTTAAGTTCGATAAGTTGAACAGTAAGTTCGATGAGTTCGATGAATTGGTAGCTGTGTTGGGTAAGTTGCATAAGTTGAAGAGTAAGTTGGATGAGTTGGAAAAGTTGTAAGCTGAGTTGGGTAAGTTGCATAAGTTGAACAGTAAGTTCGATGAGTTCGATAAGTTGAACAGTAAGTTGGATGAGTTGGATAAGTTGTAAGCTGAGTTGGATGAGTTGGATAAGTTGCATGTTAAGTTGGATGAGTTGGATAAGTTATACGATGAGTTTGATGAGTTGAATAAGTTGCATACTGAGTTGGATGAATTGCATAAGTTGAACTTTAAGTTCGTTAAGTTCGATAAACAGTAAGTTGGATGAGTTGATAAGTAAGTTGGATGAGTTGATAAGTTGGATGAGTTGATAAGGCCGCTACAAATTCTGTGTGACTGGAAGCTCCGAGTCCTACTCAACCCTTCTTCCAAAGCATTTAAGTACCCACTCCTGTCCCAGATTTAGCATTGTTGAAAGCATTGCTTCGCTATCGGCAATAGCACGCACGTTCAATCGGGTTCATGAGAGGAAAGCGAGACGGCATATGGTGGTGTTGACATTATTGCGCCATCTTAACATTTTTTCGACTCTGCAAAAATGCAAAATGCTCACGATAAAACAATGTGCATATGCCTGCTGAACGTCCTTTTTACACGGTATATTTCGCATGAACTTTGCACCTTGGTACCAGATCTTTCCATTGGCTATATTTTGGTCTATTGTGTAGACTGAAGAGTCGTTCTGGACATGACGGACGGCGAGTGTGACATCAGAATAAATGACATTGAATGTTTAAAACATGATTTTGTTCATACAGCTCAATCGCAGAATGATGCATACAAATTATAAACGGTGTTGTGGACGCTCTTTTGACATTACACCGTTATTGTAAAGGACAAAGGCTTGTGAAGACCTACAAAAGCTTGGGCGTTAGAAATTAAAAAGAGAAACACGCGACGGCGTGTCTAATGCAGTAAATATGACACAAATACGTTTATATTCATATTCATGTACATACTGTCTCCATTTCCATTTGTTAATGTCAGAACTTTTAGTTTAAATAGTAAGTCATAAATAGATGTCTGCGACATTCAATTAAATGTCTGGATGTCCAAGACATAGCTCACTGCGTCTAAGACTTGAATTACCAGGAATAATATCACGCTGATTTGTATAACCACACTGTCGCACTTAGACCAAACAACATTAGTGAAAGAAAAAAGAATACATAACAGACAAACAAATCGTTGAATGATATACATCTCAAGTAGATTGTCTACTACCGACAATCAGAAATTCTTATTATCCCTGTTTAGGAGACATGAGCCGCCCCATGGGAAAACCAACAATTTGCATAGGCGAAAACAAAGGCGCATATCAGCTTCGCGGTAACCGCGAAGCTGAGTTACCGCGAAGCTGATCAGCGCCTTTGTTTTCGCTATTCGGATAGTACAATTCCTCTTCTACTTAACTCCAAAATTTCAAGCTTCTTGCCTGCTTCTTTAGTTGTACAGGTCGGTTTGCGTCAGACCTGTTCGGAAACCACATTGTTGGTTTTCCCACAAGGCGGCTCAATAATGAAATCCGCATCATTGAACATTATTGTTAGAAAAGAGTCGTCCTATTGTTGTAGATCAATTACAGACACTACGCGATTCATAATTCGGAATCATATACATTACCATTAACACCATGTCCTTAAGCCACTGAAACTAATGACAATGTTTAAATGATAAGCCTTCGGCGGAATGGAATCGTATCACTTAAGCCACGGTACTGAGACATTTGAAATAAGAATAAAATAAAGTCTAGTCCGACGTACTGTACATGTAAAATTAATGTCATGCGAAAATTACAAGCCATTTAAAACACCATGAAAATAGAAATACGTGTGTATTATACGTTGCTTGATAATATGAGTACGTTTGTAATCATATTTTAGAGCATAAGTTGCAATGATAAGTTGCAGAGTTACAATATAATATTGCTATTACATGTCACCGTTTTACGGCTGCCTGATACTGCGTCGTTTCGGTTCATCATTGGATATCAACAAAAGACAAGATGATCGCATGTAGAAATATCATTTAATGGATGACGTCATACGTGTAATGAACAACGATGAATGTTGACATAGATGGACAAAACCATGGTACAATCTGAAAATATATCAATATTTTCCCTATAATCACAATACATGTACCATCATATGAAAAAGTATAAACTTTTCACAACTAAGCTAAAATGGCGAATGCAATGACGCATCATAACAAAATGAGAAACGAACATGTAAACAATGACAATGGCTGAGCACAGATTTGAATTATCTCTTGCAGTGTACAAAAACACACAAAATACAGGTACAAAAACAGTTTCTTGTGCCATCTGAATGACAATAAAGCATTATACAGAGGTTAACAAAGGATTTGAAATAAACATACCTGAAAATATATCAATATTTTCCCTATAATCACAATACATGTACCATCATATGAAAAAGTATAAACTTTTCACAACTAAGCTAAAATGGCGAATGCAATGACGCATAGGGGTCAAACATGCAAATTAGCTGTGTCAACATGCATTGTTAAAGTATAGGATATTATGGGCAGACAATGGGACACGGGCAGGAAATAGGACATAACTAACCATAACATTGAGGTAAATGGGAATAGACCTATAACACAACCTATGACACACTTCCCCGCTCAGCGAAATGTCGTCCCGACATTTACAAAACATAACATAATCCAGACAATACATACCTCAGCTTCAATGATTCCTCTATCTCAACCTCTGCTACATCGATTCCGCAAGCTCAACCTGAAAATATATAGAAAAAAATCATGTTCGTGTCTGCAGCAGAAAATCAGGATAAAAACAAAATGATTTGCCTAAATGAATACTAATGAAAGACATACACATGGCGTCAATGATGATGATGATGATGATGATGATGATGATGATTACGATGAAGATATGTACAATAACGGATATCTAGATAATCTGTCAATGAACAAAATACATCTAACTTGTACTTTGTTTTCTCCTTAAATATAAGCAACATCTTCTGGCTTTACTGTAAACGTATATGGCCGTAGTCCGACACGCCAATCTGTAGACTGCCACCTGTCTGGTGGTTTTCGTTTCCTCTGAGGTCTTGTTTGGGGCCTTCTCTGTATTTCTTGCCTCTGTGTCAACTGATCCGACTCAGGCCTTACTCTTTCTTGGCGACTCCTTCTGGCTGGTATTATATATCTGGGTACTGCCTCTCTTTTCTCACTCACATCAGAACTAGAGTCTGTTGAATCGTCTGAACTTTCTTCTATTTCAGATTCTGGCTTCTCTGCTACTTCATCCTCTGGCTCAGATTCCTCTATAACTGGTAGACCGCAGAATGGTAATAGCATATTCCGGTGCAATAACTTCTGCTTAGTGCTATTACCTTCTCTCTTTACTGAGAAAACCGGAATATCAGGTATCGGTTGGTCAACCACAGTGTAGGTGTACGGTTCCCATATATCTGAAAGCTTGTGTTTACCTTTAATACCCACCTTCTTAACCAGAACACGATCTCCTATATCCAGAGAGGCATTTCTAACTTTCTGATCGTAGTAATGCTTGTACTTGACTCCTTTCTTCTTAGCTTCTTCTGTTGCCTTCTTGTAAGCTGTCCTGAGTCTGTCTCTAAGCTTGTCTGCATAGTCTTTCTGATTGATGTTTTCTTTCAAACCAAGGAAGGCGTCTACTGCAAGACGTGGATGTCGTCCAAACATGAGGAAATAGGGGGAAAATCCTGTGCTTTCATGTATTGCCGCATTATAAGCATGTGTAAGTGTTGGCACATATGCAGCCCAGTTTCCCTTTTTGTCCTCTGTAAGTGTTCCCATCATGTTTAGTAACGTCTTGTTAAACCTTTCTACCATCCCGTTTCCCATGGGATGGTAGGGAGTCGTTCTTGTCTTTGTGATTCCAGCCAGTTGACAGAGCTTCTTAATAACCTTTGATTCAAAATTTGCCCCTTTATCACTATGGAGTTTCGCTGGAAATCCGTAATGCACAAAGTAGTTCTCGAAAAGGATCCTAGCTGTTGTATGGGCTGTCTGGTTCCTTGTCGGTATAGCTTGTGCATAACGGCTGAAATGGTCTGTAATGACAAGGATGTTCTCAAATCCTCCCTTTGATCTTTCGACGGAAAGGTAGTCAATACAGACCAACTCCATAGGTGATGTCGATGTTATATTCACCAGTTCTGTAGCTTTCACGGGAGCAGTCTTCCTTCTTATACACCTGCCACATTGCTGAACTTTTTCCTTGATATATTTATTCATTCCAGGCCAAAAGAAACGCTGGCGAATAAGAGATATCGTCCTATCCCGACCTTGATGCCCTAAATCATCATGATAGGCAGCGAAGATAGTCTCTCTCACAGAGGATGGAATAACGAGCTGATCAACTGATTCTCCATTGATTTCTGCTGTTCGATATAGCACATCCTCTTTCATCTTGAATTTCTCCCATTCAAACAAATATCTTTTATCAACATCATTTCTTTCGACTTGTCTGACTGTCGGTCTCTGTCCTTGGTGTATCTGTTCCACAATAAAGTTGATGCTTCTGTCAGATGCCTGAGCCTTACGCCAATCATGCATTGATAGTGATGTCCCTTCTAATTGTTTCTCAGATATTTCATCTTCTATACTACTGTTATCGTCAGGATGCATCAAGGTCTCTGAATATGGAGCTGTGTCCACTCTCATGCAATGACTTATGGCCTTTAGGACCTCTGGGAAGACGGTCGTTGTCTCGTTTTCCATCATCCTTGATAATCCATCTGCGTCGGTATTGTTCTTTCCACTACGATAACTAATAGAACAGTTGTAGTTCGACAACTCAGCTAGCCAACGTTGTCCAGTCGCATCCAGTTTAGCAGTAGAGAAGACGTAGGTCAGCGGGTTATTATCCGTCACTACCTCAAAAGTGGCACCGTACAGATAGTCGTGAAACTTCTCCGTGACGGCCCACTTGAGAGCGAGAAATTCGAGTTTATGTGCCGGATAATTCCTCTCTGATGGCTTGAGGCTCCTACTTGCATACGCAACAACTCTTTCAGCACCATCATGAATCTGGTAGAGAACAGCACCTATTCCTGTAGTCGATGCGTCAGTATGGACCTTGAAAGGTTCTCCATAGTCCGCATATGCCAGGATAGGGGGACTGATAAGCTTTTCCCTCAGTGTTTCAAAAGCATGTTGTTGCTGCTCTAGCCAGGTAAATGGAGCCTTCTTAAGCTTTGTCTTTGGTTTCTTTCCTTTCTTGTTGTTGGTGCAGTGGCCTATGAGGAGATCATTTAGTGGTCTTGCAATCTTAGCGTAGTTCTTGATGAATTTCCGGTAGTATCCGGTGAACCCAAGAAAAGCACGAACGTCTTTTACTGTTTTAGGTACAGGCCATGACTTGATGGCTTCCGTCTTTTCCGGATCAGTTTCAATTCCTGCCTCGAATACTACATGGCCTAAGTAGGTAACCTTTGACTTTAAGAACTCACACTTCGATGCTTTCAATTTCAGGTTGTGCTGGGAGAGACGTGAGAAGACTGCATCGAGTCGTTGTAGATGTTCTTCAACAGTTGACGAGAAGATAATGATGTCGTCTAAGTAAATCAAGCAGTCTCTCAAATTGAGGTCGCCCATGCAACGCTCCATCAAACGCTGAAAAGTTGCTGGAGCGTTACAGAGTCCAAAAGGCATTCTATTGAACTCGTAAAAACCCATTGTTCCAACCTGAAATGCTGTTTTCTCTTTGTCTTCCTCCTTGATCTCCACTTGCCAATAGCCACTCCGGAGGTCCAGCTTAGTAAAATATTTTGCACCAGCAAGCAAGTGGAGCGTGTCATCAACACGTGGAATGGCGTAAGCATCTGTTTTTGTCCTGCTGTTAAGTTTGCGAAAATCTACGCAGAATCTAGTCGTTCCATCTTTCTTCCTAACGATCACGACGTTGGACGAGTATGGGCTTGCACTTGGTCTAATTGCTTCTGCCTCCAGCATCTCTTTAAGATGTTCTCTTACTTCCTGAAATATTGCTAGAGGGATTCTGCGATGTGGTTCTTTAAATGGTGTTTCATCTTTCAGGTGTATTTCGTGTTTGACTAGGTCACAATTTCCAAGGTCTGTTATCCCTGTTGAGAAAATGTGCTTCCATTTCAGGAGAAATTCTGAGACTTTGAGCTTCTGATCTTCTGTTATGTTTGCTGCGTCTATTCCTAACTTATTCAGAAACTCTTGATCATCTGTATAGTCTTCTGCTTTATTGACCTGCTGCTGTTTGATGTTAACTGTCTCTTCTGTTCGTGGTACAGGGTCTACACTCCTCAAAACTTTCACCTCATGCAGTTCGCAAAGATCTGATTTTGGTCTGACTTTCACTACTTTTGCAGACATGTTGAAGAGACGAACTTGGACTCTTTGATAGTTTCCTTTCTTTTCTAAGGAGACAACCCGGGGACAAACGCCAATTCTGTTTGAAGCTCCCTGAGTTTGTTCCGTAACTGCTGCTTCAACATTTTCTTTCTTTCGCACTAAGCCTGATATAGAAACCGTTTGCATAGGTTGGATGCTGAATTCAGTTTTGTTTGTTGATTTCACAATACCAACATGGCTTCCGTGTAAGGCAATAAATGCCTTTTCCCATTCATCTGGAATTTGGACTTGATCTTTCTGTTTACAAAGATCCTGGAAATCATCTCTAGCGTTGGTTCCTACAATAACTGGTACTTCTAAACTGTACTCAGTCGTTGGGACTATAAGAGCTCCGGTTTGTATGGCATCTTCTCCTGTAAATGGTGCTCGAACATCGCACAAGATGCATCCAGAATATGGAATTGTATTTCCACCAGCTCCTTGAATTTTCAATCCAAACTCTTCAAGCGAATGCAAGTCAGGCTTAGGGTTCATTTCCCGGTAAAAGTCTTCCGAAATCGTTGTGATCTGTGAACCATTGTCAATTAATGCCTTAGTTTTTACTCCGTTTATCTCTATTGTTGTTTCATTGCTTCTGCCGACTACTTTACTGAAGATATCAATTTTCTTGGGGCTTTGTTGGCGTTTGTCCCCAGTCTGCCCCTCGACGGAGACGCCTAGTAGCTTAACTCCTTCTTTTTCGTTTCATCTTCTGTGTTTCCATCTTTATTCCGTTTATGTATATCAAAAGGTCTTGGTTTTGGTTTCTCTTCGATTTTCTTATTCAACTCTTTCATGTTTTCTTCCATAACTGTTAACTTTTCATAAACTGTTTCTAAATTGACAGATTCTGGTGGTTCACTGTTTCCCGAAAATCCAATTTGAGTTTTAACTATTTGCTGTTGCACTCCAGGATTAAATTTCAGATCATTTTCCTCCTTTTTAACTTGACTCAGCAGTTCCTGGTAGTCACTTATATTAATAAAGTGAATCTGAGATCTATTCTTCAATTTTTCTGATCTCAGTCCCTTCCGAAACCTGTCTTTCAGCATGGTATTTGTATTTTCTTTCTTCAAGTAACCTATGTCTACAGCCTTATCTACTATACCCTGAAGTCTGAGTCCCCATGTTACCACGTCTTCGTTCTGCTTCTGGCTTGCTGTATAAAACTCCTGCATCATACTCTCTCCGCTTGCCACATTCCCGAATACCCGTTCCAACCTTTTCATAATCTCATGAATACTAGCTGTTGTTCCACAAGACATCAACACCTGCTTTGCTTGGCCTGTCAGGGATTTACGAATTGCTTGTGCAGTAGCTTGATGAGTATGGACATTGTCATCTAAACAGCTTTGCACTTCAAACTTCCATACTTCAAAAGTACATTCTTTTCCCTGTCTTTGTTCGTTTCCTGAGAATGTTGAAAACTTCGGGAAAAACGGAGCCTTATCTTGAGCATATGCATCTGTTCCTCTGTCCACTCTTTTCAATCCACTTTGTTCAGAACATTTTCCTGCAGACATAAGAATATTCGTTCCTGAAGCTATATTCTCTTTCCTCTCACATCCTATCTCAGCAGAGGTCAATATCGCCTTCTGTCTAGCTTCTGATATCTTTGACATATGATCAGTTACTTGTTCGTCAGTACCTAACGATTTAGCAGCACTCAATTCCTTTTCTCTGACACTTTGATTCTCATCTATTACAGCTTCAGTTTCTACTATGCTATTTTCTCGTTTCTTTATGTTTAGAACTCTATCTTCTAATTCTCTTTCCTTTGAAGCTAATGCTTCGTCATAAGCATCTGCTTTCTGTTTACTTTCCAACGCCTGTCTATGTTTCAGCTCCTTTTCTTTTCTGTCTAACTGTAGCTCTTTTTGTCTTATTGCCTCTTCTCTGGCTTGGATTGACAAAGCACGCCTTTTCTGCTGTTGTAGCCTATCTAACTGTTCTTGCATCATTTTCCTATCAATTTCATTTCTCACTTCCTCTTCATAATCACTATATTCATCTATACTGTAAGTGCGATGTTCATTCATCCTTGAATTCATTGGGATAAACTCTTCTGACTTTAAATCAGGTATCTGTTTTCTCGACACTGGTGCCATCCGCTTAACATTCCCAGTATTTACATTTCTTTCTTCACAACTTTCAGTTGTCTCTATCCGATCCCTATCATAATATTTTGGTCTCGAATAATCGGTTTCTCTTTCTCTATACTTTGAATTTCTTTTTGAGGTTGTTGGCACCTCACTTTGGCCAATAGTCCCTCTTCTTCTATCATCTCTCCCATATCTTTCTGTTCTTGCTTCCAATGGCGGATACGTTTCATTCCCAACAACATTCTCGTGTCCATATCGAGGAATATCATACTGGCTTACATGATGTCTATTCTCAACAGTCCTCGGCTCATAGCGTATGTCTGTATCTACCACCGAACCTGGTTTCCTTCGACTTGTTTGTCCTTCATTTAAAGCCCCTCTTTTGTTTTGGGTCGCTGATTTATTTCTATCACCATCTTGTCTATAACAATATCTAGGTGTATTTCCTCTTTCCCCAATATCACGTGGCGTCGATTCTCTTTCGTTGTAATTTCTCTGATTATGTTTTATTTGTGTTTCAGACTCATAACTTGTATTCGGTTGATACATTGTGTCTTTCTGTATAGATGCTTTAACATTTTGCTCGCCGATCTGTAATTCCTGCTTTGCTCTTTCGCTATTTCGTCTTAACTCTGTCAATTTATCTTCCAGTATCCTTATCTCTCTGTCAATCTTTTCAAACATTTCGCAACTCTGCTTTCTTCTTCCACTCGTATCTGCTACTCCAGTGCCTCTATCATCTATTCTATTTGTCTTCACACCTGTAGAATCTCTAACTTTCTTATCTTGCTCAACCCTTCGAGGTTCTTGAACATAATAATCCGCATCAGAACGTAGACTATTTCTATCTTCTTGTCTCTCTTCCACAACTGTCTGTGAGTCAGGCGGTGGACCAACATAACTGTACAGGTAAGTATCCGTGTCTGATCTACGGTAGTGTTGATCACCCATTTCTATTTCTCGTTCAACTTTTGCTCTTTCTTTTAACACCCGCTGCACTTCACCATCACTAACAACTCTTCTATGTTCCTGATACATATTCAAATCTTCAATAGTATCATAACTTTCTGACCTAGTAAATACACTATCCACTGTCCTACTATCACTTTCATATCCATCCATAATATCTGTGTATTCATTTGCATTCCTTGAATCCCTAAAATTCTGCTCAGTGTATTGTTCATCAACACTTTCTCCAGAAGAATAGTCTGGCCCTGTAAAACGTTGTTGAGCCGGTTGCTCCACAGTGTGTACAGTAAATGTTACAGAGCGTCTCTCACGAGCATGTTGTTCACTAGGCTGTGGTGACACTGTCATAGAGCGTCTAACGTCTGGAGCAGTTTGAATTTGTGACGGTAGCTGTACTCGATCTCTTTCTGACATTCGTGTAGCCCTATACATATCTCTCTGTATCGTGATATTATCTACACCTTCTGCCAATACACGTTGTCTTTCCTCCGCACTTCTTACTCTATCCCGTCTTAGCCTCCTTTGCTCGCGTTCGTCTATTTCAAATTCTCTATCCATGTTTCTTATATTTCACTTGTCACTTAATATCTATATTCAAATTAGCACCGTCGATTCAGTATGTCACAATCTGAAGAACGCAATGTTGTTCATATATAATATAATATCTATTCAATGATGACAACTTTAATCCTCCGTATATGTAAATTGTATTTCCCACTTTCACTTTCTTTCACTTTCTTCTCCGTTCAGTATGTTGCACTTTGTTATTCAAAAATATAGAGTCTTTTCTCGTAGTGAAACTATCCGATGTACATCATATAAAGTATTATCCTCACAACTTTCAGAATCTCCTGTCAGAATTATCACACCGTATCCTGATATCCTCTAACTATATGAAGTGAACAAAAAAATCAAAATTGTTTTCTTCGCTTTCCCACAACAATCACTGTTGCCACTTGTATTTGTTCAAACCCATCATCATTGGTTCAAATAAGCCACCGTACTATTTGTAAGTCTGCACTATCTGACTATTTCAATTCCCCGTTATATAAACACATTCACATAATAGAATAAAGAATGCCGCGACAGTGCACTGTTCATAAATTCGAAACCTTTCTCTAATTGGCATTGATATAACTAACCGATAAACAATACCAATTACTATTCATCACTTTTTTTTCAGGGTAAGTTGGGTGGGTGGGGTACCGGTATTAGATGCAGGGCTGATTTGTGCGAAAAAGTGCAAAGTGAGTGCACAGTGTGGAAATGACGGAAGAAAATGACTGGTGATG